>CM035198.1:13266140-13307020 GCA_020233015.1 Callinectes sapidus | reverse complement strand
CTCTCTCTCTCTCTCTCTCTCTCTCTCTCTCTCTCTCTCTCTCTCTCTCTCTCTCTCTCTCTCTGCATTATTATATAATTTAACAATGATAACAAAGCCACCTGCAACATCACCACTACTATTACTATCCTCAACAACAACAACAACAACAACAACAACAACAACAACAACAACAACAACAACAACAACAACTACAACAATAACAACAACAACAACTGCAACAACAACAACAACAACAATAACCACAGGGCACATTGCTTTCGTGCCGCCCTGCTTCCTCTCTCCCATTATACCTCATACACACGAGACCTGCTACACACACACACACACACACACACACACACACACACACACACACACTGGGGTGCGACAGAAATACTTACCACCATTGGTCAAAGTAGATGTTATACATTTGTACCTCTTCGTAATTACACTTACCTTCTACAGGAGTACCCCAAGATTATTTAGAACATCATGAGGTGAAGGGAAAGCTTCTTGGCCTAAAGGGAATGCAGTAGAGAGGAAGGAGGAGAAGAAGGAAGAGAGGGCCAGATGGAAGGTGCTGGTGGCGATGATGGGGGAGTGATGGTAGTCTCTGCGTCAACTTTCCTTGCATGTCTGAGCGCCGTCTTGATGCCTCCTCCTCAGGTACTCTGAGGAGGAGCTAATTATCGTTGTAATGGTATAGCGTATTTGTGAAAATGGGGCCAGACAGAACCATTCGTCTGTCCTAATGCTCGCCGACGCTCTAGCTGCTTCGTCCAGGAAACCTCCATCACTGTTATTTCCGGGTGCTGGGCGCCTGGAGCTGGCCCGCTGGGATGCGCGAGTCTGCAAAGGTTGGGAGTGGGTGGCGAGTCTCGTTATCCTCGCTCGTAAACACTTTTGACCCCACACTGTTCTCTTGTGTGTGTGATGTTTTTGAAGCAGGTGCGGCAGCGTCCTTATTGCACTCGTGGGTGTGTGTGGCCTAAAGGTTGCCTGAGAACTCGTGCACCGCAGTAACGCATTGTTGCTTTACCTTCAGAACACAGTGGCTGCAGAAATTAGCATAAACTGAAAGTAGTGTGCTAGCGTAGCTGCTAAAGACGCACCCACTAGACAAGTAGGGTTTGTCTTTAGTTTATTTCACCTTGTAGTTTTCTTTTGTTTCACTAGTTTTACATTTTTCCTTTCTTTTCAAGGATGTCCAACTGTCTACGATGAGCCCGTCTGTCCTCCTCTGAAGTTCTGTGTGATTCAAACATATATAAGGCCTAAATGTTACATTCGCGGGAGCAACAGGCACGAGTAACAACGTCACTTCGAGGTTTAAGTAATACTAAGATATAAAACAAAAATAAGGCTTTACTTATGAAATCTTTGTCATAGTCATTATGTAAATAAACGATTAATATCTAGTCAAGAAAGGTACGTTCACTTTTTTTCTTTCTCCCTCCTTTTTACCTCCTAGCCAATCATTGTCCTTGATCTTCCTTGATTAATGACTGCCAAAATGGATTCACTTTTCGTCTCTATGAAAAAAAAAAAAAAATGTGACAACAATGCAGTCTTCCAGCATGATTAACTATTTACGTCATGTTTTGTGTTATATGTTAATTCATAACTAGACAAATTATGAAAAGATATCTCCCATTCTATTCAGAGATTTTAATCACATCGTCATTATAGATTACGTCTCTTCAACTTTGATATCACAAGCACACTTATTTTTAATAGCACACAGATAAAGAGTATCGGTGTGCATGTATCGCAGCGTTCAGTAGCATCATACTCGTTATACAGACACATCTATCTTGCACGATACCAATAACTTGCAAAAATAGTCATGGTACTTTCCCAATGTTTTATTTAGATATATCGTAGCTTGAGAAATGCTTGTTTATTTATTGTTTTGGTTGTTGCTAGGTTAATCTTAGTCTATGCTTTCAATGTATCAACCATTTCCTCACATTCACTTGTACATAGAAAATGGTTTTAGTGGGTGACTAAAACTATTTAATGAACGGCAATAGGCGAACTTCAGAACTAAATTACCAAATGTCCTCGCTGCTGTACGTACCCTAATGACTTAAGCTAAAATACTATTATAATAAATTCCAGATGCATACAAATACATATAACATTAGATATCAAGAAACATACTGTATGGAAAATTCTGGGAGAAGTTGGTCAAGATCAATGAGATTGAATATAGGGAGACAACTGTCAATGTTGTACAAGAACTTCATCCCCCATGTATGGAGTACTCTTCGCATATATCGAAGGGTTCTACTTATACAGTCTTATTAGATAGGGTGGAATAGAAATAAGAGAGAGAGAGAGAGAGAGAGAGAGAGAGAGAGAGAGAGAGAGAGAGAGAGAGAGAGAGAGAGAGAGAGAGAGAGAGAACTATAATATTGAAACATATAAAGAGAACTATAATATTGAAACATATAAATATACTTCAGGCATATTTGTGTTTCTTTCTAAATTTCGGGCCCCCAACAAGCGCTTTTTCTGATCCGCGTCCGGCAATATCCTGCTCTATACCGTAACTAAGACCTAAGAAGCAATGCACCGCAGAAAAAGATTCCCACAAAAACAAGTGAAGTTTGGAGCATTTTGTGCCAATGATGTAATATGATGTAGTGTATCGTCATCACGAATTAACATTGACTGGATCGATTGGATATTGCTTCCTGCTCCCCCTGTTCCCCTAGATAATGATAAGGCATTTACCTTAGATGATTCTACTTGGAGTAAAGTTCCTTGTCGTTATGTGGTGCAACAGGGGAAGCAGGAAGATTATCCGGTTGATGTAATTCCTTATGACGACACTTTTTTTATGTAAGAGAGGGAAGATGGCCAAGGACAGCAAATGTAGTGAAAATGAAAAGCCCTCTAACTGCCAATCCACTAAAATGTGTATAGATTTAGCCGAAAGTCAGGGACAAATGTCTTGAAACAGGTAGACTAGGGGGTTCCAGAGTTACATGTTACATTATTGGCACAATTAAACTGTCACCTACTTCTTCATATTTCCTTCTGTTATTTTCTGCGTTGCATTGCCTCTTAATTAAGTTGCACAATCTTGGTTTGACTGGAAAGGAGTTAAGCATTGATTTCAAGGTGTTCCATTCCTGCTGCCCGAAAGCCACTCGTGACGTAAGATTCATCTCGACTCCAAACTTTTTTTTTTTTTTTCTAACATACTGCAGCATAGCAGGTTAGATGAAGCTAAAGGTAATGTCTATGATCTATGGTGCATTAATTGTGTAGGGATGGCGGAATAAGTAGTGGTAAAAATGAAAGTGTTCGAATATGTGGCTCCAGGCTTTATTATAGTAGTCTGTTTATACTTGAATTCGGGAATGAACAAGTAAAATGTTCCTTTCTAAGACTGGAACGTAGACCTGGATTTGAAATGTGTGGCTCTCGGCCCCAGCTCGTGTTTTGATGATGATGGCTATGGTGATCATACCTCAGGCACTACGTGAATAAAATAAAAATACCACATTGGAATTGTTGGTCGCTTTTGTTAGGAATTATACAATTGTAATGAAAACATCTCACCAAAGTATATCGTAAACAAAAACCTCTCAAGTTATTTTAACAATACGTATGTGCAAGATGTAGGAGATATTGTAAGTTATTATTTCTTTTTTTGCTATTCTGCTAAACAACAAAGCAAGATACATCTAAATTTCCATGTGTTATTTATGAGCAATGTGAAGTGTTCTGTTTCGCGTGTAAATGTGTATAATTATATGTATGTATGTATGACTGTGTGTGTGTGTGTGTGTGTGTCAACGAGAGTAACACATAACAACAGACTAGTAGCGGCACATATTTCCCGTATTTCCACCTTCCCCTCGGAGTGCCACACTCATCTCTGAGGTCTTGTGGCACAATACGCTGTTGCCGATACTTCTCGTGCAGGGGAATACAAAATCTAAGTTGGATCACCGCCGGAGAGAAGAAAATATTGGCACGGATCAGCTGCCAGGCGGAGACATCAGGAGGGGGAAGGGCCAGTGGCGTACCATTGCCTCATACTGGACACTTATTTTGACAACTCCCTTGCACCATATTGTTACATTTTGCATCACCTCGGACGCCTAGACAGGATTGCCTGGTCCCGCCGCCGCCAAGAGAGGAGTGTGATGCCTGTCCTGGACCTGTCGCTAAGGTACGTACCTGCCCCTGCCATACCTGACGCCCTGCTCACTTTCTACCTTAGGGTACCACCCAGCTGACCGCTGGTGGTGGCACACACATTATCCTGGACTTACCTGAGAATGTTGGTTGACAGGTACAATTACAGATAAATGTCACAGCTGGTTTCAGTATATATATATATATATATATATATATATATATATATATATATATATATATATATATATATATATATATATATATATAATATGTGTGTTCCCCCATTCCCTCCCACCACCACATCGTAACTTTCTGTATTCTACATTAACTCATTTATAGTTTAAGTCAATATTCTCTATCTCTACTAACATCCCCTCCACCAAGCTTAGGAGCTTGTGGGGAATTGGGGATATTAGATGGGAGAACTTTGAAAAATCTAGGAGGAATTTCTTTAAATGTAAGGGGAATTTCCCTAAATCTTAGGAAATATCCCCAGATGTATTCTTATTTATCCTAACCTTACCAAACCTAACCCAAACCTTAATTGACCCCCAATTCCCTAATATAATTTCACAACTGAAAAATCCTTAACGAGATGATTAAGGCTGTGGCTGTAGGTCATCCTCTACTTCAGTGTCGTATAGTTTCTTCCATGGGGTCACCAGGAGCAGGCAGAGTGCACTGTCATGACTGTTTACTGAACTTTTGGAGGGCAACTTTCAAAAGCGACCACATTACCAGACACACTAGTCAGAGTTTAGAGGGCTTGTGACACTTGGACACTGAATATCTGCTGATAGGATGCCATTCAGAAACTGATAACATAAGTTGTCTCTTGAATTATTTTGCAATGACTTTCCAGTAATCGAATTTGTAATCTTCACAAATCATTTCGATGGTAGCCATGGCAGAACTAACCACAGAAATGTTTCTGTGGCATATATCTGCCCAGTTGTTCCCCACCTACTAATACATAGAGCAAGTTCCCATTGGTGCAGCTTGTGGTGTTAAGTGGTGGTGACACTTCATTGGACAATGGAAATATAGACATGATAAGAATCCTATCCAGCACTTACCTATAAATCCCAGCTATAAACAATTGCAAGTCAGTGTATTGCTTATTTTCAAGCGTGATGGATCTCCCCTGGACTCGGAAAAAAAACTTGACAGATGGCGCACATTCCTTGACCTATTGCAGCTTTATTGTTCATTCTGACAAGTAGTGTCATCATTGGAAGTGTTGTAAATAGTAAGAACAACTATCTGAGGTTTATTGGCTTAAACTATAACAGAACCATACTCTCACTTGCTTAATAGTGTGCCAATCTCAATGGTCAGTCACATTAGAAAGTTATGGAGGGGATTGAAAAAAGCTGTAGAATAAAACTGCAAAAATAATGGCTTCTTCCTTTTCACCAACATCCCTCTCTTCAATACCAACAATCTTAGGGAACATGTTGGGAAAGGTGGGTTTTTGGGTGAGGAAAGCCAAAATAGATAAAATTTTGCAATCCCTAAAAGGTTTAAGATGCTACATTTGCCTAAATTGTAAAAAATCTTTAAAAGTCCCTGAAATGCTGCTCAAACCTATCATAATTACACCTAACCCTTGATTTAATTTAACCTAACCTAATCTAATGGGGGGACACTCTGTCTCCCGCAACACCCCCATTCAGTAACAAATCCTTGATAGACTGATAAAGGCTACTGAAATAATATGATAAAGGCTACTGAGATAATACTTGCATGTCTACAGATGTGTAAATGCATTTAACTCCACTGCTACCACTGTACAGATTCCCCAACATAATACCAGCCTTTTTCTAGACAATTGAAAAAGTCAAAAGAAAAAGAAAACTAGATTTTACTTCTTTAACTTAGTTAACAAGATAACAATTTTTCTTGATTTGTGGTAGTGCCCTTACACAAGGGAATACATTTCTGTATGCCTACCCAACATAGTCATGTACCCATAAGGTGTCTCTAGCATCTTCACCGACACTTAATTCTATCCAACCTATGTGGGGATTAGGGACAAAGGAGGCCCAAATCACTCAACTAACAAGGAAGCCTGGTGCATTGTGGCGTCTCGTCCGCCACTTCTTTACTCTGACAGTCCAACACTTCCCAGGGAGTCACCAAGGGCCAGAAGAACATGAAGGCAGGGACAGTCCTGGGCTGGTTCTCCTATATCACCAGAGGACAATTTCATGTTGGATAGTACATTGTTACTAAAGTTCCATGTGGTTCTTCTATTCAACTAGGAACCTCTGGATCTCCATTACCTTCTAAACTGCTCATCAAGGGAAAGCTCTAGTTAATTGTTAGATTGGATTGATAATTCTCTGGTGGTACAAAAGTATAGTTTAGGGCAAACAGTCAATTTTTTTTGCTATTAAGGTTTTCCTTATCTTTATAGATGATAGCTTCCTTTCATTGTTTCTTCATGAATGTTGATGTTATTAGTAATTAATGACAGAAGAAAAAATTTATTGCCATTTTGCTAAGGGATTTTATCTTCCTTAAAGATTTTGGTTTTTATCTAGTTATTTAATTTTTTTTAAGTTTGTTGGAAGCAAGGAGAATCCATTCATATATTCCATGAAACCACTACACAACAAAATTGTATGAATATCCTATGTTCTTTCATGTTGTCTTCTTTTCTACAGGTCAAGCAGTTTGGTGTATCCCCGGAGCCTTATGTCAGTGTGCTACCTAGGGTGTGAAAGAACAATATTACCACCTATACCATTATTAGCTTGTATATGAACTAGCTTACTGAATCCAGTGAAACCAATTTTACTCACATCCTCCCACACAGTGGTACACACACAGTGACCGATCATTGCATAGTACAAAATAAAGTTAATGAGCTGTAAATAAAAGAATTGCTTTCGTGTGTAAGAGAACAAATCTACTACATCAAAATGGCAGAACAAGTTAGTCAAGAAGTCTCAGCACCATTGTCACCAGAAAAGACACAATCCAGCCCACAGCATCTCCCATGCAGTCCATTACCAGAGCCTTCACAGGGTAACCTTGTCATTCTCAAGGTATGTAGACTATGTCCTTCATTTTCCTTGATTAGTTATAGTTTTGATTACTAGTTTTCTCTTTTTTCTTGTATAACATTATGTATTTTATTTATTTATTTTTATATGTAAAAAGAAAAAATGGGCAACAAAAATGATTAAACAAAACAGCCCACTTAGATGCCAGGCCCTGAAAAGGGTCAAGATATTTAGCTGAAAGAATGGGATAAATGTCTTGAAACCTCCCTCTTAAATGAGTTCACATCATAGTAGATGGAAATATAGAAGCAGAGAGGGAGTTCCAGAGTTTACCATAGAAAGTATTGGTTAATTCTTGTGTTAGAGAGGTGGACAGGAAGAAAATGACTTGTACAGTGAGGCTGCATGAGGAGAGAAGACAAACTCTTACCAAAATGAAAATAGGGGTAAAAGATCGCAAGAGATGCAACATTGCAGTAGTGAGTAAGAGGCTAAAGACATTCAATCAATCAAGGAGTTAAAAGACAAAGAGCTTTTGATTTTATTCCATAGTATCTAAGAGAGCAGTATGAGTGGAATCTCTACAAACATTGGAAGAATATTTCTTAGATAGGCAGTAAAGAATTTATTGGGAGATGGGGTGGTGAAAAAATTGGCAGAGATGACTCAGAGCTCCAAACTTCATAGAAGCTGTTTTAACTAAAATAAATATGAAGTTAACTATAAGTAAAGGACATACCAAAGATATTCAGTGTGGAAGAAGGGGAAAGTTGAGTGTCATTGAAGAAGAGGATATTTGTTGGAAAGGCTTTGTCAAGTTGATAGGTGAAGGAATTCTGAGGCATTGAACATTGCTAAGTTTTCTCTGCCCCAATCAGAAGGCAGGCATTCTGTAGTGTGCCTGTGTGATATGTTTACTTCCTGAAGAGTTGGTTGTCTTTAAAAACACATGGAAAACTGTCAGGTGTAGAAGTGATCCAAGGTATTGCTCAGTTGATTTTTTGCTCAGACTTGATCGCAAAAACTTGAGTTAAGAGGTAACTCCAGGTATTTTGCCGCTATTTAGTGCAGCGATGTGCAGCATTTTTTTTCTTTTTTACTCTGTGGAAGCAATTCTTCTTCTGTTGTGCTAGCTTTTTTGTGAGTTTTGTGCAATTAAATGGCTTTTGTTGGACCATTGGTTCTAATGTGCATAACTCAAATCTGAAATATTCTGAAATGGAAGAATTCACCATTGTTTCTACTGAGTTTTCACATTTTTCTTTGCCTTATTTACTCTAATAGTTCACAGAGTTTTTTTCTATTTCATTCATTGCTTTCCCACCTTTGCAGTATTATTCACTCTTTTTTTTTCCCACAATCATCATCTGTTTTCAATAACTTGTTTTACATTCCTTTTATGTTTCTTATGATAATTTTTTGTTTTTATATCTGGCTTATTCCTTTGAACTTTACTACTCATATGATCTTTCTTTTCCTGCTTGTACATTTGAGGATTTATTTTTTAATCGTATATATTTTGAACTTTTTGTTTATCGCATTTTGACATGAAATGATGATTTATTGCTTCACAGAATATGTTGGTGAGTCCTAGTGATGATGTCTTTGATCAGCTGCGGTTACATCTTCAGGAGAAAATATGTGATGGCAATGGGGAGATGCTATTTGATGTTGGTGTTGGAGCAGGTTAGTAGTTTTTATCCAATAATGGTGAAATTTCCTTTGAGTTAATAAAACATTCTATTTGCCATTCCATTGTTTACTGTTTGTATGGGTTTGCTTATTGAGGTGTTCTGAAAGTATTAAAGCTCTCCTGATGTTAGGGGAGTCATATGTTTATCATGTCAGAAAAGTTGAATTCAGATTGACTTACTGGTATTGTGACTTTTTAGATGACTCAGTGTACGGACTGCCTGAGGATGAATATGCAGCATCTGTGGCAACTCTCAGGTCCTTGGCAGACACCTTGGAAGCAGATTGTGTGTTACTGAGAGAGAAAAAATCAAAGGCTGGGACACAGGGTCAGTTTTTGGTGCGTCGGAAAGCAGATTCTAATGATTTTATGGAAGTCAGGTGAGATTGGTACTCTTGTAATGCATCTTTTTGGAAATGTGAGTGTAGAGTATTACTGAAATATACAAATTATATTTATTTTAGTTCCACACATCCCTAACTCTCCAAGAATCATTTCACTAGACCTGGTACATATGGAAAAAAGTGTGGAAAACACAATTAAATATATATAGAAATTTTTTTAACAAGGAAAGGCAGATGACAAAGCTGTTTGAGAGTGAATGTCTTTGTGAAGCAAAACTCTTATTTAGTAAAGAAGCTGAGGATTGTGAGAGTGCATGCCAAATGAGTTTGCTGATGTCATAGGTGACTTGACTGGTAGACCAAAAATTCTTAAAAGATTCAAGTATCATTGGTATTACTGCTGCTGAAGAGGAAATGTACATTCATTTACAAATATATTTTTCATAGAACATAAAGAACAAAGGAATATAAGATTAACTGTAAGAATCTGTCTGGCCTATTAGTGATAGCCCCTATACATTTCCAAATAATACAATATTCCAATCTGAGAGGATTGGTTTTGGCATTAACATCCATCTTTCAGTTATTTTCAAAGGTACCTGGTTTACTACACTCCCAAGTTTCTTCACATTTTTCTTATTCTCTTCTTTACTGTTTGTACATTCAGGGTGGCTGTGGTGGGCAATGTAGATGCAGGCAAGTCCACTCTCTTAGGTGTTCTCACTCATGGAGAACTAGACAATGGTCGTGGCACTGCTCGTATGAAGCTCTTCAGACACAAGCATGAGATGGAGACTGGCCGAACTTCCTCTGTTGGGAATGATATCCTAGGATTTGATAGTCAAGGTGAGAGTGGAGTGCTAACTTAAAACTCAACCTTGTTACCATTTAATATTTTATTAAATCTGGTCTCCATTATCACTTGGTAACATTGCTATTGAGTCATCAGATAGTGTGACTGAAAGAAAAGATTACTAATAAACCCCTCATCCATTTCTTTGCTCAGACCATTATGTATAAAGACATCTTAGTTTGTTATAAAACTTCAAATGTTTAAGAGCTTGCAAGAATGTGAACAAGAGATCATGTCAGGTGCAGATTACTCAATATTTACATTTTTTCCTTATTCTCCAAGTAATAATAAGGATCCACAGGTGTAGTGGTGAATTGCTTCCTATGCACAGTGGATATGTCTTTGGCATCCTGCTTGTGTTGGGCCTGCTTTTGAATAGCATGAGATGACAGCAGGTGTAAACAATGCTGACTTGGATTCCACGCCATTGAAATATTTCATTCCAACTGGCCTTATAGCACTGTGTTGTTGTTATAACACCATCATAAATCCATATCACTTGGGATACTTATGATCTTATTATCACAGCATGATTCCTAAGGGCTCTCTTTTGAGCTGATTGGCTGCTAGTATAACCCTGCCGTGACAATCCTAAAAAGCATATATATATGGTGTCTGATTGTTTTTCTTTTTTTCAGCCTTAGGAAAATCTATATTTTGCATTAAGAATATTTAAAGTTTATAAGTGAAGATTTTTGTTATTTCTTTTGCTAAATGATTTTAAGTTATTGTCTTTTCTGCTAATTTTGTGTATATTTTTTTTTTATTTTGGATTGATTTGTGAAAGCTGATGTTAATCTATAAACATTTTTGTATGCAGTTACTATATGACTGTTTATGTGATCTGAAAGTATTGTTCAACAAATTCTCCATAATTATGGACCTACATGCAAACATTTTTTATTCTAGTTCCTTTGTCTTTTGTTTGTTATTTCCAACATGCTTTCCAAATTCCCACTTGAGATTAGTTATAGCAACATGAACTTCACCTGTCTGTTATATATAATTTTAATACAACATGAACTTCACCTGTCTGTTATATATAATTTTAATATAAAAAATTTATTTCCAAGATTTTCCAGCAAATTTCCAACCTATTTGTATTTTCAGGTTTATTATTACCTGACTTTGTTTAGGTCCCTAGTTTGTTACTGAGAAAATTACTGCGCCCACAGGCAAAGTGGTAAACAAACCTGACCATGGACACCTGGATTGGGTGAAGATCTGTGAGGCATCCAGTAAGGTCATCACATTCATTGACCTGGCAGGCCATGAACGTTATCTCAAGACCACGGTGTTTGGCATGACAGGACACCTTCCAGATTTTACTATGCTCATGGTTTGTGAATTTACTTAACCCTTAGGAGACCAACTTTGATTTACCTCTCTTATATCTCATACTCATCCAGGTCACCAGAAATACAGTTATCTTTTATAACTCAAAATGATCATAGAAAATTTTTTAGAAGTTGATGTTTGAAATTGCTCTTTATAGATATCGCACTGGGGCTTTAAATGGGGCTCATGGTGCTGCCAGATGAGTACTTTTGGAGAAAGATTTCTTTTATCTGCAAGACGTATAATTATGTGCTTAATGGATACTTATTCATTTTCTGATCAAATACAAAATCAAGATCAGCATCACTATCATCATTACCATCAGTGTGGATATCATTGGCTCCTCTAAAGGTAATTGCTCATTAATTTCAATGTAAGCTAGAGGGCAGAGAGGCCAGCCTGCTGTTGTGACTCGCAGCTAGAGATAATCAAGGCACCTGGGTAGGAATCAAGGCAAAATAGTGGGGAGTGATGGCAAGTTTATAGAAAGAGGATGAGGGTAATGGCTTATCAATATGTTTGAATGGCATAAGGTTGTGGTGATATATTCTAGATACTTTAAGGAATGTAATTAATATAGCAAGAGGAAATTTCAAATGCATAGAAAGCAAGAAAGAGATTAATGTAATTGTATGTGATTGACCACAGATAACCACAGATTTTGTATATATGTACTACATGGTTGACCTTTAATGTGTTAAAGAGGAATTGTATTATTTCATTGTTTACAGAATTTTGAGTTCCAGTTCTTTTGCACTCCAACCAGTTTTGTTTTAATCATGGATGTTTCCTTACACACTATTTTTCATTTTTTTCCATGTAGCTAAATCACTAAAAGGTTCGTTGATGATGCAAAAATGTAGTTATAGTAATTATCTAAATAATGGTAACATACATATAGTAAAAGAAATCAGTCTTAATTGCAGGGGAACCTTGTGTAAAACATGAACTTCTTCCCAATGTAGGTGGGTGCCAATGCTGGTGTGGTAGGCATGACCAAGGAGCATCTGGGGTTAGCGTTGGCCCTCAACGTACCTGTGTTTGTCATTGTCACCAAGATAGATATGTGCCCTCCAAATGTGCTCCAGGACACTCTGAAGCTCCTGCACAAAATTCTCAAGAGTGCTGGGTGCAGGAAGGTGCCTCTGCTGGTTCGAAATCCTGAGGATGTGGTAGTTTCTGCCACTAACTTTGTGTCTGAGAGGTAAGAGGCTGGATGCTATTTTACTGAGAGAAAATCTATTTGAAAAACATACAGTGGAGACTCAATACTCGAATGTCTCAATAGTCGAATTTCTCAATACTCAAATGCAAAAGTTCGATTTAATGCTAAAAAAGTCTAGCTTGAACGTCAGCACACGTGGTTATAAACAAATGGTTCCTCCCTGCCACCTCCACCCGCTGTATCCACATAAATTTTTGACGGTTGGTGAGTGAAGGAGGTTAGCTTACCTAAGAGTGTTCATTGGCATCACTTCTGTGACGTCATGAGGAAAGGCAGCCAATTATAAGGTGGCATTACTCCAGGACTTGGGAAATCATATGAAATTGTTCAAAAACTTTTTATACAGCATCACATGCCCACAGCTACTGCTCATCACAGTCAGCACTCCTAACAGTGCTTTCATCATGGCTAGTGGACTCCATAATATAACAAAGAGAAAATGATTCCCCAATACCAATACGTTAATCCTAGTGGTAGTGGTATAGTGTTGGGGTGATGACTATCATTCAGTGCCATGCAGTCAAGGTGAGTAAGGGCATAAAGGTTTGTAAGCCAAGGGGTTACTATGTTCTGAATATGTAAATTATACTCATATTAGCTGCTCTTTCCAATAATTCCTTTAAAATTTTCAGGTTATGCCCAATTTTCCAAGTCTCCAATGTGTCAGGAGAAAATCTGGATCTGCTGACAATGTTTCTGAATTTACTGTCATCAAGGACACCACAAAACGACAATGATCCAGCACAGTTTCAGATCGATGACACCTACCAAGTTCCTGTGAGTTGAATGCCTCAGAGTTTGTTGTAAAGTTGAGTCATAAAGCATGATGTATAGTGTAACTTCTGGCAGCTATTTTGGTATTGAACCAAACTGAGGGAAAGATTTAGTAAAGAGGATGAGAGTATGAGTTTATGTAAAGCACATGATTTGTAGAGTGAATAATGCTGTTTATGTTATTGATATATATTTTTTCCAATAAAGTTGGCTTTATTAATAACAGCAGATTAGTGAGTAAGAAATAGCACAATAACATATGGAACATGTGTTTTCATAATTACTCATATTTCTCATTTATACAAGGAAAGTATGTGGAAGCATATGATGGTAAAGGAAGAATTAGATTTGCACCGTACCGCAGTGACACCACGCTGCGCGGCCACCACAACAATCAGTCTCTTCCCGTGTTTCCCCAATGAACACAAATGAAATCCTCATGGCGTGTTTTTGGTGGATATTATTATCATGATGCATAGTGATGCATCCATAGTGGCCTCAAAACACAGCACTTACATTTATATATGACTATTTTCATGTGCTTTAATGTCTGTAGGGTTGATGTTTGATGTGCTGGAACACATTCCCTATTATTACATGTTATAATTGGTTCGGTATACAGTTTATGAAAGACAGGAAAACGACTTAGGCCAACAAAAACTGTTAAATTTTAAGGCATACGGAACTGCTAGTTCCTGAACTGGATCAAGAGAGTTAGCCAGCAAGATAAGGTAGATAAGGCCTTTGTACAGTATTGACAGTTGGGAGGTGAGAAAAGCTGTCAGACATGACTCAGAGCACCTAAAAGATGTTTCAGCTAGATTTCACTGTAGAAAAGGAGGACAGTTGAGTCATTAAAGAAGGAATAGTTGGTTGGAAGGTTGTGTTGACTTGATTGATGGAGGAATTGAGTTTTTTAGGCATTGAAGAACACAAAGTTTTCTCTGCTCCAGTCAGAAAATTCATTGTAAGTTATTGATATATATTAACATTAATGCAATCTTATGTTTTGTCTTTATAGGGTGTTGGAGTGGTAGTATCTGGCACCTGCTTGAAAGGGGTCATTCGAGTTAATGACACTCTGCTCCTGGGCCCCAATGGGCTTGGGGACTTCATCCCAATGCCCATCAAGTCCATCCACCGTAAGCGTATGCCAGTGCGTGAGGTGCGTGGTGGACAGACAGCCTCCTTTGCCCTCAAGAAGATCAAGGTGCATGATGTACGCAAGGGACAGGTGTTGGTGGACCCTTCACTGAATCCAACATCCTGCTGGGAGTTTAAGGTTTGTATCAAAATAGAGTTGAGGCAGTCTTGGGTACTTTTTTTGTATATGGGTTAGGAACTTTTAAATCATGTAGTACTTTGTTGGAATATGTCTTGTCATTTTGCACTGGATGCTAGAAATTTGCTATACATACTATTGAAAAACTCATGTAATCCCATGTTTCATTATTAATTATTGATCTTTTCTTGATAATATTTTTCATGTGATGTTAATATTTAGTGATCAAATATAGGTGTAGTTTTATAACACTAAAAAGGGAAAGCAAAGACTTTAATGTTACTTAGGTTTTTTTTCACCATTCATCAGATTCCTGGAAAAACTCAAACATGTGTCAGGTACAAATTTTAGTTGGACTTTGTATGCTCTTTTATATCACAATATAAGAAAATTGTATATAACAGAAGGTAAACTATTGGAAGTAAAAGAAAATCACAATGTCTGTAGAGATGAAAATGGCTTTAGAAGAGACAGTAGTCAGTAGGTACAGTGACATTGTAGAGACCAGTATACCTACAAATCCAGGTGATGTATTAATCAACATTTTCTAACATTTTTAAGTATGATTAGTTTATTGGCATTGTTTTCACCATGAGCATATGATGAACACTAAGAGCCTTGTAACACATATCTTGTATCTCCATACTGAAATTTATTTTCTCTTGGTCTTCAGTGGTAGAATCCTCTGCTATCAAATGCCTTTCTTTTTATATATCAAGAATAAGACTGATGCATTTTGGCAGGGGGAGATCCTGGTACTGCATCACCCAACAACCATCAGCACCAAATATCAGGCTATGGTACATGTGGGTTCTGTGCGTCAGACTGCCTCCATCATTGCCATGGACAAGGAGTGCCTCAGAACGGGAGATAAAGCCATCGTCCACTTCAGGTTCATTAAACACCCGGAGTATCTCAAAAGTGGTCTGAAAATGGTAATTATTGATGTCTTTTTGCAACAATCATTCCTTTAAATCAGCTTTAACAACTATACTCATTACATTTACGGTGGTTTCTTACCATAACAGACTTAACAGTAATGTATTTTGCTCCATAAGTCAGATACTAACCATGGTTTTGTGTGGTTGTGTGGGTAATTACACATATCATATGATAAACAAACCAGAAAAGTCACAAAAGAAAATGAATGAATCTTTTGATAAAGCCTGGCACTAAAGCTTTGATCTCTAAACAAATCCCCAGTGGCTTCTGTCTTTCTCTACAAATTCATCTCAAGTTTCCTCTCTGATCATTCTGTTTGTGCTGTTGTAGATATTCACTGTTTTACTCCTGAATCTATTAACAGTGGTGTTCCTCACGGTTGTGTCTTGAAATAAAGGAGGGAAAGATGAAGTATTATTTGCTAGATGCAAAATATCAGAGTTGGATCTCAAAAGATTTTGATATTTTCTATTGTTCAAGGAGTTTTGGCAAGTTGGAGAACAAACTTGGCATGATTCCAAGCAGAAATGTATAGTGCATGAGAACAGACTGTTAAATCAAGGTTTGGAAGGTTTATATTGAAAGAAAGAGTAGGGAATGTTCATGGCAGACACTGTAACCTCTGTTGTATGCATGATGTATATATCAACAAAAAGAGGTGGATCTCTCACATGGAGGTGTAGTAATGATTTCAAGGAAATCATTATAATACCTCCTCTAGTCCCCCCAACTGGCAGGTGGAAAACACTAGAGGTACCTCTCCTCTGCCTTGGGATATCGTGAGGAGGGTTTGGAGAAATAGGACAAGATGCAGATATGAGATTGTGATTAGAAGAGACCAATGGAGAAGATAGCATCAGCATAAGTATTAGAGGTTTGGAAAAGTGAAAAATGTTGGCTGCAGTCTTTCAGGTCATTCGTTCCTTATCCCACCAGGTGTTCCGAGAGGGTCGCACCAAGGCTGTTGGCCGAGTGTTGGAGGTGATTCCCAAGGTGGCATCCCTCCAGCACCAGAAAAACCACAAAATCATGAAGATGGTCAAGCAGGTGGGTTGAAATTTCCTTCACCTTTTTTCTTTAGTGTGTTATTTATTTTTTTGTAATTGAGTGACACTTTATATATATATATATATATATATATATATATATATATATATATATATATATATATATATATATACATGATTGTGTGTATCTGTGTGTGTGTGTGTGTGTGTGTTTGTGTTACTTTTACATGCTGTATGAAACAGTATATTTTTAGCAAACAATCTAAGAGGAATAATACTGTACTTGACCTACTATGTTTATTGAATTTGTTTAGTTAACTTAGAACCATTCCAGACAGAAATGCATTCTCATTTTGTTCTTATGGTCTTCATAAGGCTTCATAGTAGATAGCTGTTTGAAAGGAATTAAGGAAAGGCTGAGATGCCTTGGAAACAGAGCTAGTGGCTTGAGATTATTAGACATATTTACCTTCCTAATCAGTCTTTTCATAAGCTTTCCATTACATCTTTGGAGAAATTATCTACTCTTACAGCCAAAATTATGCTGGTTGCACTGAATACAACATGATTATTGTTTTATCTTTAATATATTTTTATATAACAGCTGCAACAATCTGCTCTGAATCTGGTATAGTCATTACTATAATTTTTCAATCAGACAAAGTGGTGTTTGGTAGGTGATAGCATGATAGAAATGGTATTTGTGCAAGGTTTCAAGAGATTATTGTAAATGAAATTAAATTTCACAGTTGTACATAACAACATTTTCATTGAAGAGGTGTCACGTAAACAAATTATCACTGTGTGTGTGTGTGTGTGTGTGTGTGTGTGTGTGTGTGTCTGCACTTCATTGTTTGTGTCTTTATGTCATTATACTGAGTTAAATATTTATAAGTGATAATTCTCTGCCAGTTTTCAGTGATGAATGAGTTTTGTACCTATATAGAAATTTAGATTGTACACAAAAAATGTAGACATCAGCCACTAGAATATATTAGTGCATTGATTACATTGTATTTTAAATAATCAACTTTGAAATACAATAGAAGTCATTAGAATAAGGCAATGTTTAGACAAATTAATCAAACAGATCTGTTAATTATTCGTCATGGCTCACTTGAAATGCTGTCGGGGGAACTTAAAGTTTCTAAAGCATTATTGGTCTGATTCATATTCATGAAGTATATTGTTCAGATTCCAAGAAATACTTCAGGTATTTATTTTTATAAGCCCATTTTATATTGCGATGGATAAGGAAAAACACCTGTGATAAATTCTCTATTCTCTCAAAATTATTCAGGCATTATCATTCGTGCTTTTGTTCTAAGAGAACAATTATGTTATGGGTTGAAAAGTTAGAAACTTTGAAAGAAATGTTATAATTCTGTAATGTATATTTTAGAGTCCTACATTTCAACCATTTTTGCTGAGGTTCTTTTTCTGATGTGAAACATTGAATAAAGAAACATTATATAAATAATTAGTTTTCATTTCTTGTATATTTTTTTCTTTTATCAGCAATAATAGCATGAAAAGTGTGCAGCATGCTCAGTAAATACCCTCATACATGTTAATACTCTCGTTGTAGCTACATCTTTGAAAGACCGAAGAGGAAGGGTGATGAAGGAGCCAATGTTTGGGAAAGAAACTCAGAATATTAGCAAGAAACCCATACATAATTGTTCTGTGCTGATTATAGTGATGATTTTGTCTGAATCATTTGGGTGAATAATAAATTTTTTTTTATCTTTTTTGTTTCCTTGTCCATCAATGTGGGCACCTTATCACCACAATCTTCATGTTTTACATTCTCACTGTCATTTTTCTGTAGAATGTTGGTGGGGATGTTGGCTGCCAGGTAAGAGAGATTGGCTGTTATTCAGAATCACATTTATGCATGATGTAGACCACCATAGCCATGCATCATGCATTTATTCTGTTTATCTTTAATCAGAATTCAGATATATTATGTTTCAGAGTTTCATTTACACACTATTAAGTGAGCTTTTCTTTTTATCACCCTAGCAGTTCTTCCTTTTATCACTCACAAATGCTAAAACATATTAATACTTATCAATCCTGCTCAATCCTTTGCTTCCACAAGCATATTGTACTTTTTATTTAATTCATTTAGCTTAATAACAAACTCTGGCTTATCTTCTATACATATGCACTAGTGTTTCTCTCTCTCTCTCTCTCTCTCTCTCTCTCTCTCTCTCTCTCTCTCTCTCTCTCTCTCTCTCTCTCTCTCTCTCTCTCTCTCTCTCTCTCAATACCTATTGGTTCTTTTTCCTTTCCTGTTTCCCATATTATATAAAGGATATAGGTCTGTTAAAGTCAGCACAAAGGAGAATGACTAAAAGGTTACAGGGGATGACTGGTATTCCTTACAGAATGAGACTGAAGCTGTTAAAGCTGCATTCCATATGAGTTATAGGTTAAGAGGAAATCCGATGGAAGTCTTCAAGTGCTAGAGGTGTTATAATAAGGGGGATGTAATAAAAATTCTCAGTATCAGTATTATCAGGATAGAACAAGAAATAATGTGTTTGAGATTGAAAAATTTTAGGTTCAAGGAATAGTTAGGAATTGGTTCCCAAATAGTGATATGTGAGTGAAATAGACTCAATTATTAGGTTCTTAATGATGAGTCAATGGGAAACTTTAAAAAAAGATTAGACTTGTGTATGAATGGAGAGGATAGATAGATATGTAGATAGATAAACATATTTCATACAGGGACTGCTATCTGTTGGCCTCATGGCTTACAGTTTCCCTTATTTTCTTATGTTCTTTGCACAAATTTTCTTGTCAGCATGCCATTTAAACTTATGTGTATGAGTACATACATACATTGCAATCAGAGTTCTAAAATATATCTGAAAAATAAAGATCACATTAAAATTTGGTAGATATTTTGTTTGAAATCTACACCTTATGCAGCAATACTCTGCTCCCATCACTTACGTTGTGCTTAAAACTTATCCTGGAAGTTTTGTCTATGTCCATGTTGTTAAAACAGCTTTCTTTTACTTTATATTTTTCATGGAAAAGAGGGAGTTGCAGAAAGCTAGATGCAATGATCAGTGGTAGGGAACGTAAATTATTTCAGTGTAACTGAGAAGCTGGGCATTTTTAGAGCAAAGAGTGGACTCATTGTCATGATGAAGCACCAGATTTCAGATATTCCACAAGTCATGTCTTAGTCTAATAACCTAAATTATTTAGTGATTTTTTCCCCATTCTTTAAATCTATTTTTTTTTTTTTTTTTTTTTTTTTTTACATAAGGAAGGTAATTGGCCAAGAACAAAAGTTGGAATGAAAAAAAAAAAAAAAAAAAAAAAAAGGCTCACTTAAGTGCCAATCCCCAAACAGGGGAAAAAAAATTAGCTAGAACTAGAGTACAAATGTCTTGAAACCTCCTTTTTAAATGTGTTTGTCATAAGGTTGAAATACAGAAGCAGGGAGATGTTCTGGAGTGTACTAGTGGAAGGGATGAATGATTGAGAATTCTGGTCATTATGATTAGATAATGAACAGAAAGAGGAGAGAAAGGAGAAAGTCTTATACAGTGAAGCCATGGAGGGAGAGGAGGCATGCAGTTGGCAAGATCAGAAGAGCAGTTAGCATGAAAATAGTGGTAGAAGATAGCAAGAGATGCAACATTGTGACAGTGAGAAAGATGCCAAAGACCAAGTCAGAGGAGAGGAGTTAATAAGATGAACCTAACCTAATGCCTCATACTTGTAATAGCCAGGGAAGGATGAGGGTTAGTTAGGTGTCATAAAATTAAATTGACATATCTTGGAATGTGATGGTTATCCAAAATTTCCATTTATTTTTCTCTTTACTCTTTTACTCGTGCACTCTTCTCTTCACACTCTTTATTTATGCTTATTCTGATTCTCTCACTATTTGTCTCCTATGATTTCTTCAGAATTGTGTATTATAGACATTTTTTTATGTAATACTCCTATTTGTACTGCATAGTGCTTCATACTTTTATCTCCTGTTCCTTGAATTACTCACGTTTGTTCTCATCTTCAGTTGACTAATTTTACCACCCCAATCTTTTTTTTTTATGTTTTTTTTACTCTTTAAGGTTGTACGTGACAAATATTTAGAGCTGGGTGTCGCAACATTGAGTTATGACTGTCATATCATCAATTTCAAAGTCCAAAAGTCAGAAGTTACAAACAGATTGAAAAGTCAGTTTTAGCAAAGACTACTAATAATTTTCCAGAACCTTAACCATTACTTTAAACAAGAACAAAGACAATTTTTAAAAAGAATAATAATAATTGCTATGGCTGGTGAAGATGGGCCAGGAGGACACACAGGAGAAGGATTACCCATAGATATATATATTATTTTAGGCTGTGTTTTAACAAAAAAATATATAATAATGATACATGCAACTGTCTCTCTGAGTTCCACTGAGAAAAGTTGCAGTTGCAAATTGCACTGAGGGAGCCAAACATAGAATTGCACCAGATCTGGCACAAAGTTGCAAAGTGAGTCACACCTGTTAGAATTAAGGTCGTGGCCAGCTCTGCAAATGATACATATATTTTCTTATATCACTCTCACTACACTATTCTGTTCCCACCACTAGTATCTCATAAAACTCATCTCCACTGCCTGAATCCTAGATCTTCACCTTGTATTTGAAGCTTATCTAAATAGTATATCTTAGTATCATTACTATGATAATATTCCATGATTTCCCCATCTCAAATATGATTAGGATAATATATTTCTTTATGCATCAAAAGGACCCAGCCATATCCTTTCTCTCTCTCTCTCTCTCTCTCTCTCTCTCTCTCTCTCTCTCTCTCTCTCTCTCTCTCTCTCTCTCTCTCTCTCTCTCTCTCTCTCTCTCTCTCTCTCTCTCTCTCTCTCTCTCTCATTAAATTTGATTAGCGCTACATCTAACTGGGTTTTGACTTTGTTAAGACTTACATTTTCCGATGTGGATTTTAGAGAATATTTTGTGGAAAAATATTATTTGTAGTTATGTACTTCTTTATTAGAAGTTTTTCATGATTTCCCAAGTTGCTGATGTTCGCTGAAATGTTATATTAGTCAAAAGGGCTGCATTAATGAATGAGCATTGTCATACAAATTGAAATTTATTTGGTGGTTCATGTAATAGCCATAGAAATGTTTTCAAGACTTTTTATAGTTTATGACTTTATTTTAGAAAGTAGGACTGATAAAGATGAAGAATAACTGTTATTAATAGTTTAATGGTTGAAACTAATGAAGAACTTTATGTACTCTTAAGATGACATTCCTCAATCATATTTCGCAGTTCACTGAATGTAGTAGAGTTTACTGTTAAATTGCAGTTACCATTAGTATCTAAGGGTTAACATGAAACTCTATAATAGAACCAGACATGCTTTGGGGGCCAATGGGTTTCCAAGCACGTGGGTTTGAATCCAGGCCGCTGTCTGAGGGTAGGAAGGGCATCCACTCAGGGTGACAGTTTTCAAATGAGTGAGCTTTCATATAGGAGGCACCCAAAATACCTCACTTAGCTTGCAAAATCTTGTAAAAAGTCCATATTGTATAAAAGAAAAGAAAAGCAGTACGTACTATGTATGTATTAGTTTCACTGTAAAGCTGAAAACTGAGTTTTGTGACAAGATTTGAATTCATGTGGTACTGACAGGGTGTTATTAGTTTAGAAAATTTAATATCAGCTACTTGTTTCAGTGATTCTCAGAATTTCATCTACTTGCTTATCAACTTTTTAGAGCTATAATATGCTTATTTGGTATAGCAGCATAAGTAGCAGACTTAATACATTGCCTTGTTTTTTATGCTTCCAAGCCTCTATTGGAATCCAGAAGGATGTACTCTTTTCATGACCCTTTTTTTTTTTCTTTCCAATAGTGATAAAATGAAATAGAAATTATTATATGCTCTTCATCCCTCTGTATTTTCCACTTAACACACCAAATTAAAGTGGGAATTGTACTTCAGCATACCCATGTGAAGATCTTAGTTATTTGAGGTTTCTCACATGATATTTGCTGACTACCATCATAGTATATTTCAAATATTTATTAATGAATCTTTGAGTGCATGTTACAAATTGTTTATGTATGCATGAATTAGGGCCAGCCTTTATATGAGCATAGGATTTTTTTAGGCTGCTATGAAATGGTCCTTAATGTGGAGAATAGACATGTCCCATTCATAGTCATTTCTCAAGGGAAGTTGAAGTTTGAAAGTTTTTAACATTTTCTACTAATGGAGGAGTGTTTGGCCAATTGAGGAGCAAACTTAACATGATTCTGAGGAGAAATATAAAGTACATGTGATTCAAGTGATGGAAGGCTCAAGTACTTTTCGTGGGCAACCCAATGCTAGATAATTAACTGACATATTGATTATGATCCTTCTTTAGGCTCTCTCTCTCTCTCTCTCTCTCTCTCTCTCTCTCTCTCTCTCTCTCTCTCTCTCTCTCTCTCTCTCTCTCTCTCTCTCTCTCTCTCTCTCTCTCTCATCTCTCATTTTAACAATATTATTGTTTTCAAAGGTGATGAAACAGCTTGTTTATAATATAATGGAAATAGTGTACTATTGATAAGATTAAAATATAGAGAATAATTGTTACTAAACATATTAAACCCAAAGGAAGTGACCATTTTGCTTATATGTATTTCATAACATGCTTTATATTTGGCAGGCTGGAGGTGGAGATGGTAGTGGCCAGCACAGCAGCCAGGGAGGAGGAACCTTCAGTGGCACCAAGAAGCAGCGCAGTCGACGAGGAGGCAAGCACAGGTGGGTACTTTCTTTCCTAATAACCTGGGCTTTAGGGAAGACAGTGATAGATGTCTTCTCAGTTGGCATTTCAGAAGAGTATAAAATGGATTGGAGAAGAAGTGGTATGTGCTAGAAATATTCATGATTTTAAGAAAAAGCTGGATAAAAACACTGATGGACACACACACACACACACACACACACACACACACACACACACACACTACCCTTTGTCTTAATCTATTGTTCATATGTCTGTTTATGATGTGGCAATCCACTAAACAGAGAACCCAGTCAGTAGTTTGAAGAACTCTGGTCTATAATACTCGTATTTCCAGCCCATAGAAAATTTCATAATTTGTTATTCATAAAATTCTTTGAAATACCAACCATTAAGTTTTTACAGATCCCGTGGGAACAATGCGGCTCCTAACAACAACCCAGAGGCATCAAGCCCCCACAAAAAAGGAGGAACAAATTCCTCTGTGCCTGCTGCACCAGATCCCCCATCAGTCCATAATAGGCCTGAAAACCTCTCAGCTCAGCCAGTGGTTGCAGCCGAAGTATCAGTGTAAAGGTCCCTCAACAGTCAAACACAGCAAGCCCTTCTATAATGTTTTTCTTTTTTTTCTCTCATTGTTTTTATTTGTTATATACTAACATGTCCAAGGGTTATTTCCCACTTTTCAGGTCAAAAGTATACCATTTTTCCCAAGCATAGACAATATAAAGAAAAGCACAGAGCATGGGCAAAGCTGTTTGTTGCTGTATATACCACATTTGAGGCTAGAAAAGGTTGAGATGAAATATGCAATTTATCATCCAATTCTTTTCATGATTGTTCATCCCCTGAACAATATTGCTTTTTTCAACATATTGTTGATGTACATGTAAAAATAACTAGATAGCTATTGGTTTGGGTATCTTTTACAACATTTTCATCCTAAAGTTAAGATTATTGGCAGTCTTAGAAACATGCATAATAAAGTAATGACTAACATTATTTTGAGTGATGACAAACTACATTGAATAGCCAAGTAAAAACTGTTGCTCTTGTACTGTGATATTCTTATTTTGCATTCTTCATATGCAATATCTAAATTTACTTTTTATCATAACATTATTAGATATCCATATAATAGCATCAATGTCTATGGGTGTTTAGGAGTTTTAGAAAGTGGTCAGTTTGTTTGTTAATATTAATACACATTTTATATGGTTTTCTGATTTATCTGTGGAGCAAAGCTTAATTTCCATTTCATAATCATAGAGTTCTCTTCAGACACATTATTTTTTATGATCATTTATTGTATTTTGCTAAATATCAATCTTGTCAATCATGTCTAAAATTTTATTTTGATGATTTTAGAATGTGTTGGCCATAACCTAGTATCTCAGTGGAAAACTTGGATTATTTATAATCTTAAACTTTTAGTTAATTATTAATTGTTAAGCATTTCATCCAAAATAAGTTTAATTTCTGAGTGAGGTTATATGATTGAATAATATTTGATTGAAATCCAGACTATTTTACGTCAATAGACAATAGATTTTGCAAGACAACCACCCGTAAACTGACGTACTCTCTAATCTTTTCAGTAGATAGAAGTGCCCTTGCCATTGCATTTCAGTAAATAGAAGTGCACCTGCCATTGATGCATGATTTATATTGTGATGTTGTATATTATTAATATAAATGTTGGTGTAAAACACCTCACATTATTTTGGAAATTTTGCTGTCTTAAACTCACACATTGATTTTTTTATGATATAATTCAAATCACTTCCAGTGTTTAATCACATTGATTATGCTAATTAGTATCACCGGTTGCAAAGAAATATTGTTATGTTACTTAATTTCTTAGCACTAAGTGCTTTATTCTTTTGAATATTATCAGTTTTATGGTTGATGATCACTAGAACATGTCTAAAAACCTTCAGAGTTTGCTTGCCTACTAAGTCTGTGGGCAGGTACTCTCTGTCAACACATCACCTGAAACTTGGCCACCAATGAAAATACTATTTTACATTCATGAATAGCAGTTTAACTTATTCCACAAACATCCACACCAAATTCATGCCACTGAAGCACTTTATAAGCTGACCCATAAGCTATTTACACAAAGTGGACAGTCATTTCTAATTTTCCTTCATCACTATGCAATTCTTAGACATTTTAACGAAAATATAGCAAATTCTGTAAGTTTTTTTTTATGTGGGAGAGGAAATGACTGAGGGCAACAAAAATGCAACTAAAAAGGAGAAAGACATATTGAGGTGTTTGCCCCAGAACAGGGGGAAAAGAGTTAGCCAAAATTAGTAGATAAATGTCTTGAAATTGCCTTCTTGCATTAGATAGGTAGACAGATTAGGGGTGAGAGGAAAAGAAAGTCTTGTGTTGCAAGGTCATGGGAGGAGGGGAGGCATGCAGTTAGCAAGTCAGAAGAGCAGTTGGCTCGAAAATAGTAAAAGACTGTAAGAGAAGCAAGGTTGTGGCAGTGAGAAAGAGACTGAAGACAGTCAGTCACAGGAAAGAAGCTGATCCGACAAAAAGCTTTTGATTCCACCCTTTCTAGAGGAAGGGTGTGAGTAGAACCTCCCACACATGTTAAATATACATACTTAGTACATGGATGGATAAGCCCATTGTACTGAGTTAATAATTTTGGGGAGAAAGAAAACCTGGCAGAGATGAATCTGAATGTCAGACTTCATGGAGACAGTTTTAGCTAGAGATGGAGTTGTGAAATTTTAAGGCATTGAACAATATTAAGTTTGCTTTGCTTCTATCAGAAATTTTGAGGTGTCAGGCAATTGTACCTCAAAAGATTTTTACTTGTATAATAGATGCTATTAGAATCCTTCATTAAAAATATTATATGAATTTCCAGGACAGAAAGAAATAAGATCATATTCTAAAGTGAAGTTGTACATGGGCAAGCAGTGTGGAAGTGATCAACAGATCATTACAAGATAGATACATGAGTAATATGAGATTATTCTTGGGAATATTTTGCTGGATGTGGATGTATTTATAAGGTATGTAGGCTGAAAAATTACTCTCACTGCAGTTAACCTCGTTGATACCAATGATTTTACGTAAGTGGCATTGTACGTATTTTATGGTATAGCATTTCGTACTGGTGTGTCTATTGTGCATGAAATCATAGCTCTTAGGCTTGGGTGGTCATAGTTTTAGTGGAATACAGGGTAGGGATTGTTGCTTTGCTTTGGCTGTGTTGAGTAGTAAGAAGTAATTGGTTTACTAGTTTAACTTGCTCAGGCCTGTTTTGTGATTCTTAAGAGCCTGGTTTGTTTCTTGGTTTATGAGCAGTTTACAGGGAAGACTCACAGACATGCAGCATCACATGTCATAATGAAGGAAAACCTTGCTTAATCTTTGCTATCATGAGAAATAGTAGTACTTGTGAGTCAGCAATTGCTCTCTGACTACCATAGGGTTAAAGCACATTAGTACTATCAAGCATCAGTAGCTGAAAAGATACCATACACCTTCCAGTATGCTCATGGATTGATAAATACAAACAAGAGTGTCTACCAAGTCACCTGGAGTACTTTAGTAGTATTTAGTGCTACTCATGTTACTGTGTACTCTTGCCCCAAGTTAGAAATTTGGGAGTGTCTGATTTTGTTGGTAAAATATTGCATTTGGAGAAACAATTGACAGTGTACTCAAATTAAGACTGACACCCCTGGTGATATTTCTGAGCTGGTGGTTTCTTAATCTTAATATCATTACCACCATTGATAATAGTAGACATGATGCATTATTATTGAAAATAAATTTTATTACTTTTAAGTTCCCTCCCTTTCCCCTTTCCTCTACATTAGTTTTCATGGTAGCAAGTTCCCAGTTTGTTTTCCTTTCTTTCCACAAGAGAACAGGACTGGTAGCCTTCGTCATTTGCTACATGATGAGGCTTCAATATTTTAAGATTTAAGTCCTTTTATGTGCATGGTGAACTGAGGCTTCAGCGTGAAGATGGGCAATTATTCATTTTCCCTACCTTTCTGAACATTCAAACATGAACTTTCATTTAAAAGAATGCTAAAACAAATAAAGTCAGAAGATCCCTCACAGCATAATGGCATGGTGAAAGATTAATAATCTTGGATCTTATATATATTGATACATTTTTTTGCTTACAGTAAATTTGATTCCATGTTTTTATTTATTTATTTTTTTCTATTTTCATGTGATCGAGTCATCTTTTCTTTGTATACTTAAATATGATATGGAATGAAGATACTGTAATGATAATCTTGAAATTGAGATCTAGCTCTTGAGAAGAAATAGGAGTCACAATCTTATTTAATGTTCTAGAATAGGGAATAGGCAACCCTTGGTTCACTTGTCAAACATGGTATGCCAATGACTTTTAGGCACTCAAAAGCACAAAGTACCTTTTTTTTTTTTTTTTTTTTTTTTTTTTTTTTTTTTTTTTTTTTTTTTTTTTTTTTTTTTTTTTTTTTTTTTTGGTTGTTTTTTTTTTTTTTTTTTTGAGGATGGAGACATACATTTATATACCATCTCATGACAAAATTTGAACATTAGCTAAAATCATTGTTTAGTAGTTAGATCACTCTGAGTAAAGTCTGGATACTTGAATTTTACTTTTTTTTTTTTTATATATCACACATTGATTACCAAACTTTAGTTCAGTCTTTTCTTAGTTTAGATGCTTTCTCCACCACTGATAGTCTGCAATCAATTTGCATGTAAGCAAGGAGGAATGGAGATTTTAGTGGATCAGTTTACCAGCTGCCAGACAAAAAGGATATTTAAGGCCTCACTGGAGATGAGCTTTCCACTTGATGATATGCATACATTGTACCACAGTTTTTTTTTTTTTTTTGTGGCAGTGTATACAATTTTTTGAAAATAAAATAAATCTTCTGAGTTCTTCTGATATTGAAACTTCAGTTAAACAGGATTCTACCATATTCAGTGTGTGGAATGGAAGAAAATGTATTTGTTTACCTTTTCAAAAATAACTATGATAATTTTTACTGTCATAATTTTGATGGAATGAGGACTAATTGATAGTGTTCATCTTGGCCAGCTTTGACTTATTCAATGAAGTAGAATTAAAGGAAAGCAAGGACAGTGTTATAATAAATGTCAGAGTTTCCTTAGATTAGCAAAAATGTCTAAGTAATGAATCAGTGTAATATTTCAATTTTAAATTTGATGCAACAAAACCACAAATTTTACTGTGCAGTACCTATACTACCAAATTTTCTATTCACAATATTTTATTGCATAACTGCTGATGTTTAGGTGTTACCGTCTACTGTTTTAAAGTCATCTTATAATTGCAAACTATAGTCCTTTATACTTTGTATAGAAAAGTTTAATGAAGCTGTGGAAAAATATAGAAGTTTTATAAGTTCACCATAACAACTTAAAATGTACATTGTGTGGTTTTGATACATTACAAAAATCCTATCTTTTGTAGAATTTTTAAGATATAGATTTGTACTAAATTTCTAAATTGTACTCCTCACTTTTCCTTATCTCAGTTTAGAAATCTTACTCAGAAGTACAAGGTTATACAACATTATCCTCCTCCCTATGTGCAACATTTTTGTGACATGAGATATTTCCTTTAGCTGTGCATTATGAAGGATCATGTATTAAATTTGGTATGAAATCATAACACTGAAATCATTGTGTTGAACAGATATATGAGTCATTTGTTTTCAAAGGTAAATATCTCATCATTTTGTTGTCCACAAAAAAATGGTAATATTTACAATTACTGTCATATATAGTACTACAATCCAGGCATGGTTTACATTATATTGTACATACTTGAAGATCATCTAATGGCAAAGTTGGAAAGATTTTAAAGATGTTTGCTAAATTAGAATTGGGATACTTTCTTATTTTCTCTCTCTCTCTCTCTCTCTCTCTCTCTCTCTCTCTCTCTCTCTCTCTCTCTCTCTCTCTCTCTCTCTCTCATTTTTTTCCTGCAGCATATAGTGTAATATTTTCCCACATTCCCACTTGAAATATGAAATTCAAAGTATGCACACACACACACACATACACACACACACACACACACACACACACACACAGTGCAAATGTAAACAATAATGCTTTACACATATTTTGAGAGTCCAGTTCTAAATGTATTTCATGTTGGTGTAACCATAGTCGGCTGTGCATTATGATTCACCATAATTTAAGAAGTGTATGGTAAGAGACAAAAGTCGCTTTCTTCATAACCTAATTTTCCTGTCAGATTACATTTATTTCTAAGCAATACTGTTTATTAAACTCAGTGTGTGTGTGTGAAGACTTGCACATATACGTACATAGTATTATGTCTTTATAGTTGCTCTCCTAGCCAAGGTGGAATTGTGACAAAATACATCATTGCTGTGGGACATACCTGTCTCCCCACGTTGATTTTTTTTTCTTTTTTTTTCTTCTTGAAATATGAAAATTTGCATGAAATTATTTCTCATTGTATGACCTTCCAGTATTAAGTAGCATTAACATGATATATGTTGTGATTCAATTAACCTCATGATATTTTTCTTTTCATGTGTGTGTCTGTGTGTGTGTGTGGGTGTGTGTATATTTAGTGTGAATGTTCATCGGTAGTATAATGTGCATAGCAGAATAATAAGATCAACTCTTGTTATTTTCTTTGTTTCTTGAAAAACATGCCAGGGTGTCTCTTCTGACAAATTGTTATCAGTAATCAAATAATCCATTTTAAGGAAATCACAGTAGTAAATCAAGAGTACAAGTAAAAATTTTAAGATATGAAAGCTTCTAAAAAAGAGAAAATGCTACAGTACAATTTTATGGTACATAACCACTATTTAGTACAAAAGGAACCAAAAAAATCAATATTGTTCATAATTTTGCAATCAAGACATACCTAAATTTGGCATAATTGAGTTCAACTAAAAGTATTAATGAGATACACTACATAAAATCAAGTACTTATACAAAATTCAAGAAATATTTTATAGGCAGAAAACAAATTTTTCTGAAATGATCCTATGAATTATCGATATTACAATCATGTTTTCATAATTTACTGATCTCTAGCTTATTTTTTATCGTAACCATCCATGTCTATAGAAAAAAGTATTTGGAACAAATATTTTTATTACTTACAGTGTATCAAAGGTTTCAATGTGTTGTTTATAATGTTGCTGGATTTACGAGTGATATGGAATACAAATGTGATGAAAGCTGACAGTTTCATCACAACATGTACTCTGTGTGTCTACAGTTCCATGTTATGCATAATGTTTGAATGTTTTAATTCTGCGGAATGTTTTCGATAGTTAAGGCGATGAATGTCTCAGCTCATAGTTGTCATAGCCAGTTGTGTGCACACTCTACCACTGTGATGTCTTATTGATGATAATTCATAGTAATCAAATGCTGTGCACCACATTATAAACTTTTCAAACATAATAGTGTTCAAACTAAATGTTCAGAAAAAATGGAAACATTTATGTGAAGATGCAGAGTGTTTCCATAGTGTTTGCTTTGGCATTAAAGTATATAAATAGCTAAAATGAATCCAAAGATTAATTGTTGTTTATCTGTGTTTTTATCAAGATGACACTACTTGTCATATCATAGCTTGTGCAGTTGTAGTTACTATAACCAATTTAAATAGTATCAATTAATTTTAAACAAGCTACATTATCATTTGATGTGGATGGGATATTCTTTTTTTTCATTTCAATGAAGATTTGTGAAAACTTGAGTTTAGGATTGTGTAATGTTACAGAGGCATAAATATTAAAAGCCTGTGGAATTGTTTATTTTCAACTTTTTATCTGAAAGCTGGCATTTTGCAATTGTCCTCTCATCTCTCATTTTCTAAACCCTGATATCAATGATATCAGTGTTTATGTCAAACACTGTATGAATTAATATCAAAATACATGTTGATTGAAGAAGGTTTTATCTTTTTTTTTTTCTTTTCTTTTCTTTTTATAGATAAACTAAGGAATGTATCCCATACTCCAAATCCAAATTTATAATTTCAAAATTTGCAAGTTTTTTGTCCTTGCACAGATCTACATATTATATACAAAATGTGTAAAAGAAACTCTGATACATTTTTTATGTCATTATACATGTAAAAAGATTCTTACCTAATGTGGAACATATCCAAAATTACTAGATAAGAATTTTCAATTTGAAACTTTCAAACTTTTGGGTTAATTTCGACACTTAAAAAAAAAAAAAAATGAAATAGTATTTGCAATACAGAAAGTTCCAAAACAGTTACAGATAAAAAAATGAAGCAGGTAAATGATATCAACATATAAAGTATGTATCAATCCTCATATATAGAGAAGGCAGTAGACATCTGCAGAAATGGTGATTACTCTCAGTGAAGTTTACAGCGCTGGATAAAGGGGTACTAGAAACTGATCATTAAAGCCAGAGTGACCTCACTGAACCTTTCCTGTTGTGTCTATGAAGAAAGTACGTAAAATGGTTGTTTTGTTTACCCGGGGGATTATGCATTTGTTTATTCATTAATTGGCTTATTTATTACTTTGTAGTAGTAGTAGTAGTAGTAGTAGTAGTAGTAGTAGTAATAGTAGTAGTAGTAGTAGTAGTGTGGTAATAGTACACTCTACACAAACTTTCAGTAGAGACAATTATTTAGCTACCATGTAAAAATATATAAATACAGACCATGCATTCATCAGTATAGTAGTAGTATTAGTAGTAGTACAGTGACAATTATTTCAAGACACACTACAGAGTACTTAATCTCCATTACATCATCTTTGAACATTGAACAACACAAGCAAAGCACCAATAACGTGAAGTAACGCGCTTCGAAGTTTCATTCCCAGGTCGGACGCTCGGATCAAACCAACAGGACAGAGACGGAGGCGTAGGTTGGCCACGCTCGCCGGGCCATTTTGCTGATGATCGCCACGCTGGTCAGTCCTGATCCCTGCAGTTGCCTTGACGCCACGTGGTCCGTCATCCATCCCTCCTTCTTACCTTTCTATCTAGACCAGAACATCCACAGTATTACAAGTAAGTGTTGGAAGAGTGTAAATAATTTTAGCTTTCCTTCGAAACCACTGGTACTCGTACTTCGTTGGGCAGTGCTGTCTCCCTATCTTTCCTCTTCCCAGCTTAGGAAATGCTAAGATTCCCTTCAATATGTTTGGGCATTGTGTGGGTAACGTTAGCGTTTTAATGTTGACAAGAGCGGTTTCTGGGCAGAGATAATATACCTTTTTAATCCAATGATCGTTAGTGGGAAGGGAGCGGAAACTATTAGACTGAGTCAAGGATGAGGATTATAAGTAGAAATAATATAAGTAAGCAGGTGTGCATTATATAGAGACTCCCACGTGTAGGTGTGATGATGTAACGAGGTGGTGAAGCAACACGGCTATAAATGCTCTGAGGAGCAATGGGGTGGGACGTGTTCGTAATGTGTGTGTGTGTGTGTGTGTGTGTTTATTCACTGTCCTGGTCGCCTGCTGGTCATCCACCCAACCTTTTCCCTACGAACCGATCTTTGGATAGAACTGAAACCACATCACTCACTACCGGGACAGCGAGGTCACAACCCCTTAAGTTACATCCCATACCTACTTGCTGCTGCTAGGTGAACATGGGCATTGAGGTTTGCCTATTTGCCGGGACTCGAACTCGGGCCCTGTCGGTTGTGAGCCAAGCGTGTGTGTGTGTGTATGTGTGTGTGTGTGTGTGTGTGTGTAATCTTTTTAACATCTTAATAAACAGTCTTAATTATTATGATGCTAATTAACTAACATTTTGATGGTGGTGGTGATGCGGTCAGTCTGATAATGAATAGCTACAAATGCTACTTTTGTTTTCTAAGTCAATTATGCATTTACTTGTTTATCAATTTGTTTTTTCTATTATTTTTCTTACATTCTTATTGATTTTATAAGTATCGTAGCTGTTTTTAATGATCAAACACTCAAATTATCTTTCTCTGGAATTGACGATTTTAGTACAGCCAGAGTCAGCTTGCTGGTACAAAACCACTTGCATCACTGTTATTATTTTTTATTATCATTATCATAAGTGGTGGTGGTGGTCATGGTGGTGGTAGTAGTAGTAGTAGTAGTAGTAGTAGTAGTAGTAGTAGTAGTAGTAGTATTTGTTGTTGTTGTTGTTGTAATGGTAGTGGTAATAGTATGCTGTCTTCACTAATTCTTAATATAAACAACATAAGTTAGCTATCATGGAATAAAACAACCATTACAAACCACCAACATCGCATGTAGCTACTAGTAGTTGTTAGTAGTGGTGGTGGCGGCGGTGGTAGTAATGAGAACAAATAGATGAGGGAAGCTGCAAGAGGCCGTTACTCCTATTCGTGGCAGTCCCTATGTGAACACCTCTGCCTATTTAGTAGTAGTAGTAGTAGTAGTAGTAGTAGTGGTAGTAGTAGTGGTAGTAGTATTGGTGGTGATGGTTGTGGTGGTAGTACACTCTACATAAACTTTTAGTCGAGACAACATAATGGTGATTTAGGTAACACGTAACAAAATATAAGTGCAGATAATTAATTCCTCATTATAGTAGTAGCATCAATAGTACAGCGATAATGATTCAAAGACATTAGAATTTACTTAATCTCCACTATATCGTCTATGAACATTGAACAACACAAGCAAATCACCAATATCTTAAAGTAACATGCTTCAGTCTCATTCCCAGGCCGGACGCTCGGATCAAATCAACAGAACGAGAGACGGAGGTGGAGGTTGGCCACGCTCGCGACTCGCAGGGCTGTTTTGCTGGAGATCTCCGGTCTTGGTACCTGCTACTGCCTCGACGCCACCTGTACTGGTCCGTCATCTATCCACTCCTCTACCTTTTTACCTAAGCCAGGACATTATCAGTATCACAAGTAAATGTGGGAAGTGTGGAAATAATCTTGGCTTTTTTTTCTTCTTTTTTTTTCTTCGTTGGGCAGTGTTGCCTCCCTATGTTTTTTCCTCTTAGCCTAGGACATGGAGTATGTTTGGGAATTGAAGGGGGTAACATTAGCGTATTGATGTTGACAAGAGCCGTTTCTGGGTATAGATATGGTGGTTTTAGTCCCGTGATTGTTTAAAAATCAGATCGTTAGTGGCGAGGGGGCGGAAACGATCAGGATGAATTATGAATGAGGAAAGTGAAAATAGAAATAAGAAACTGCCACGTGTGGGTTTTATGTTAGACAATTTGCGAGTCGCTTCTTTTTAGCCATACCTTTAGTAGAGTGCTATTTAAGAGGCGTTCATGGTTACTTCTCCAATTAGTAATGAGATTTTTCCCTGCAGTCACCAGATTTGTGTCTAGATGCAGTATGGGGAGTGAACAGGTGAAGAAACAGCTATTCAGGAGTAATGGAGTCAGGTGTGTTAGTCAGGGATTAAAGAAATGCGGATTTTTTTTTCCTAAGGAGCGTAGCATTAAAATATTCACTTTTTTGTACAGTTTATTTTTAATGAGTATAGGTAGACAAGTCACTTTTACAAATTCACTTTAATCTATATTTTTTTTTTTTTTTTTTTTTTTTTTTTCAGTTTATTCCTAGAAGAGCCCGAGCCTGGATCGAAGACCAAGACTGAGGCTTTTCTTCTGCGTATCAGTAAAGGTGAAGTCTTTCCCTAGCTGAGGGGTGAGTGACCTGGAACGGAAGGGAGCATGAATCAGACTTCATGTTGGCGAATGCAAGAATGCGGTAAATTGTATCATGTATGTGGATAGACGAGGATGGTATGGTGGATATTGTGTCTGATCACAATATGATGGATGTGGAGTGCTTGATGCAGGGTGGGAGTGAAGGGAGAGTGGTAGGCAAGGTAAGGAAGTGGAGACTGAGAGATATAGGGTGGGAGAACGTTCAGGTAGATCTGAGTGAGAGGAGGTGGGATGATGGTGTTAGTAGTGTGTACGATGTGGAGCACCAGAATGAAAGACTGGTTGAGAATGTGCGGAGTGCTGCTGAGGAACAGATAGGGTATGTGAGAGCGTGCAGAAGAAAAAAGAATTTGTAAACCATGGTGAAATTATGAAATTAGAGAGGCTAGGAAGGAGCGAAAGAGAATGAGTAGACAGTGTAGATGGTTAAGAAAAGAGACATGAAAGCAATGAGGCAGAGATTGAGTACCAGAATGCATGGGGAATATAATGTGAAACTGCAGAGACTGACTAGGCGAATGATTATGAAGGCAAAAGTGAAGTGTGAAAGGAGTGTGATTGAATCTTTAAGGGAGAAAGGAATGGAGGGAGGCAGACAAGTTCATGAGAGGTGAAAATATGTCAGGGAATGTTGGTGTGGAGAATCTGAAAGTGAATGGGCAAATCATAACAGAGAAGGAAGGAATCAGGGATGCAATTAGGCAGTTCTGGGAAGAAAAGGGTGGTGTAGATGAGGTACTTGGTGCCAGTGCCAGGGAGGAATGTGTGACACTGGAGAGGAAGAATGCGTTGGAGCACGTTTAGGGAAAGAGTAATAAAAGCAACACTCGGGTACAAGATTAGGTTGGAAAGAATGGGTGATGAAAAAATGGCAAGAAAGGTCTCTCTCTCTCTCATATTATTTCTTTATTATATTACTTTCTTTTGTGATATTATAATAGTATAATTATTTGTGTGTGTGTGTGTATATATACATTTTTATTTGTATATATACATTTATATTTGTATATGTACATTTTATATTTGTATATGTACATTTTATATTTGTATATGTACATTTATATTTGTATATGTACACTTATATTTGTATGTACATTTATATTTGTATATATACTTATATTTCTATATATACATTTATATATATAGTAGCAGTTGCCTATATATAGTTCGATAGTAGTAGTAAATTTTTAAATAAAGTTTATAGGTTTGGAATTTTTCTTCTTTGGGATCAGTTTAGGCAAAACTTAGACTATCTTTAAGCTGCAATTTGTACATAGACGCCCTGTCCTTCCCCCTAACGGACGGGACAAGTAGTAAAAACTAAGTTTAAGGTGAGATTTGCATATAGGTTCTGGGTGGGTCTTGTCTACTGTTAAAAACTCCTTCCCTCATCCGTCAGGGGGAAGGATGGGGCCTCTATGTGCAAATTGCAGCTTAAAGATGTTTAATTTAGGGTGGGTTCCACTGTATTTGTTTTGCCTAAACTGATCCCAAAGAAGAAAAATTCCAAACCTATAAACTTTATTTAAAAATTTACTACTACTATCTAACTATATATAGACAACTGTTACTATATACAAATATACCTACAAATATGAATATATATTTACAAATATTGTATTTGTAAGTTGAATTATGTAAATTTGTAAATAAATAAATAAATAAATATATATATATATATATATATATATATATATATATATATATATATATATATATATATATATAGTTTTTTCTTGTTCCTAAAGTCAAAATTAGAAACTTTATACATTTATTGAAAGTTCCAACATCTTTTGGTGGGCTGGACACGACTCCGTCCAGACAAACTTCCTCGGCAACCTGTGGCTGGCAGGACTGCTCCTTCTTGGGGTGTGGCAGTGGAGGTGTCTGGCATTGTCGGCCATGATGGTGCATCTCTCTTGGACTTCCTTGGTAACTTGTGGCTGGCAGGATGGCTCCATCTAGGCATGTGGCAGTGGTGGTGTCTAGCATCGTCCTTGGATTGGTGGTGTGGTGTTGTCTTGCCTGCCACGATGGTGCATCTTTTGAGTTCTGAGTTCTTCCGTTCTTCACGGGTGATGACCAGCAGTGTGCCATTGGGTTGACTCAGTGACTAAGAGTTTCAAAAGGCCCATGTTAACAGATTCTTATGTACGTAACTTTCCCTCGCATGAATTTCCATTCTCAAAAGCCATGTTAACCACCCAATACTGGTGTTGGATGCAAGCCATTATTATCTCGGCAGTATATTAAGATGTTGACGAAATAATGGTTCAAGTATTACATCAATTTCTGGAGAGTTAACATGGATTCTAACAATAGCAATTCATTGAGAAAATATCCTACATACTGAAGAACGTCTCTTATATACATATTTTTCCCTTGATAAATTTTTTGTTTTAAAAATGTTAACAAACCAAAGTTTCATGTTTTCTTTAAGCCATTATTATATCACCAGCTACAAATTTACTGTTCATGATAATGGCCTAAATATGACATATTTCTGGAGAGTTAACATGGATTTTAAGAACAAAAATTCATCTCGGAATCAATGTACATATATTCAAAGAAACTTTACATAAGTAATTTCTCTACAGACAATTTTTTCTTAAAATCAACATTAACCTCCCAATATTGTTGTAATTATCATTATTTCATCAACAGCTTCAAAATTACTGGAAATGACAATGGCCTAAGTACAACACCTATTTCTGGAGAATTAACATGGATTTTAAGAACAAAAATTCACCTCGGAGAAAATGTATATATATCAAGAAAACTTTCTTATATATATATAACTTCTCCCCAGACAAATTTCTTGTCTTAAAATCAACTTTAATCAACATTAACTAACCAAAATTCATGTTTTCTTTAAGCCATTATTTCGTCAACAGCTTTGAATTTACTGTTGATGACAATGGCTGAAGTACAACACCAATTTCTGGAGAGTTAACATGGATTTTAAGAACAGAAATTCATCTTGGAAAAAATGTACATATTTAAGAATCTGTGTTAACATGGGCCATAGAACTACATTGGCTGAAGACGACATTTTTCAGGGCCAACACTGCTTCCTTTAGACCGGACAACCCATCTTGGAAATGCTGGATTCTTGACACTTTCTCATTTGTTGTGGCCACCTGGTTCAAAGATAACATATAAATTAGTGCAAGGAAAAGTAATATTATAAATCAAAATAACATATTGACTTGTATTCAAAGTTTTAATATCTAAACTTCAGATAATAATTGATTCTTAATACTATTTAATTCTAATAATACTATTACAGTAAGTCCTCCTTAAGCTGAACAAAATCTTCACACATCCTGCCAAACCCTGACACCCAAAAAACTAAACGTTACCAAAATAAAAATAAAATGCCATTCTTTTGTATTTAAACATCAAAAAACCGCCCTTAAATGGCCTAACAAAACGAAACTTGCCATACCCCAAGACGAACCCTTCCCACACCCTGCCGAGCCATGACGCACTCTTCCACATCCTTAAGTAGCTCAAAAATACCCCCAAACTAAATGTAACCAGAGTAAAACCATGAATAAAATAGCATCCTTTCATACAAAAATGCTTCAAAAACAGACTTAAACACATCTGAACCAAATGAAATCTAACAAAGCTAGAAAAACCTTTCAGACATCCTGCCAAACCCTAACACACCCTAAATCAGCTCAAAAACATTCCAAAACTAAACAATACCAAAATAAAGCTATGAAAAAAATGCTGTTCATTTGTATTTAAACATCAAAAAACCGCCCTTAAACACAGCCTAGGGCAAGAAGTTTGGTTTAGAAGATCATTGATGAATAGTAGAAAGAGAGTGGGTGATAAGACAGACCCTTGAGGAACACCACTATTAATAGATTTAGGGGAAGAACAGTGACCGTTTACCACAGCAGCAATAGAATGATCAGAAAAGAAACTTGAGATGAAGTTGCAGAGAAGGATAGAAGCCATAGGAGGGTACTGCATTAATTTCAGAAGTGGTGATGATAGGAAGTACCACAGTGTGGTTAATACATGAGTATGGTAGGTTGTTATTAAGTTTTGTGCTTTTCCGGAAAAATATGGTGTTAGTACTGGTTCCATTTCAAGAGTTGCCTTTGAGCTTATTAATTGTTTGAAATATTTTTGTGAATTGTTTTCAATGTTTATGAAGATAGGACAGTAATAATTAGTGGTACAGTGGAACTGCTTTCACTTTTGGGGGCCTTGAGATCCCCGAGTGCATGGGTTTGAATCCTGGCCATGGTCTGAGTGAATATTGGGCATCCACTCTGGGTAACTGTTCCCAAATGGGTAGGCTTTCAGATAGGTCGTCTCCAATAGGTGGTCTCCTTTAGCCAATAAATTCTTGTAAAAAGCCTACATTGTTAAAAGAAAAAGAAAAAAAACTGAAGAACTTTGGTTAATACATTTCTATATTGTTTGAAGGTGTCATGAGCAATTGCTCCTAATCTATACATTTCAAATAGTTTACATTAGTGTTCAATAGAGACCAGTGAGCCAGGCATTTTTTAATCTTTTAGATGTTACATATTTAGTTTTAATCAGAAAACATTAATTATAATAATTATAAACAATGTTATAGGATAAATTAAAATTGTCATTTTTGTTTGAAAGGGTGTGTAATTTTTCCTGGTTAGTCTTATGTAATTCATATAGAATATTTCATAGTTAGTGTTCTTCATAACTCAAAACATGATCTTGTGTTTTTCATTTCTATTAATTTGATAAACTAGGTTTATGAAAATAGGGAAGTGGTGAGAGCTACAATAGTGAATAATACCAGATAGGGAAGGAGGTGTGAAATTAGTCCAGATATGATCCAAGAAAGAGGTTTGACTGAGAGTGGGATTATCAGGCAATCTCCTGGGTCTGGATATATGTGGAGAATAATTTAGAGATTGTATATCAAGAAACACATTAGTTGCCTGATAAGTTCAGTGGTGAAGTAAATTGATGTTAATGTCTCTCATTATGGTTAATTTATTGAGTTTAAAAATATAATTACTAAGTAAGATGGACATAACATCTGTACACACCAATATGTTTACTATTGGGTCTACATATATCTGAGATAATGAATTTAGAATTTTCTAATTTGATTTTTGTAGAGTAAATTTCAACACTGTAATTAGTAAAAGTAAACTGTGTCAATGTATCAGCCTTTAACTCAAATATAGCAAATTCCCCCATGCTCTCTATTGTTTTTTTTTTTTAAATGAGATGAATCATAACCCTCCAAGGAATACAAATGCTTTGTGTGTTCTTGTTTTTGATATCAGGTGGTGTTGGTAGGCATTGTTTTCCAATGAGTGTATGGGAGAAGAGTAATCATCAAAATTTAAGTATTTTGAGTTAATATTATGATGACCAGAGATTTGATCTAACAAGATAATTTTGATAAAATGATTTGTTCGAATTTTCCATGAGGAGTTTGTTTCTATAACATGACTACAAAAAATATTAAAAAAAAAATAGAAATGTACACCGTCTCCAGGTAAGTAAAGAGAATTATTGGAAAGAAAGATACACACACATGTAAATAATATATCAATGGGTAGGTCATGCTTTAAAAAATAATGGTAACACTGCAAAATTAACATAATAAAATGATACATAAAAGCAGAAAATATAAACACTAGTGTATCAATTGTGTGTGTGTGTGTGTGTGTGTAATAAAATGATACATAAAAACAGGAAATATAAACAGTAGTGTATCAATTGTGTGTGTGTGTGTTGAGAGAGAGAGAGAGAGAGAGAGA
>CM035198.1:13248845-13250721 GCA_020233015.1 Callinectes sapidus | reverse complement strand
TAGTTGTAGCAACACTTGTAGCAGAAGCAGTAGCAGTAGTAGTAGTAGTTGTAGTAGTAGTAGTAGGGGAGACCGGGGCTAGTTGGCACGCTTTTTAGACTTTCCTTGATAAAAGAAAAACAAGAATCAATTTTGGTAATCTTTTACTTTCATTGAAAAATATGAACATTCCTCTTACTTACCATGTAATAAGATATTCATTTTCCTTCAAAACAAAAGTACAGCATCCTTTAGAAAAAAATATTTCATGTGTGCCAACTTGCCCCATGTGCGGGGTAAGTTGACACACATTAGTTGGCACAATAGATATTGATATCAAATGAGAAGTATGTAGCACTAAATTTTAACACGGATTATGTGCAGTGCTTCATATGAAGAGGACACTATTCCATGTAAACTTATATGTTTTCCTAGCAAAAAAATAACCATTAATACGAAAAGAAAAAAATACGATAACTTTCAAAACTTCTAAATGAAAATAATTGCACTTCGAGGTCATAATTGCAGAAAATACTTAATACTAGAGGTGAATTAAATCTAAATCATCATCTGAGTCACAGTTAAGGCATGTTTAAAATAAATCCCTGTCAGTATAATGCCATTTGCTTTACAAAAATCAAGGCCCTGTATGGACAGATGCGAGCCATGATTGTCTAGTAACAAAAGAATTGGTTTTTCTTTAGAGCATTTAGTGTGTTTGACAAAATGCTCTAAATATTCCAGAAAATGTGACTCTTTCATCCATCCTGATTGGTTGGCAGATCCAGAACTACCAGGAGGAGCACATTTAAGGAAATGATCACGGAAATGCAATCTTGGGAAGATGAAAAAAGGTGGAACTACATTGCCAGTTGCTGAGACAGCAACAGCTATTGTTCATATTCTAAGGTGTTCATTTGTTACAGTGTTGCCATTTTTATCTCGCCTATGCTCTCTTTCCCTCCATGCACCGCGGCATCCATCACTGACCCTCATTTCACCTCCTGCACCAGACTGACCACATACATTTACTTCCTTCAACACGTGAATGTACGGAGCACACCTTGCCCACCTCACCTCAACTCACCCAGTCACAATCATCCTCAGTCAGCCACGAACGTCTTTTTTCCTCCACCACAGCCTTCCCTTCCCATCACTAATCACACATCCTATCGCATTATCACCCAGCTACTCCGTGCATACCATGTAGTACCAGCTTCAGCACCTCATCCCACTCCCAGATTACGAAATGCTAATGAACTGACAAAAAATGGAGAATAATGAGGTGAGTAAGGATATCATAATCGTGGTGATCTCTGAAACTTGTCGTTACATTGAGTGTGCTGAGAAAGCTAAGTCACGTATTTCTAACCACTTCAGGTTTTGGTAAGGACTCGTTCTAGTGCTGCGTGGCCGGGGGCCTTTGTGATGCAGAATTCTTTGCCTAACTATCGCTAAAATCATGCAAATGTATTAGTTGTTGTCATTTACTACTACCAATCCACGTGTTCTCTCTCTCTCTCTCCATGTCTACTCCACACACGTGTTTCCCTCTGTTTACTAGAAATACTTTCAATGGCATCTACAACTAATACAGAGGCGGCATAGCCAACAAATAAACCCATCGAAATCCTCACTACCTTGTAGAAAGGGCTGTGAGAAGTAGGCCAGTAATAACAGCGAAGTGTTTGACAGTACGAAATATAAAGAGAAACATAATGGAAGTTTGTTGAAAAGACCTGGATTGTGTGTGATATACAATTGTTACTTCTCCAGGCATTACGGAAACCAAATACATTCTTCGCTACCCTTTCAAAAAGTCATCACAGTTTCATGAAACAAAGGTTTGCATGTAACGAGAAAGATTTTTTATTGTCAAAATGTTTACCAGCCCACG
>CM035198.1:13238845-13241345 GCA_020233015.1 Callinectes sapidus | reverse complement strand
TAGCAACTACAAGACGAGGCATGCTAAGTAAAATATCTCTACTTCACCAGTACTGTACAGAATATGGCATGGTAGTTAATCAATCCAAGACCAAATTTTTCGTTACCAATGGCACAAAAACAGACTCAGAGCCGCTGAAGGTGAATGACTTAATAATAGAGAAATGTGATGAATATGTCTATTTGGGTTCCCCCTTCACCAGCAGTGGATCTGTCTCATCCGCTGTCAAGACCCAGGCTGCCTTAAAAATGCCACATGTATTAAAGTTTGTTTCATTTATCAAAAAGAATAACGATGAACCATTTGTAGTTAAAAAGCGAGTCTTCGACGCAGCTCTCTTGTCATCGCTGATATATGGATGCGAATCATGGGTCGGCGCAGATATAAAACCCATGTCAAAACTGTACAACTGGTGCCTGAAACAGCTGCTGGGCGTAAAAAGGTCGACCTGTAATGATGTTTGCTATGCTGACTCAGGCTATCCACCTTTAGAAGACCTTGTACAAAATAGACAACATATATGTTTTCGGTCTATGTTGCAAGAGAGATCTAATTATGATGATGACCCATTGAGTTTTGTGATCAGGATGGTAATGGATATGAATACTGTGACAGGACAATCAATTCGACACTTTCTCGACAGTGATGTAACAGATATCAGTGAAATAAGGAACAATGTATTAAGTGACATCAGAAACAGTCGATCTTCAAGACGAAGAACATATACGGACATTAACCCGGATGGATCACTTCACTATGTATACACAGCGAAACATACGATTAAGGAAACACACAGAACATCTTTCACTAAGTTCTGAGTGAGCGGGCACGCACTGGCCTGCGAGAGTGGACGATGGAACAGACGTGGCCGAGGAAGGTTACCGCTGGAAGAGCGTCTATGTCAGTGTGGTGCGGTACAAACGGAACGACACGTGGTAAAGGACTGTCCATTTACACAACATATCAGAGACACTTACGGATTCACAGATTTGGAGGAATTATTGTCAGAAAACTTTGAACCTAATGTGACTTGTCAAATAATCCATAACATACTGTCAGTTTGTGAACAAAATTGAAGGCCACTACGTACTCATGTATCAACAGACAAGAATGCCTTTTGTTAAAGAATATGGACTACAAGTGGAAATCTAAAACCTGTAAATAATAGTGTAAACCTAATGTACTAATTACTATTGTCATCATTTTATGTAGCTTGCTGTGGTCAATAAAAGAACTAACTATGTGGTTGTGTATGTGTGTGTTATTGTGAAAAAAAAAGAAATGGGTCAAGTTTCTAATGTTTATTGTTGTTATTATTATATATATAGGTTTAGTTTGACAATGCTCTTCTATGTCTCGTTCCTATTATCAGATTTGTTATTTTTCTTTGGTTTATTATAGACCATAACGTTTTGTTCTTATTATGCTTTAAAATTTTATTTTTCTGGTCAATAAGAATCTAATCTAATCTGTGTGTGTGTGTTTTAGTTACCCCCGTAACATACACACACACCACCACCAAAAAAAAAAAAAGTGGTGAAAATAATAATAAAATTTTTAAAAGTTACAAAAAACTGTGTGTGTGTGTGTGTGTGTGTGTGTGTGTGTGTGTGTGTGTGTGTGTGTGTGTGCGTGTGTGTGTGTGTGTGTGTGTGTGTGTGTGTGTGTGTAATAATAATAATAATAATAATAATAATAATAATAATAATAATAATAATAATAATAATAATAATAATAATAACAATTACAATAATAAAACAAAAAAATTATAAAAAATAAGAAATAAAAAATAATAATAATAATGATAATAATGACAATGATAATAATAATAATAATAATAATAGTAATGATAATAATAATAATAATAATAATAATAATAATAATAATAATAATAATAATAATAATAATAATAATAATGATAATAACAATAATAATAATAATAATAATAATAATAATAATAATAATAATAATAATAATAATAATTATAATAATTATAATAACAATGATAATAATAATAAATGACGGTCTATTTGAAAGCAGCTTACAATTGTTGGCTGAAAGTCTACATGTTAACATACAAATTCTTCTTATTTTGTAACATTCACAAATCTTAATTAAGTCTACCCAGTCGCATCTGACAATTCTGTGTGTGGTTGCTAGATAGCGCCAACAAGCCTAGTGGATTAGGCCCAGGGTCGATCAGGCCACCCGTACATTTCTATTAAATTCTATTAAAGTCAGAAATTGTGATCCGCTGTTGGGTAGGAGAAATTTTCTCCTACCCAACAGCGGATCACAATTTCTGACTTACAGCAGCTGGTACCTAATCACTGCTAGAGGCAACACACTTGAATAGAAGAGAGAAGAAAGAAAAACTCCTATAAAAAAAGGAAAGAAACAAGTGAATAAATAAAAAAAAAATAGGATAGTCTCCCATAAAAAAAGCGAAAACAAAGGAAACTCACCGAGGCGCCGCAAAACACACATACACTCCAACATT
>CM035198.1:12987362-13018399 GCA_020233015.1 Callinectes sapidus | reverse complement strand
ACACACACACACACACACACACAGTGATGTGTGTGTGTGTGTGTGTGTGTGTGTGTGTGTGTGTGTGTGTGTGTGCCCATGCGTGTGCGCGTTTGTATAAGATAGTGGAAATGGCGAAGGAACAAAAAGATGTACTTTGTAAGTTAATACTATAAATTAAAGGAAATTACTTTGTTTATTTATTCAGTCAAATCGATGGACAAACCACTCTTGCAGGGATTAAAAGTAGCGAGGCAGTACAGCAGGCTGTGACCCAGTGCGGGGCTTAGCGAGATTAATCGTTTCCAGCAGCAAGAGTGTCGAGCTGAGAATTGCATGTAAAGTGCCCTTTTTTTTATTACTGTCGGTCCTATTGTCAATCCAATGTTCTTTAGTATTTATAGTGTTTCGATTGCCCTGGGACATAGACTATATATAGTCTTATAAACTTAACGAATTTCCTGTATACTTTCCCTCCTTCTAAGTTACATCCCACTCTTTTGTGGTAAGTGTGATACGTCTTGCACAAGATGAAACGAAAATTTTGAATATAAGATCGATACATTTAATTGTAAGAACACGTAACAGTCAAGGAAGTAACAATGCGTGGTCCGGTGCTGGACCGATACCGTCAGAGAAACCTTGAGCAACCCAAAAACGGAAGAGCAGCTTAAGGGTCTATCCTTGAGCACCATGCTGGCAGTGGGCCTTCTGGTGCAGTGAGGTTCTTTGGATTTGGGAGTGAGGGATGTGAGGAACGCATAGGAAGCTCTTCTTGGAAGTTACAATAAACTCAGAAGTACCCACTTCATCATCACATGTGCCTGACACACAAGCCTTTCCTGAGGAAGACATGCCAACTGCCTCATGTGACAGTGTCACGGGACTACCGAAGGGCTTATAAGAATCACAAGATCTTTGCAGCCCTTTATAAAAAGAAAAAAATGCCAGCAAGATCCATCCACAACGATATAAATGTCCCGTTTTTATGGTTACAGCTCCTTTTCCTAAATTTTCTCGTGATTATACCTCTGGATAATATTACCCTAGCGGTTATTACATTGGGGAATATTAGGATAGGAAATCCTCCACCACGTAGTTCATCACTGGTCAGTTCCAGGATGATGAATCATTGGATTGTTCCTTGTGATGAGACAGACAGAACCCATCGTACAAGAAATCTGAAAAAAATCAAGTTTTGTCTTGTCCATACCCCAACCTAACATGACTAAATCTTTCCTGACCAAATCTTCTCTTGCCAAATCTAAAATGGTTAAATCTCATGTAACCAAATATTCCCTCTTAAAACCTGATGACTACTATCTAAACGTAATGTGACTGAAATTATGACGACTAAATCTTCTCTTACCAAACCTAAGATGACTAAACCTAACACAACAAAACTTCTCTTGGCCAAATCTTCCATGGCTAAACTTGACAACGACTGAAATTTATAAGACCAAATCTTCTCTAGCAAAATATGTACGGGCCAAACCTTACAACGACTAAATCTAACACGACTAGATCTCCCTTGGCGAAATCTTGCCTGGCCAAACCTAACTTGACTAAACAAAAATGTATAATAAGGGAAGAAAAGAAATGGTCTTTGGTGCAATATTGTTTTCAAGGTCAGCAATGTTCTCTACAGTCTCAGGAATGACCGCTGTTGTGACCAGTGACATGTAAGACGAGTTTCATTGCTAAATTATTAAATACTCGCCCCTTCCGCCAAATCAGGGCTTCGGTAAATTGAAGACCTTTGTGACCAGTACCTTACAGGATTCATCAGGTCATATGTTAGTATCACTGATTAAAGCAGGTCAGCTGATGGTCTTCCTCGTTTTTTTTCCTTTCTGTCACTATTCAAAAGTGATCATGCGCTACCACCCACCTTGATTAATATTATTCATTGCAGCTGTCCCTGAACAAAGACTGGACCTCCGTTGCTGCTTCTCCTCCATGTATTCATTGAGAGTATACCAAACTATTTTCAGAGTTCTATTTCCATGAACTTTCTAACAAGCAAGTAGTTTGAGTTGTTACGGGCAAGCTATCAAGTATTATTTGGCCATGTACGATAATATTTTGAGGAGACATTCCGGTAGAAAATCACGAACTGTTTTTCAGCGATGAATATGAGTTGACAAAATCAAACAAAAAGTGCTACCTTTGTCAGACGAAAATAAATTGAATGAATCTTTAACAACATGCAATATTTATAGGCTCGCTTCGGTGAAACAAATAAATAAGTCGTGCGGTCCATTGTATCGTTTGCTGTCACTTTGCCGCATGTAGTGTCTCCAGGCTAAATAGTATTGCAGTGCGCACTTGAGTGGGTGGTGTCACACAAAATAACATGTGCCTTAGGAACCTTTGCATAATTAATAATAGCACATCACAAAAGAAAGAAAAATCAAGTCAGATTTTGAGTTTCTGCATTCAGATTGATGATTACCACTAAAAGTAGACTATCTATTTACGTTAGATCATGCTCCTACTGTAAGTATTAATATTGCAAAGAGGTCTTGACATTGAGGAATTATGTGATGAAAAGCCTCCCTCCCAAAAATAATGAGCTGACGAATTTGTAGTTGGAAAAGATATGTGCACGATTAAACTCCAGGAAAAAAATCTAAAGATATTCAAATAATCATTACAAAACACATCCGCAGAGTAAAGAGCAAAGTATTACTAGTCAAGAGATGATACGCAACACTGTTCGAATACACGTTTAACACAGTAAGGCATTCCTGTCTAGTTTTACAGAGCCAGGCCATGTAGTGATGAAACTGTGTGGCAACGCTTTGTGACCTCCATGAAGGAAAATATATATCTAGAAGTGATGTTGTCAGTTTCATCGGCTGATGTTTTCATGACAAAGGTGTGCGCTGTTATGTAAATATTATTGTTATTGTTCATTCTTTTACTGTTTTTTTTTTATGGTCTAGTGTTCTTTGTAGTAGTAGTAGTAGAAGTAGTAGTAGTAGTAGTAGTAGTAGTAGTAGTAGTAGTAGTAGTAGTAGCAGTAGTAGTAGTAGTAGTAGTAGTAGTAGTAGTAGTAGTAGTAGTAGTAGTAGTTAGTAGTGTAGTTGTGGTGGTGTTATTATTAATGGTGGTTCCGGTAATAATAGTAGTAGTAGTAGTAGTAATGGTCTTAATAGCAGTAGTGGTGGTGATATTATTAGTAATGATGGTGTTAGTAACGGATAATAGTATTAATTCTAGAAATAGTAGTGGTAATAGTTCTTGATGTCGTTACCTTTGTCACTGTTGTTGTTGTTGTTGTTGCTGCTGCTGCTGCTGCTGCTGCTGACAAGAGGAAAGCATTTGTTGAAATGCAAAATCTCGGAATAGTCACTAAAGTTGGCTAAGTCAAAAAGCACTGTTAAGTAATTACTGTAGAAAAAAAGGGAAATCTAGTAAAACAAATGTAAAAAGAAAAAAAAGAGGAAACACAAGATTTAATATCAGCTCAAGAGGGAAACAAGATCCTAAATAAAAATGTTCCGACCAGTTATTGTGAATTAAAGAAGAGAAGAACGAAAAAAACTGCGTGTTCTGGCAATACCAAATTTTACATCCTCCCTCCTGGTTTGTTACTACTTCTGGTGAACTGCTACTTTCGACGCTGCTGTTGTCTTTGTTATTTACGATTGCTGCTGATTTCCTTTATTTGCTACTGCTTTAGTGATTTTTGTTGTTGTTGTTGTTGTTGTTGTTGTTGTTGTTGCTATATTTAGTTTGCTCATCACTGTTATTATCATTGTTTTTTGTATTATTATTTGTTGCTGTTATTATTTCTATTGTTGTCATTATTATTATTATTATTATTATTATTATCATTATTATTATTATTATTATTATTATTATTATTATTATTATTGTTCTTGTTGTTGTTGTTGTTATCATTATTATTATTTTTGTTATTATTATAATAATAATAATAATTATTATTATTATTATTATTATTGTTGTTGTTGTTGTTGTTGTTGTTGTTATTATTATTATCATCATTATTATGAACATTAATACTTTTTTGGGGGACGGTTTTGTTGTTGTTGTTGTTAATGTTGTTGTTGTTGTTGTTATTATTATTATTATTATTATTATTATTATTATTATTATTATTATTATTATTATCATTATCATTATTATTATTATTGTTATTACTACTACTACTACTACTACTACTACTACTACTACTACTACTACTACTACTACCACCCGCTCTATCTTCTACTAAGAGGTTTTTAATTGTAGTTCGTACGCTTTATAGTAGAAGTGCTTTCACACCTTATCATTCTCTATAAACGTTGATTTTTAAACTCGTGAAACAGTCATCATATATAAAAACAACGTATTGCTGTTGCAGTTCTTCTTCTTCTTCTTCTTCTTCTTCTTCTTCTTCTTCTTCTTCTTCTTCTTCTTCTTCTTCTTCTTCTTCTTCTTTGTTTTTAAGCTCGTACAATCCCCAAACAAGAAAATGCACTTTTGTTTTTACTCTTGTAAAATTGCACGTGTAAGAAGCACTTATTTATATCCTTTTCGTGGACATTCAACATACTTGCATTATAACAACACACTTTCTAGCATTCAACAGACTATATGAACCCATTAAAAGCATCCGTAACTCCCAGGAATCACATCTTGCCGACGCTCCACACGCCCCGTCACAACTTCTGATACAAATTCCCTGGAGTGGCAAATTGCACCCCTTCCCGCCTCTCATACTGTGTCGCTGCTCGGTAATGGTAGGCAGCGCGGGGCTGCTGAATAACTACCGTTTTTCCTAGCACCAGGTGCCTGCGAAGGAGGAGCCTCAGTGGAGAATATTGCCTTTGTGTTTTATGTAAGAAGGAAAAAAAGGCATTATGCATCTGCTATTTCTTTAATCGAGAGAGAGAGAGAGAGAGAGAGAGAGAGAGAGAGAGAGAGAGAGAGAGAGAGAGAGAGAGAGAGAGAGAGAGAGAGAGAGAGCTGCTGTGTTCACAGTTTCGTCACTCACTACGTGATATATGAGGTACCATCTCTGGAAGAGTAGTTGAAAGAATCTTCTTCCTCCCGTCATCTCCTGCAGGAAATTTGACTTTAATATCTAAAATAATGCTGCTCGAGTGTTGACTCATCACTTGTATTTCACTAGCGTGGCGACATTTTAACAGCCAACAACATATTTTGTTTGTTTTTTTCTTTATGAACAAACTTTCGAATATTTTTTTTCTAATTTTGTTTTTCGTCTCTGTCTCACAAAGCACGAGACACCTGTGCAGGGAGAGCTTTCTGCGTCACCCATTTGCCTGGCAGTGGAGTGCCAAAAAATATTTCTCATTAATTAAAACTTGGGCACTTGTTTCCTTCTTTGACATGCGGCACTGCCTCACAGCCTCGGGTCGCTTAAATCACCCTGATAACCACATTAGGATGATCCATCACCTTACATAAAATTCTATGAAACTACGGAGCGCTGCTGACATTTTTTCTTTAAGCACGAGGACGTGGTCTCCAGCAAAGCGTGGTCTGGCGGGCGCCGGGAAGTCACTGAAAGATCTTTTAAGCTCCATTTTATTGTAAAACCAATTTCATCGTGATATTTTACTAATTTATAAGACTTGGGTCTCATTTTCGTATATCACAAATGTGTTAAATTTCACTGATATTTTTAAGGCACATATTGGCTGATTTCATCTAATTCAGCTTTTTCCATCTTTGCGACTTGCTGTCTTTCAAGGGAGGAGCATAAAGATATTCCTGGAATTTAACTTGCCAATCCAATTGGAAACATTTTATGGACATTATTTATGAAGCAACTTTTGTTACATTTTTTTCTTGAGCCCTTCAGCTTTCTGTACGCAAAAAAGAAAACTAAAAAGAAAGAGAAAATTTACCTGAAAATTCCGTCTACATGGTTTTTCTCTTATTTACATCTTTGTGAGTCGCGTCCGAGACTGCTTCAAAATCTCATAAAAAATTATTCATCATTTTGTCATAACAAAGTAAGATATAAGTAGATGAGATTCCTTGACCACAAAATGTGTTATACTTAATGGAATTCTCTGATGATGTTTAAGGTTTAATGAAATAGTGACATGGAAACGAAAGGGTTAAGAATGTACCGCTGGCAACACACCAGCCTACGTCCCTAGCAGATTAATTTCCTTGCTGACCGGTAATGAAGCACTCGGGAGGAAAAGGACAAATTTTCACTACTTTTTAATCCCGTCCCACAAAATTCGTTACGCTTTATCTTGGCTGCTGTTGTCAAAGGTCCGCAAATTGTATTTTACTTGAAAGTAATGTGATTTCATCGTTTTTGTTAGATGGATTGCTCGCTTTGTTATCTTTTCAATTTTTGGTTTTGAGCCAAGCATCGCATAACGATTTAGTGAAGATAAGAGAGTATTGGGAGCAATGTCAACCTGGAACATAGGAAACATGCTGATATGTTAAAAAAAAATATATATATATATATATATATGTAACAGCGTTCGGTTCATGGAGACTCCACTAATCTTAATAAATTTCCCCTTAAGGAACATTAATTGTTTCTTATGAAAAAAAATAAAAAAATAATCATTGTTTTTAAGTTGGAAGAAAATAAGGTAACAATTAATTTACAGCTGAACTAAATCAATAAAGAAATGCACTGGGAACGGTAATTCGCAACCCTACAGACACCTCCCCATGAAAGCTACAACGCTCATATCAACACTAGACCGAAGCAGACCCGTGTTAATTAAATTTCCATCTCTTTCCCCTATGACAGCCAAATATGAGCAATATGCTAATTCACAATCACTTATCTGACCAAAAAATCTGTGCAAAAATAAAAAGTCTCATCATATTACTGAGGGAAACCAATGGGCGGCGAGCGGGAGTCGACCATCCTTATCTGTCCATCCATCCCGGAAAGAGCTAACCATACTCGTTTTCATATTTACCTCACTGATTCTCTTTCCATGGCATAATGAATTTGAGAGCATTAAATGAATTAAAAGTGAGTGCTTGTGAGAGAACATAGAAGTATACAACAGAAATATAATAGAAAGAGCACTAAAGACCTTTAGAGTGCAAAGAAATAATGTTAGTGAAAGAACAAGAAAACATAGCACAGATACGTTGGTCAAAGTGGGAAAATGCATTAAAGGCGTCGAAGAGTGTAGAAAGGGAATGTTAGTGAAAGAACATAGAAGTACGCAGCAGACATGTTAGGGGGGTAAAGCAAGAAAAGAAAGATAGTAATCAAGTTTATAGTATAAGATAGAAGTGCATGCAGGATAAGTAAAGCTGTAAAGAACACTAAAGCAACAAAGGAAAGCAAGAGAGAGAGAGAGAGAGAGAGAGAGAGCGCTACGTGCAAACTCTTATGAAAAAAAAAAACAAAAATGAAAAAAAGAAGTTCATGGAAAAGTTCAGTTTTGGAATTATGCGAATGAAAACAGTAAAATGGTAAAAAAAAAATGTCCAGAGAAATCTTTGGAGTGTGATTTTTTTTTTACAAACTATGAAAATGAAATAAAAATGAAAAAAAGTAATGGAATGACAATGGCTCGTAATATTTTTTTCCCTTTTTATCTTTATGCCAACAGAAAAAAAATCGGATCAATTTAAAACATAATGTTTAAAAGACCATGCAATTTAATTTTTTCTTCTTTGTATCAATGAAATTCACAAGAAATCACTTAACTTAAGTCAAGCAAACGAAGCCAAACGCAACTCACTAATGCCCTCCATGACATATTATATCCCATTACATCATACCAGCATTTTCAATCAAGATCAATCAACTCAATTACAAACTTTCTTTTATTAGTGCATTTACTCACAGAATCCCAGTACACTTCAAACTCTTCACAAAGGAATAGTCAAAATTTAGTTCAGATTCAGTGAAATGCAGTCGTGCGATCTTTTCATAAATTCCTTCACCCCAAGTCCAGTTCAGAGCATTCAGCCCGCTTTGGAGCAGCCCAGCACAGTGCAGGTTAGGTAACAGTTTAGTATTGTCGTGTGGCAGGCAGCGGAGAGTGGGCGAGGACAAGTGGGCGGTGGAGTGCTTGCCAATTAACACAAGTCAGGGGGAGGAGACAAGGATACAACCCAGAGAGACGCACTCTGCTTGTCCAGGCGCCCCTCTGCACCACTCCCTTCCTGCCTCCACCTTGATCATCATCGTTAATCATCATTTTGATTAATTGCGGTTAATTAAGAGTCATCAGCGGAATCTTTTATAGGAATTAGGTCAAATCCATTCAGCTCCTTAAGAAGTATTGTCATTTTTTTTCCTATTTCTCTCTTTGTTCTACTCTATTGTATTTCCATTTGCTATTGTCAGATTTTTTTTTTTTTTTTTTTTTTTTTTGTCAACTTCACTGTCACCGATATAACTATTCTGATGTTCTTTATTTTCCTCGTCTACCTTCGAATGTTGTTTTTTTTTTTTCTCGTTATTATCTCAATTATGATCAGCGTTTCTTATTTGCTATACAAATGACTAATATGCTAACAAATAAGTGTTTCTAAACCGTTTTGATTTGTATGACATTTTCCATAGCATTTGTTTATTATGTCATCTTTCTAACGACGACACATTACCATTATTATCAACTGTTTTTGCTTTATTCTCCACTACATCATATTTATTACTTAAAATACTCCAAGTGGCAGTGCTTCAATGTGTTATTTAGCGATACTATAATACATTTCATATGGTCAGACCGCCAATCGATCAATAATACTTCGATCGTTAATCCATGCGCTACTTGCTATCCATTTATCACCTACCAGTTTGACCACCACAACCACTAACCATCAACCATCGTCACTATAACCTTGCATCATCACTCCTACGGTCACCACAAGCCAGCCTCACCATAATCCTGGTCATCACCACCCGGCCTCGACACCCCACGTCCACTTCCTCCACGCCTGCACGACACCTCCATTAAAGTCGCCGTGTCTCCTCCCACACCAGCCTCACACACACGCACTCTCTCTCTCTCTCTCTCTCTCTCTCTCTCTCTCTCTCTCTCTCTCTCTCTCTCTCTCTCTCTCTCTCTCTCTCTCTCTCTCTTTCATCGCCATATCTAACGCAGACATGTTATTGACGTGTACATGGATTGTGTAATAATGCTAATGTCCATACCAGTGTGATGAATTATTATTTCATTACTATTTTTTATACTATTGTTATTATTATCATTATTATAATTATTATTAGTAGTAATCATAATAGTAGTAGTAGTAGTAGTAGTAGTAGTAGTAGTAGTAGTAGTAGTAGTAGTAGTAGTGGTGGTGGTAGTAGTAATCATAGTAGTAGTGGTAGTAATAGTATTTAGAACTGTTGATTTTTTCGTTGGTGGTGATGATGGTGATGGTGTTAGTGGAGATGGTAGTGATATTGGTATAGTCCATTTTGTTGGTTTATTATTGTTACAGGTGTCAATATAAACATTAGTTAACGATTTCCGTTACGAATGTTACAGTGATCAAATATTATAAAAATGTTCAGCAGTAATCATGATATGATAAAACTAGAAGCAAGATCTCACATAGACGCGCTGTAAGTCAGTTGCTTGCAACTATTTCAAGTTGTGCAATTACTGCTATGCTGAGCTCATGAGAGTTCTAGCCTAAGAGGTATCTTCCAATCGTTCATCACGCTTCTCTTGAGGAAATCATTTAGTAAAAATAAAAGGGAGTGGAGAGAAGTTTCAAAGTTAATATATGTAATGAACAATGCAATCTAGCATGATGTAACTAAAATATCCAAATCTGCCCGTTTAAGTACAGGGAATCTTCACTTAACTTTGCGAATGTGGAAGCGAATTATATTCCAGCTACTCATAAAGATTAGCAAATGCTTTCGTCAAACTATAAACTATGCAGTAATGAAATAGTCATAAATAAGAAAATAGAAACACTGCTTCGGTGGCTTTCTAATTGGACTCGGGACTGGTGAAAAATCCTTGGTTAATAGAATGGAAGGAGATCTATGACCATTACCACTAGGCGCCTTCACTGAATATTTTCGTCGGACTTAGTGTGAGTCAGCGTCTCGGTCAACAGTCTAGACTCCAGCGACGGTCTGGTGGCTACCCTTCCCTGAGACTCCGTTTGCTTCCTTCGCCAATAGACAGCAGAGGAAAGCATACCATTTGTCGTTCCCAGCACAAGAGAAATTACAGCCGCATCTCTCACTTTGGGGATGAAAAGGTGGCCACGTTGGTGTCATTCTCACGCCATATAAATACGAAATTACTGGGAGGTGTTAATCATGTGTGTCACATGGATGGTGTCAAAATAGTGGGAACCATTTGTGATCATCCTTGCCTTGATTACCGAGGATATGATAGTCTACTTGCCACCTTGTCTTCCCTTCCCCTCCTTTGTGCTACTTTACTCTTACTCTTTACTCTTACCATGCCACGTGACTGTGTTATTAATATAGCTAGTTATCATAGGTAATTTGTAACAATAGTAGCAGTAGTAATAGTAGAAGTAGTGGTGGTGGTGGCAAGAAATTTTAGCTTTTTATTTGGTAAGCGTAAGTGAAAAAGGTTTAAAAGGAAAATTTGATAGGAAATTGTAGAAAAATTATGCTGAAGTTGTACTTTGGTCTCAATTTACATTTATTTGATATATCGTTAAAAAAATGTTTTAATATTTCTTATGTTGTACCAAAAAAACCCTAGGCAAATTTCATATCTCCCAACTCTTTTACATAGCTAAGGTAGATATACAAGAGGGGTTTGCACCGTATGACAGTGTTGATAGTGAAAAATACAATTGATAAGGAATAGTGGTGGACAATCTTTTGATATAATAAAAAGAATTTCACACTCAATGCTCTCCTACTTTTTAATATCATGGCATATGGAAAAAAATGTGATATTTCATATTATAATGTAGGATGACTATCATCAAAGCCACATAAGGATCACTTTCGGGAGCATTCTTGGAAAAATTCCCCACGAACCCCATGACACATGGATATTCAGGAGTGACGTGGGCTGAGAGAGAGCTTGAGGACAGGGAGGCAAGGAGCGGTGGACATATCACCGTTCCCTGGGGAGCTGCCATGTCATGTAAATATTTGCATAGTTTAGCTTTGATCTTTGTAATGAAGGCTTTCCCCTTCCAGTCTGTCAAAAGAATCTGATATATGTGCATGTATGTGTATACATGTGTGTGTGTGTGTGTGTGTGTGTGTGTGTGTGTACATATATATATATATATATATATATATATATATATATATTATATATTATATATATATATATATATATATATATATATATATATATATATATAATGGTGTTATGCATATTGTGGTGTTCCTTAAGGAGTTACTTCACCTCACTACCTTGTAACACAATGGGTGGCTGTATGTAGCATTTAAGCTTCATTATCTTCCCTATTATTATTCTGAGTGGAGTGAATATACATATAATTGTATCAAATCACAAACCTGGGATGTCCTTTACAGACTTGATAAAAAAAAAAAAAAATTCATAAAGAACTTGATAAAATCGTCAATTTATATTCAGAATTTAATGAAACAAAGCTCCTGGTACCGGAAAGGTTAAAGAGTTTTTTTGTAGATCGCAAAATATTAAGGACATCAGACGTACACTATTTGAAAAGATTTCTCATTTTGATTTGATTTATTGTTTGGAAGCAATAAAAAGATAATTCTGATACCGCATTCACCCTGCATCTCTCTCTCTCTCTCTCTCTCTCTCTCTCTCTCTCTCTCTCTCTCTCTCTCTCTCTCTCTCTCTCTCTCTCTCTCTCTCTCTCTACGCCCCTGCTTTTCACTGGACCCAAAAAACTCGTGGTATTTGATAAGTACTTCAAAAGGTAGAATTTAAGGATCTTGCTGTAAACTAGACCACGATGAATAAAACTTGGTCTGCAAGAATGTAATAAATTGCGGTGAAAGTGCTACCTAAGAGGTATGTGAAGAATTGCCATTCATCGCAGTGCTGCATGCGAAGGCAAAATATTAATATTAATTTTAGCTTGATCTTGATTTTACCTTGCATATAACAAGCAACATTTCAGGTGTTTTATTTGTTCGTTTGTATTTTCTTTTACCGATCAACCAATCTATCTACCTATTTGTCTATTTATTTAGTAAATTTGAGGAATATAGTGAAAATCAGAAATCTGGTGTGAAACTCGCCAATGGATTTGGGCGCAGTACACCATTATTGTTGTGTCGAGTCTTTGAAACTCATTTAATCTGAAACTAAAAAACTTGCCTTGGTATGTGTCCTGGAGAAAGTTTGAAATGACACTGAAACATTTGTGTATTTCCGAGGCTTTCTGAAGTTCAACAATGGAAGTGAAGGTTAAATGTATTGATAAACAGGGGGGTTCATAGCCTTGTGGAGCCCGTGGCGGTGGCGGCTGTTGGGGGAGGCCGCGAACCCAGAAGGGGAAACATCCAGACTTGGATATAACTAAGGCACCCTTTGTAATGTCTTCTGAAAGTTTAAATTACATCCCGTTGTAGAAATATTGTGTGTCTAGTTTCCTCTCCCCTGTGATGGATCAATGAGAGAGAGAGAGAGAGAGAGAGAGAGAGAGAGAGAGAGAGAGAGAGAGAGAGAGAGAGAGAGAGAGAGAGAGAGAGAGAGAGAGAGAGAGAGAGAGGGAGAAAGAGAGAGACTCGCTCTGATCAATAATGCGCACTCACATATACAAAAGCTTTCGTCTTTACAACGCACCATTGAATTTCTTATATATTTATTTTACCTGAAGCATTTCCAGCAATAGTATCCTTTTATCCCCATAATGCAGAGGTATTTTTTAATAAAAAATGAAGACAAATAGCAGGGACAGATGCAGTACCTCAACTTCTGACTCACGTTCTTCCTATTCATCGAGTTAAGGGAGAGATATCAGACCACGCTGTTGAAGGTTAACAGTGTGCGCGCTTGATTCTTGTCTTCAAAGTTATGCGGATAAAAGATGCTTAAGAAAATTTGCTTGAAGATCAAGTTACATAAAGACTACCTCCTCCACGCCAAATTATCCCTAGTTTATATTCCCCCAAAATGGCTTAATATTTGGATTCTCCCCCCCAAAAAAAAGAAAAAAAAATTCAGCCCTGTGCATAGAATATTACATTTTTTCTTGCTTTTTGTCTTGGTCTTTGCTAGGATTAAGCATCATTATTACCTATACGAATACTTATCAATTTGTTTTACGAGATTTCCCTTGTTCTAGGTTTAATTGTAACTTTATGATCATCTGAGAACCACCAGAGACAACAACAATTTAAAGCTTACTGTGCTCAATGTCGCTTTGCTTTTTGAAAGCTTCAGGAAGGGTCATCTGGCTGCTATTCATCTCCTCAGAAAGGTTCTCACAGTCTCTAAAGACTTTGCGTTCCAATCCTCAACGTTATAACATTCCCCTGCCTGTCTTTTTTTTTTTTTTTTATCTGCGAGCCAGTCCAAGAGTTATACGGTCATTATTAAATGTCCATAAACTGTGTATGTTTGTGGGTAGAGTGTGAAACATGATATGCAACAAGGAGATATTATAACAATGAAATGGGAGTGAGACCATGATTATAGAAAAGGGAATGAGTATTTTACATTAATGAAAAGAACCGCTTTAGAAAAATTCTTGTAATTCGCTTACGATTTTTTTCTTTCAATTTTCAAAACTTATTTGCGTCATCTACCAGCTGGTTCAGTTACCTCGCATTAACTAGTTGTGTACAATGTACGTAAGGAAATGAATCTGTATGTGGCGAAAAACGAAGTGAGTGTTACCCATTTTTCCAACTTTTTTCATGGGTTTTTGCTCTGCATGTGTGTGTGTGTGTGTGAGAGAGAGAGAGAGAGAGAGAGAGAGAGAGAGAGAGAGAGAGAGAGAGAGAGAGAGAGAGAGAGAGAGAGAGAGAGAGAGAGAGAGAGAGAGACTGACTATTTATCACACCTTCATACATATAAACATGAAACAACTGGCATGTTGTGTATAAGACTACGGTCTGTATTTCACGAGTGTTTACAGAAGGTCGCTACATGTAAACAGCATGAAAATAGCGGTAGAAGATAGCAAGAGATGCTACATTCTGGAGATGAAAAAGAGGCTTAAGACTGTCAATCATCGGAGCGAAATTGATAAGATGAAAAGCATTTGATTCCACTCTATCTACTAAAAGGGTGAGAATGGAACCACATCCCTACATATGCGGAAACTACTCTATACATGGGTGGATAAGACCAGAGTTAGCAGTTGAGAGGTGAGAAAAAAACTGTTGAAGACGAATAGGATCACCTAAATTCATAGATGTTTGAGCTATTTAAGAGATGTTTAGTTTCCAATTTAGATTATAATCACAGAAAACAACACGCCAGTATTCATTGTAGAAGAGAGTGGCAGTTGAGTGTCATGGAGGAAAAAGGAACAGATTTATGGAAGGCTGTGTCAATTTGATAGATAGATAAATTGTTTTTTCGAGGCAATAAACACTAACAAGATCTCTGCCCCAATCAAAGATTTTAGAAAGATTAAACGTCAAGCATTCTGTGGTGTCTATGCATGATCTGTTAATTTTCTGAAGCTTTAACCTTCTCTGAAAGGACGTGGAAAAGATGTCTGAACCAAGGTTTTGACGGTTTAGGTTTAGAGAAAGAGGGAGGAATGTATGTGTTCATACAAGACACCATCACTTTTGTTACGAGCTCACCACGCAAAGATGGATTTCTGATAAGGAAGCAACTGTCATTCCAAGGAAAATCAGTAGAAGAAGAGAAGAGAAGAGAAACGCGAGAGGCACCTTTGCTTTTATTATATATATATATATATATATATATATATATATATATATATATATATATATATATATATATATATATATATATATATATATATATATATATTGTGATTGATATTATACCTCTCTTGGTGTTCCCTAGTGACAATGGAAACGACAAATATGCAAGGCTTAATATTAGGTGAGAGCGAGTTGGTAGCAATCCTTACCATTAAAACGGGCTTTGCAGATCCTGACAAACTGCAGCTGTGTATGTCTACGTCGATATCCACAAATAATTGTATGTGGCATCTTATTGAAGTAAAGATTATTGATTTGCTTTATTAATCGGTATCATATTTCATTGTATTTACTGTTGACTTCTTATAATTCGTGGGTAAAATTATTGACTACTGGATAATTGTTGTGTTCCTGTTATTTGCGAAGACTGAAACGTGTTGGTGGTAGAAGAGACCGTGAGTGGTTGGACAAATAGAGAAGGGAGTGCGAGGGGAATGTGCCAAACCAATAAAAAATATAGGATTTTTATTTCGGAATTGGAGATGCGGGCCGTGAGTATTTGTAGAGGTGTAGAGGTGATGAGTGTGTGTGGAGGGGGGATGCCATCTGCCTCTCTGTCTGTTTATCTATCTATTTGTGAAAGCTGGTCAGCCCTAACTCCCATTCCATATCAGTGGGTGTTGAGCGCACCGTTGCCTTGGCGGACATTGGCATTGCATTGTACAAAGCAACACCCTGCAGCGGGAACATGCTCCCCAGATATTCATTGATGGTGGATGTTCCGAATGGTCATCTGAGTCCTCCAGGATTCGAACCCTGATGGATCACCTTAGAACTGGGAGCTATATGTAGTATTCTCATATTGCAGTCACACGTTGAATCATGGGGAGAGATACATTTATTTCCACATTATATAGATGATTGTAAAGTCATCGCATTTGCATCCATCATGTCAGTACTTGTTTCTCTAACATTATTCGCGAAACAATGTTTAAATCATTTTCACAAATCAGGTGAAGGGCAAAAAGAATATACTTGATAGCATCGGTTATAGATGAGTAGAGGGAGATGCAGTTTATCATTTATTCTAGTACCATTCTTCTATCCAGATGGAAAGTCATGAATAGTGAAAAAAAAAGGTCTGGACGTAATGGGCCACATAACATAGAAGATTCTTTAACAGCGAATGTGCGATTAGTTACACTTTCATGTATTTCATATATATATATATATATATATATATATATATATAGATATATATATATATATATATATATATATATTGCTTCTTATATTTAAATGGTATATGAAAAAATTCGTTCAACTCGCAAAAGAAGTGCTGTTGTTTTTTTACGTTTTTTATTTACTGTTATGATCGTCTTTGTTTGGTTTTCGCATGAAAAATTAGAAAAAGAAAAAAATGAAAAGAAATATCAGAATTTATATATATATATATATATATATATATATATATATATATATATATATATATATATATATATATATATATATATATATATATGTATGTATGTATATGCATACAAAATTGATTGATCGATTACTATTTTTATTCAAATTAAAATGCACAACTGTTTCAATCGTTGCCAATGATTGCTGGAAAAGCGGCCTCGCTGTGGTATGAGTAATGATCTGAAGTGCTTGAGATGTTTCCTTTATACATTGTTTGGCATATTAGTTTTGCTGAACTGTACGTATCAATACACGTGTTTCAACGGCCATGTGCTTAAGGTGAAACTTTCTGCAACTCACCTTCCTCATTTGGAAAAGTCACCGTCCCCTCACCTCAGTAAGCAGTTAATTCATCCGTCACCTACCTGCAAGGAGAGAAAAATGAAATTAAATTGATGGCGCATACATAACCTAAAATTCCTGTTACGATTATGTACACATGCTTGTAGATCATAATATACATAAGTGAGAGTTTCAAGTTATTCGTTATTTGAAAAGGGTGAAAACGTCAAGATTACAGCAAGTTGAGAATAGTGTTTGTGACCCTGTAATCTGCACCATTAACATTTAGAAGTGTTTGATTTTTTTTTAATTGACTACTCTCTCTCTCTCTCTCTCTCTCTCTCTCTCTCTCTCTCTCTCTCTCTCTCTCTCTCTCTCTCTCTCTCTCTCTCTCTCTCTCTCTCTCTCTCTCTCTCTCTCTCTCTCTCTCTCTCCTTATTTCAGCTTGCCCTTCAATTTGATTAAACTTTTGCCAATGAGTATATCGTTTTTTTTTTTTCTTCATTCATTTTTACAGCTGCATTTCCGTATTCATTTTTTTTTTGAACGTGTGCGATTGTCTTATCAAAAATGCTGTGATTGCTAACCAGTACTATTCTTTTTTTTGTTCCCATTTCTCCTGTCACAATATCACGCATCCGCCCTTCATTCCAATTCCCTTCCCCCCTTACCATATTCAGACACCCTCAGTTTAATACATTTCTCCTCTCCGGCCAAAATACATCCCCTCCACCTTTATCCAATGTTACCCCTCTCCCTCTCCCCTCCCCTTACCTTAACATTCCTCCCACCTTTTATGTCTCTCTCTCTCTCTCTCTCTCTCTCTCTCTCTCTCTCTCTCTCTCTCTCTCTCTCTCTCTCTCTCTCTCTCTCTCTCTCTCTCTCTCTCTCTCTCGCTCTCTCTCTCTCTCTCTCTCTCTCTCTCGTGTGTGTGTGTGTGTGTGTGTGTGTGTGTGTGTGTGTGTGTGTGTGTGTGTGTGTGTATGTGTGTGTGTTTACTTATTCAATTATTTATTTATTTATTTATCTTTTTTTCTTTGTATTTATAGGGTACAAATCATTCAGCTAATTTTAGGTTATGAAGTCACTGAACACATGATATCCCGTTAGTGAAGAGAAGCATCATACATTTCACCTTCAGGTTTTTAATGGAAATAGTCTATGATCCAACCTTCTCTATCACCTAAGCGTATGGAGACAGGATAGGTGTTATTTCATGCAGTGCTTGCCAACCCCGATGTCAATGAGTCAGAAAGGTTTAACTGTATTACCTGCTGATTGGGAAACCCTCTAACCAGTTTGTATCATTAAACACCTAAATGTAATGAGACATTTAGCAGGAATTCCAATCATCACTTCCTACTGTCACTTTGTATTATGAGCTGTATCATGTATTGTTACGAGTATTCTCCTTTGATAGTCCAAGATATGAGAAGGTGAGCTGAATCAGGCATACTTATAGAGTGCCTTCTAGGATATCTCTACCATTGCCCTCACTTCGCTTACATTATAATATGCCCCACCATTCATTTCCTAAAACTTCTTTTGGCAATCACCTTTATGTCTGGCAGTCTTGCTTTATAGCAGCATGCTTAAGTTTTGTTGGATCTTTAGTGAGACATGGTTGTTCTTGTAGATGATATGCGTATCTCTACTTATAAATTTATTTTTATTATTTCATACTCCTAAACTATAAAAAAAATCACATTTTTTTACATTTCATTTATTTTCTTTTTATGCCGGTTGATTTTTTTTCATTGATCGAGTAATTTCCTTTGTAGAAAACGTGTGGCGCATTAGTTTTTTTTCTGTTATATTTTCTGATCTGTCACTGTATTTTTTTTTTTTTTTTTTATTATTAGAGTTTCTTAAGCTTGTGTTCAAGCAATTTTACAGACTTTTCGAATTTTTCTCATGAAAAGAAGATGTTCATTGCATGGTTTTCTATTTTTTTTAAATTGGGAAAATGAATCGCTTTATTTTGCAAAATGAAGTAGAAAAAAACGGAAGCTATTTGTCATCGTTACTTTGTTTTTACTTCAGGTCCTTTTTAGAAACTGTAATCCACTTGTTCACTTTTCCACCACAACTGCCATGCGCTAGTCACTTTATGTTAACATGAAGAAAGAAGTTTTGACGCGACGGAAATAGAAGTTTGGTTAGTATTCCTGGTTGTGAGACAGGGACCGTGATTTGATTTTGGGGTGGAAACAGTTTTGCAGAAACCTGCCCACATGTTTGATCTTCGTTCTAAAAATATGTCTGAAAGCAAGATACATTGGAAGATAAAAGTATTGAGGATGTGGATTATACTGTGTTGAAGCAACTATTTGTATTCATGGCATGTTCATAAATCAAAGTGGCATAAACAGGTAAAAACAATATCCCAGGCATGCCTGAGACACTTCATTATATAGGTGTTCTTATTTTATTCTTACTTTTTTTTCACGATAAGTCATTATTATTCTGGGTGACAATAGCCTTGAGAGAAGTGTAGTAATGAATGCCTCTCATTTGCGTCACAAGGGTAATAGCTGGCGGGCTGCTGCCTATCACGGTATGCCTGGATGCTCACCGGCTGGAGCTAAGGCCTAAAGCTGGGCGCCCTCACAGCACCAGGTGATTCTAAATTCAGCAGCGTTTGTTTTGTGTCGGAATGGCGCTTCAAAATGCAGATTGGTTCCCGGCACATCTGCACATGCGAGACAATTTTCTTTTCGTGTTGATGCGAAGGGAAAAGCAAGGCGTTGTGTTGCTCGTTTTTCCCCTATTCATCGTAGAAAACACAATACATACATCCTTCACTGTATAAATATAAATAAAAAACATGCAATACAACAAAGTGCAAGAAGTGGATGAAGTAATGGGTTTGTGTTGCAGAAAAGAGTAATTCACTGTACACTTGCATTCTATGTATTGTATATGATTCTTTGTTGGGATTCCTTATTCTTATATGATGGTGAGGTTTTTTAATAAATGTATGTAAAATCAAACATGGCTGAGGAGTTCATGGGCACCACTACTGAGTGGGGAGTGCAGTCAAGATTGCAGGCTGTGCATCCCAACAGACCCGGCAGGCTCTGCTATAAAGGAGTGCGTGAGGAATCCCGGTGAATATTAACTATTGCATCCTGTGTGTGTGTGTGTGTGTGTGTGTGTGTGTGTTATGTATATTCAGTAGATGGTCTGTGTTTGTATATCTTTTAAAAACTTTTACTATGATATTCATCGGTGTTTTTTTTATGTAATTGGACCAAAATAGCCCCTAATATGATCGTATTCGCCTTGGCCTGCACATCTGGCAATAGTGGAAAGCTGCCTTCCTTGAAGTCTCGTCTCGTGCCTCCTACTCATCCTCCTTCCATCCTTCTCGCTTCGACCACTTCCCCTCTGCCTCCTCCTCTCACTTGCTTTTCGCTCTGCATGTAAATTTCCTTTTTACTGCCCGAAACCTTGTGCTGTTCCTTGGCGTTACGGCTGCTAAGGTGCATTCCCTCTACTAGCCACCGAAAGTTGTGACCATCTTTAGGGAATGGAAAATGGTACTGTGGAAGATGTACCTCGGGTTTATTTGTTGAAAAAATCGGTTCCAATTTGCTTGTATGAGATCTATTTATCAATTTTATTTATTTATTTATTCATCTATTTATTCATTTATTTAATAATATTATTATTATTATTATTATTATTATTATTATTATTATTATTATTATTATTATTATTATTATTACTCTTTTATTTATTTATTATGCTTTTTTTTTTTGTGTGTGTGTGTGTGTGTGTGTATGTGTGTGTGTGTGTGTGTGTGTGTGTGTGTGTGTGTGTGTGTGTGTGCGTGTGACTAGTGAGCTTTCGTAGAACAATAGGAAATGCGTGGTGTAAGTTAAGAAGAGAATTTCAAGACACCGCTGGAACAAAAGTCGTATGGGTCGAATATTTTGAACTCTTCAGTGTCGATAGTTTTCTTGTCCATGAATGCGCAGGATTCAACTGAATAAGAAATGTCACACACTAATGATCTTTGAATTACTGAAATATACAGCATGGAATTCGTTCGCGTTTCCAAAGTTAATTGTTTTTATCTGATAATCGCAGATTTTATGTTGTAAATGGACTAAAATGGTAGAAAAAAACATAATTAAATATCTTATCGGTGCTAAGATATAAGAATCAACAGTTAAAGTCCATATCCTGGAAATTGAAGTTATGTAATTAAACCAAATTTGTGGTCATTCGTATACACTCCCAAGAACCGTCTATTTACAGTTTCTCACCGACCCAAATTTGGCGTGACATCGATAGCCTCTCCAAGCTGTGCGCGGGGAGGGAGTAGGCAATCCCGGTCGATGAGTGAGGAAGAGGAGCAGCAGGAAGAAGGCGAGATGGTGCTGGTCAGAGGGGAAGTAGAGAGGGAGGAAAGGGAAAGAGGAAGAGGTCAAGGTTTGAGAGGGATGCTTCTGATAACATATAAAGGAACACAAGAAATATGAGCAAAAAAAAAGCGAGAGGGTAAAGCGAGAGAGGGATAAGGAGAGACAGTTCACTTAAAAGAAGCAGGAAAGGAAAGGTTAGGGTGAAGATGTATGACAACGGCTTTAGAAAGTTAAAAGCTAAATCTGCAGGCGAATTTTTGAGCACCGGGGAAACTTCTGAATAAATGTAGACAAGAACTGTGTTTTGTGTTAGAAGACAATGGAATAGAAGGAGGAGGAGACAAAGTAGAAATGCTAGAAATGGCAAAATAATGAGGAAATCATCATTGGCAGAAAGCCGTTTGTTTTAATAGTGTAGAAATCATTATTGATTAACAAAATATATGCATTATACTATATAATGCGCACAACTACCAACTGTCAATATTAAGCAGAATCATGCCTGATAAAAGATAAAGAATTACCGACCGTTTCTTGCATCTGGTCATATGTGGCAGGTGGCGGGTGCTAGAATATGACAATATATGGAGATTAATGCTTACTGTCACAACAGGATTTTTATTACACGTTTAGCTGGTCTTTGTAGTTTTTTTGTAGTGTCAGCGATTACCACCCATTGGGGGTATGGTACATGATTACAGTGCAGTGGTGAGTTCATATAAGTAGAGCCAAGTTCATGCCAATGTTTGGTTTATGAAAATGTTTGGCTGTAATGCATAAGTAGTTGAAGATTAGGTACGCATTAAGCATACTTTGTTGGCTGAGCTATCTCATAACATAGTTCATTTCTGTGTTCAAAAGTAATATAATTTCATGTCGCACTATTTATCAGTAATGTCGCACGCCCCTTTTTTTCCATTTATTCCAATCATGTTTACCTCATCCTCATAAACTCCTGTCATCTCGTTTTCCTATTACTACACTAACTTATCCAACTAACTCGTCCTCTAATCTCTTTCCACTTTCATCGTGCTCCAATACATACACGATTCAGTATATTGATTTCTTGTGACCAATGTATTCCATTATTTTTCCTTCCGTTCACTGAGACTCCTTACGGTCACACGGTTGTCTCCATAAGAGAATCATGGGACGCGTGCCGTGCTGAGTAAGCAGGGCGCCATCAATCCTGCCGCCACCTCCGTAGCAGGACACCAGCTGACTATTTTCGGTGCGCTAATCGAATCTAAAAGTCTGATGTTGGAAGTGGTGTCTTTTATGTCCTTGGGAGAGAGAGAGAGAGAGAGAGAGAGAGAGAGAGAGAGAGAGAGAGAGAGAGAGAGAGAGAGAGAGAGAGAGAGAGAGTATTGACACTTAAAAAGAATGATGGCGGATCTTCAGGTGATCCTGATGATGAAACCATTATAACACAACTTGCACCTACTATTTATTTATCACGTATTTGTCAATCGACACGAGTGTATTCATTTTCTTAAGAACATTATTCATTGAGAACATGCATGGTAATGCTTAATAATTTCTCGAAAAATAACTGATCGATAGATAGTTTTTTTTATTAGTTATTGTTGATTTTTATTTATTTATTTTTATTTCACTTATATTTATTTATTCATTCTATTGATTTATTCAATCTACAAAATTATATGCTATGAAAAAAAAAAGAAAAAACTGTGATGCCTCTTTTTTTGTGCCCAAGACGTACTGATTTATTTTCCTTTTGCATTCATACTTGGAAAAGCGTCCGTAAGGAACACCATCGGAGCTTATCACCGGAGGGTTGTCGTGAGATCTGGGTGATGAAGCAATGAGTATCAGACTGTACAAAGACACTTAAGGAAGGAATGGACGAGGAAGAACTCCGTGAAAGAGCATTGGGTACTCTACTTATCATATTTCAAACGACGTCTTCATTTTTCTTTTTCATCTATGATTATTATTTAATGTTTATTTATTTCCCGCTGGAATTGTCATTATTTTCTCTCTCTTTAAATTATGCTTACGTATGCAATTCTCATGGTATATATATTTTTTTTTTCGCGCCGGCTGTTTTTTCCCCCCTTTTCTATCATCGTTTAAAGTTTCATCGCAGTCTTGTTACACATTATATTAGGAATCTCTCTCTCTCTCTCTCTCTCTCTCTCTCTCTCTCTCTCTCTCTCTCTCTCTCTCTCTCTCTCTCTCTCTCTCTCTCTCTCTCTCTCTCTCTCTCTCGTTTTTTTACATGTTCTTTTTGGCAGTATCTTCTCGGTTTTCTCCTTTTAGCTTTTCAGTGATGGCTTCCTTGCACATCCCATAGCTGGTATATCGACGTATTGGAGATGGAACACAGCCAGGAGCACCTTTGATCACTATTCGGCGTTTCACGTGGCGGGTTCAGTCAGTCACACTCGACCTTCGTTAGATGAATGTTGCCAGACTGTGAAGTGAACAAGTATACACGAAAATTTAAGATCTAAATGACTATAGTATAGGTGAATGACACATCGTAAATTTACACTGAATATCCATGATGTGTTCCTTACGTATAATCTGAACTGGAAATTTCATATCTCATTTCTCGCTAAAACTGTTTCTATGATGCTAAGTGTTCTGAGGCGTCTCCGCCAGTTTTTCTCATTCCTTTAATTAACTCTGTACAAGGGCCTTATCCGCCAATGTATGGAGTTTTCTTCGGTTGTATGGGAGCATTCCACTCTCACCGTCATAAGATTAAGTGAAATCGAAAGCTTTTTGTCTTATCAACTCCTCTCGTTTCACTGACTGTCTTCAGCCTCTTTCTCACCGCCGGAATGTCGTATCCGTTGCTATTTTCATCATCATTTGCATGCTAACTGTTCTTTTGATCCTGCTAACTGCATGCCTCCTTTCCTCCTGTGGCCTCGCCTCACAAGGATTTGTTCTTTTTACTCCTATTCTGTCCAACTCTCTAATTTAAGAGTTAACCAGTACTCTAAATCGTACATAGTTTTCTCTGGTAAACTGTCGAACCCTCTACCTGCTTCTGTACCTCCAACTTCCCATAACTTGACTTTATTTAAGAGAGAGGTTTCAAGACATTTATTCCTTTCTTTTGGCTAACTCTTTAGGATCTGCAAGGGGACTGGCAATTAAGTGTTTGTTTGTTTGTTTTTCGTTTTATGTTCACCCTTGTCGAGCTTTCCCCTCTTGCATAAAAAAAATGCAGAATTAAAAAAGGCGGGGGGTTCTATGTTGTGCCAAAAAAATAAGAAAAAAGGTTTCCAGCTGTTGATTCAATACATGTTTTTAATGAAGGACTTTTTGGCAGTTTTTAATGACGTATCAGGTCAATAGAAATTGCAAGAAATTAAGGAAAATCTTAACTATTATTGCTGTTGATGAGGATTTAAAACTTTCTTCTAACTTTCTAATAGCATCGTAAATTAGCAAAGCGTTTTCCATATCCGTTCCTTTATATGGCTTTCTTCTCGTATTTCAAAAAATTATATGTAAAGAGTGTTTGGTTACGAGTGGAAAATTTGATCTCCAATGATTTGCTAACGAGGTTGTTATAGAATTTTAACATTGTCAGGAGGGAAGATAAATGAACGGTAATTACGTTGTTGACCTCAAAAGCATCAGTGTCCTCTCCCTTTCCTGCCCTTCACCAGGCTTCCGGTAGAGAGAGAGAGAGAGAGAGAGAGAGAGAGAGAGAGAGAGAGAGAGAGAGAGAGAGAGAGAGAGAGAGAGAGAGAGAGAAGGGGGGGGAGGGGTGAATGTATGTGTTCAAGAATCATTAAATGGGCTGATCGTTGACAAATTTTTACTGAGCCCGCATTATTTTTTTGTAGTACAGTCACATGGCTGAATCGCCATAAATAATTAAATGGAGGAGCCGTTGTTCATTGATTAATTTCTAATACGAACTACTGAGAAAAGGGTGCGGGAGAATGATGAATGAGAGAGGCAAGCAACAGAAAGACGTAAAGAGAAGAATACTTACAGAGGAATAAAAAAGAATATATATATATATATATATATATATATATATATATATATATATATATATATATATATATATATACGCAGCAATAATGTCACCAATATTTAATAAGTGACTTCCTGGTTCATGTCCTGGAGGCGACTGCATATTTGGTTAATTTAATGAAGTTCGGAAGCTGGTTCAGTGCGCTCTTAAACACACACACACACGCGCACACACACACACACACACACACACACACACACACACACACACACACACACACACACACACACACACACACACACACACACACACACCATCCTAACTCCATGTCACTGATTCTCACCAAACAAACTTCGCTCCTTTGATAATAATCTTCACCACTGCTCCACCACCTCCTACACTTCACTACCGTCGCCTCCACCTTGAAGTCAGTAATTGGTGTGAAAGGGAATGCCTCAACTGAGGTATCTCTCTCTTTCTCCCCAACGGTTGCCATCTAAGGATAAATAACCCAAGACAGCGTTGTTGTCTTGAGACTGAAATGGATGAGAAATGAAACCTGATTTTCAAAAAGTTTTATGCCAGAGCGTTCTTGAAGAGACGAATAGTGAACTCAAAACAGCGAGATCTTTTTTGGTGGTCGAAAAAGAGAGGAGAAAAAGAGTAAGGTGTGCAAGATGTCAAATTAAGGTCATTTTTACAGTGTGTGACTAAATGTGGTGACGCCGCGGAGCAGGAGAGTGAGTTCCGACAAGTTCAGGCCACACGCAACCTGTCGGGATTTTTCTTTATATTTTTCTTCTTTTCCATTCCCTTTCCGTGGCAGATGTTCCAATTTCATGCTCCGTTCGTTGCATTTTCCAGATATTGACTTTTCCTAGGAAGGAAGAGGTTAGGTATCGAGTATTTTCCTAGACAAATGAAGAAATGATATCCTACGAGGAACCTTCTTTTTCCCGAGTTTCGAAGTTCTACGTTTAGCTTCTTTTCTGAAAATGATGGTAAGTAAGTGGAAGAAGTTCGAGGTGTCTGTCAAAATGGCCATGTTTGTCAGTGCAGATGCAACTCGAGCGGAATGTGTCTGAGCGTCTTCTGTTTAAGAATATTTATTTATGCATGATACAAATATAGCAATAAATGAAAGAAATAAGAATACACATCCAGGGGGAACACACGTGAAGCACCAATATCTAATTCGAATACTTCCTATTTTGAAATAACATGGTGTTTGCAGAAGCGTGAAAAGACTCTGTTTGAACTGAACCGACGGTAAGAGTTTCAAACTTTTTTTTTCCAGCCATAGGTCATTGTCTGTGTTCAGGTAGTTTACTCAGGTGTTTACTCAGGCTGTTCCTCTCTGTGCCTTCTAGTTCCATTTCGTCTCCCGCCATGCCACCCATTGATTCTCTGGCTATTGACCGCCGCGCCGTTTTCCAACTCGTGTAATTTTCCTGGTATAAATAAACAAAACGCACCAGTCTTGTCAGTATTAGTAGTTCCAGGATGGAAAGCCAAACAAACTCCTGTCAGAAGTAAAGATGCGAGAACAGTTCTGCTAGACACATGAGAATTCTCCACTGTGAACTAATTGGAGGAAAGTTAGGAGCCTTTGTGCACCTACTTGTGTTTATGGAACACCGCGCCATTGAAACTGTGGAGCATTTCATCAAACAATTTTTAGATAAACACCTGAGAATTTCGTACACTTAATTTCTTCAATATTTTATTATTGCATAAACTAATATATATATATATATATATATATATATATATATATATATATATATATATTAAATATATATATATAATATATATATATATATATATATATATATAATCTTTTCATACTGCTAACCTTGTACAATGGATATGCTTACTTATAAAAATTTAACTTTTGACAACCCATGTTGTGTGGGAGAAGGCATCGGTCATCCTGGGAAGCCCCGCGGGGAAAAGTGAACACAACATGTGTTGGACACAACACGAACAGTTTCCTCATAATGCAGTTCAAGTGACGTTTCTACCTCACCTGAAGAGATCCTGCCCTATGCGTGGTTTCTCATTTTCATTTTGTTGTTGCTTGGTGAAAAATCTGTAATCATATACCAGACAACGCCCAAGTACATCGGAAAATCTACTTATAATGTCATGTCGTGTAGATTTACGTATAAACATGTTGACCTGAGTTATGATACTGTTTTTCTTCATGTTTTTCATAACAACATTTTATACGCTTTTCTGATATTCCTATTTTTCATAGACCAAAAAAGGAAAAGATGTTGATAAATACTTTTTTTCGGGAGAGAAAAGTATGTCGTGATAAAACAGCACCAGAGCTATTGATAATGTTCGCATAAAACAACAGCATTCCTTTCATTCTTTATCATTTGAGGCTGAAATGTAACTAGTTTGAGGCTTTTCACTCCTAGCTTCTCTTATTATTTTATATGATTTGTTAATAACTAACAATGTATTCGAAAATAAATGCAATAGATAATCCAAGGAAACTAAGTTGATGCAGAGAATTATGGAAGTGGAAGCAGTTGGAAAACAGTGTGTAACCAGACTGGAAAACATGTCGGAATAGCTAAGCAGATTAGGCCAACAGTGGAGGAATCAGATATTTGGAGAACAGGAAGTCAGGACTGCCACCGCCCCATCATTCAAATATTTACACACCCGGGAAGTAGAAATGAGCGCAGGGGACGAAAACCACACCAATGTATTGCAATAGTCACATAAAAAGGCGCGCTCGCGAGCGCGCGCACACACACACACACACACACACACACACACACACACACACACACCGTGTAGCGTAGCAATTAGCACGCTCGACTCGCAACTGAGAGGCCCGCGTTCGAGTCCCAGCGAGGCAAATGGGCAAGCCTCTTAATGTGCGTATCCCCTGACCACCCAACAGCAAGTAGTTACGGGATGTAACTCGAAGGGTTATGGCCTCCCTGTCCCGGTGTGTAATGTGTAATGTGGTCTCAGTCCTATCCGAAGACCGTAGGGGAAGGCTGGCAGACAACCGTGGTGAATAACACACACGCACGCACACACACACACACACACACACACACACACACACACACACACACTGTTATGGCCTCCATGAAGAAATAGGAGTCGTGTTAAGAAACATTTCAAACTAATTTGAAAATCATGTCATTCCTGCTTTTATTTTGCAGTGAATTTAAATATCGTCACTGAAGTATCATTACAAAATGCGGACAATATCAAGCTGCTCTGAAACTCATGTTGTGGCAGTCATGTTTTCATTTTGAAGCACAATAAAGCTGTAAAGAACCAGAGGATATACAAAACGAGCACGAATCTAGTGGTACTTTTTTTCCACTACATTATGACATGAACAACCTTGTGTCCTTTGTGTTGTATGTTCATTAAAAAGTGTTTGTCATCGATGTTTGTGTCAAATTAATGCATGAGAATATGATCATATGAGTGCCATCTCTATCAATGTTAAAGAAGAGGCCTCGTGGCACTACCTCAAGTGTGAAGTACAAATAATGATGAAGAATTAAGACAAAAAAAAATGTGGCTAAAGGTAAAGACGTGAAACAGGAAATGCGTTCATGGCGTACATCCTAAAACATAGAAAAAAAACCCAAGTATTTAACGACATTCCTGAAAATAAATTTCTTAAAGTGATACTCGGCTGTCAAAATGTGATTTGGGATTAATCTTGCACACTGATTCCAATGACGATCTTCTGCTGAATATACGGGACATAACGTAGAATAACTGAGTATGAATTATATATATAATCATTTACTTATTTATTTATTCATTTATTTATTTATTTATTTATTTATCTATTTATACTCAGTGTGCGTGGAGGCGATGAAATGAGATACCTGTCTGTCTTTGGCTGCTTGTCTGTTTTGCCTTTTTTTCTGAGTGCATGAATTCATGTTCATTACCTGTAAAAGCAGTAAAAAATATATAAAGCTAGCTTATGTAAGAGAGCATCCACCCAAGGGAGGGGAAAAGCTATCTAAAAAAAAAAGGCACACTGAGGTGCTGGACTCAAAACAAATGATATAGAAATGACTTTTTTTTCAATTTGATATACCTCTATGTATAGTTAGATGCATGTAGTTTTGTGTGAAGGAAGAGAGTTGTGATTAGAGGGCAGGCTGTGGCTGCTCCCTTGTGTTATGAGACACCAAGGGAAACATTCAGTTAGTTAATAGCTGTCTTTAATTATTAGTTCACAGAATCCCCTGAACCAGTGCTATTAGACCTCATAACGAGTAGTTATCGTTTCAGCAGGTATTTCCTTCCTCCTCCTGCTATTTCACTGGACAAAAATAATGATATTGGCAAAAAATGGCCTTTTGTTGCCACCGATGCTTAGAATTATACTGTAGACTTGTACCACTAATTTTAATGAAACCAAAAGAGATTCAAATAAGCCAAATGAATCATTCACTGTTCACTGACAAATTACATATCTAAAGTCCCGCGTTCCTATTCTCGTTTTCAGCACCAATCAACTTATAGCTTATGGGTACATGCGTAGATACACGTTTAATTTTTACTATATAAAAAGATATGGCAGAACGTAAATTGTATGTATTTCAATTATTATACTATGGTAAACATTTACACGTGTCAGTGAGTGTGGGATTGTAGGTCGTGAATAAGAGTAATATTTTGGTTTACCTTTGTCGAGTCAAAAGTCGTAGATAACACAAACACCCTGCTGACATTTTTGTTCTAGATATTAATGAAATTCATTTTTACCCGTAGCACAGGCAATTATATGAGAATTTTTTTTTCCATTTTCACACTTTACGGAACACTTCCTGAAGTATTTCAGTAAATCTCGCTGAGTGTGAAATATTACCATACATTCTAAAGCTATCCACTATGTAATATGAAGTTAAAAAAAGGAAAAAAAAAGTTATCAAAAAGAAATACTTATGACAATTGAATAACCATTGAAAGTGCCTGGTTATGAGAATTATGATTGCGGAATATTTCCTCTTTCTAATGAATGCTTTTAATTCCAATGAAATATTTTTTTTCCATAGAATGAAAAAGAGAGTGTGTGTGTGTGTGTGTGTGTGTGTGTGTGTGTGTGTGTGTGTGTGTGTGAATGGGTGAGTGGATGGATCAGTGTGTACTCCACTAACTCTCAAACTCACTTTTCTTTTTTTTCAATTATAACATATTAATTTTGTGCCAAAACTATCACTTCCATTTCAAAAGTCTATTCATTTTATCACCCTGTACCTACCTATACCTATCACTAACACACATCATTTTTTCCCCTCGCCTCTCCCTGCCGGACCTTCCAATCACCACCCAATAACTGGCAGACTGAAAAAGATTCCTATTTTTAATCTTTTCCATTGCTCTGAAAGTCCTCCCCACATGGGATTGTACTTTTTTATTCATTCTTTTTTAGTCATGGTCTCCTTCAGTTTGTGCGTCCTTATTACCTTTTGCTTAGGACAGTCAGTGCTGATCGGGTTGTCAGAGAGAGAGAGAGAGAGAGAGAGAGAGAGAGAGAGAGAGAGAGAGATTAATCTGAGTTCTATCAAAAAGTTGGGTTACATGCACTATGTTTTCTTTTTTTTCATGTTCGTCCTTTTTGTTGTTATTACTTCTCTATCTTTCATTGTTTCTCATGAGGTTGTTCTTGTTAGTGGTATTATTGTCGTTCTATCCTTGGTAGTGTTGGGGTGGTAGGAATGGTGATATTAAATGTGAGATGAATGGTAAAATTCCTTTTGAGAATTTTAATAAGTATTCAAGAGGATCAGAAAACTTGGGATGAAATGTAATGTAGACTCGGGTATTATTTCTCGTGTGTGTGTGTGTGTGTGTGTGTGTGTGTGTGTGTGATTCTCTCTCTCTCTCTCTCTCTCTCTCTCTCTCTCTCTCTCTCTCTCTCTCTCTCTCTCGTCTCTCTCTCTCTCTCTCTCTCTCTCTCTCTCTCTCTCTCTCTCTCTCTCTCTCTCTCTCTCTCTCATTTACAAACAAAGGAACAATTGCACCACTGCTTCATCGTGTTTCCATGCTATCTTTATCATTACTTTCGGAATTTCTACACATTCCCATTCTTATCATTCTCTCTTTCCGTACTTTCATCTTTTTCATTTTTCTTTTCTTTTACCTCGTATTTTTTTCCTTTTCCTTC
>CM035198.1:12932518-12945234 GCA_020233015.1 Callinectes sapidus | reverse complement strand
ACCACTATCCTGCTAGTTCTTCATTATGTTTAGCTTGAGAGTTATCCCTGGCAACGTGACCATCCCCCCCCGCAAGGAAAAAAACAAGGAAATTCAACTACGTTTTCGATCTTGACATGATTATTATTTCCGCATGAAAATAATCACACGTTTCGAAAATTTGTTAGAGAACCTTAGAAATATTCAATTCCTTCATCCTATGTCATGTATTACTCATTGAGTGATTCCCAGCTATATCAAAGAAACAGGAAGTTCACAGCCTTGAACCTCGGCACAAACAAGAGTAAGGCAGAAAACACGATAATCGACCTTGATTCCTTGCCGTTCTTGGAATATTTGACATGTATTCATAATTTTTCTTTGTTTTCATTATGATTATACAAGTTCACTCATGACCAGAGGCTTTATCTAGACTTTACCACGCCTCTTTCACTGGCAAATCACTGACAAGGTTTTCTGCAAGCTTTTCATGTCATTCTTTTACTCGTTGATGTGCCTCTGTTTTCTCTACAGTCCCCTCTGATTTCTTTGGTTCAAGTAAATATATATATCACACAGTATATAGTTACAGAGATTGTATCAGCCCTGGGTGTTGTGTATGAATCTACTTTTCCTTGCAGTGACGTGGGGTTCTGTTTCTTACAGTTGATTCCTTTCTTCTTCGAGACGTTATGTACTCATATGGGTATTTGTGTAAAACCAATGGCCATGCTGGAATTGTTCCTTTCTCTGAGTAAGTTTTATAACATGTGCTCTGTCTGATACTTGTTTCACGTGTTGTTACATCTCCCTGATACTTGCCATGCATGAATTTTCAAATTAGATAAAAAGTTATTTTACAAGTTTGAGTACAGTTTCAAAAGACGTCACTAGCAGACAAAAGTCTTGTGACAAACGTCGTTATGGCGATATGGAAATTACACGCACTAGTACCTTACATCCACATGGACTTGAGCAATCATGGAGTGTCATCTGTCTCTGCCACACACATTAGTAGTTATTTAAATAAAGTGACAAGTATGTTCCTAGGAATCATGTCCTGCGATCTTCTGATTGCCTCCTAACAAACATTATAAATAACAAACATTATAAATACATCGGGGAAATTGACTGAATCATTATGCAACTCACAATCATCAATGTACTAACAACTGCCTGAGTGGAAGCGACTTTACACGTTTCAGCATTATTTTGTGATTACATGTAGATCGGGATGAATAATGATGCATAATACTACTTGTAAGTTTGTTTGTTTGTTTGTTTTTCCTTCTGAGGAACCTTTGATATCGTATACACCTGAATAGTTATTGTCATATAGTATTGCTGGTGATTTTAATGGTGATGAAGTATTTGTAGTTAGCGTCGCCTTGTCTCCTCACACAGTAAAAAGTTGACTTCGTCAGCACCGTCATTTGCTTTCGCAAAGTCAGGAGAGTTGCAGAAACATGGATGGAGAATTAGATATATGATGAGACAGAAACGGATAGTCAGAAGGGAGAGGGGACGCAAAGGGTGTTGAATAGAAAAACAAGCAGTGATGAACTGAGAAAGGAATTAGCGAGAGCAAGACTGAATAGATAAATTTTGTCTTAATGGGAGAAGAAAAGTGGTACAAATTTAAGAAAACACGAATGCATTAGTACCATATGGAAAAGAAAAATGAAAGTGTAGGAGTGGCAAGGTGTTTCATTACACAAGTTATTAAAAAAACTACCACACTCACAGTTATCTTACAAGAAGAGGCTAAAGCTTTTCACTCTACATTACTTGGAGAAGTATAGGATAAAAAAGACCTGAAAATTTTTCAATGTGATAGAAATGTGATGGCCAAAATAAACATACTTTCCAGTATCAATAATCATGATGCCATTGGATATAATTGGATGAAGTTTAACAAAGCTACATCTAAAAGATATAAAAAATAAATAAAAAAGGAGATTATAGCTCAAAGTAGTTATGTTTCATAAAGGGACTACATGTAGACCTTACTACACCTTGCAGCTTTTTTTATATTCTTTATGTTGTTCTCGTGACTCATATGCCGTTTTTCCTCCAAAAGCGTCCAACCCGACATGGCGCTCCAAAGAACAGCATTAAAGAAACTAAATGTGAATTATAAGGTCGGAAGTGTGTGTGTGTGTGTGTGTGTGTGTGTGTGTGTGTGTGTGTGTGTGTATACACACACACACACACACACACACACACACACACACACACACACACACACAGGGAAGAGCGAAAATGAGGTGAATATTGCATAAATAAGTTAATAAAGAAAAGCCAAGAATGATGATAGGCAGAGAAAAAAAGAAAAGTGAGGGCCTGAGAAAGTGGCAAAGGGCCAGCACATGACGTCACTGGTGACCTTGGAAGTTCGGGTGGCCACGCTTTCACACACTAGGCTTTGCTGTGACGTCACAGGTCTTTATGGCTGCGCTCCGAACCCTCATTCCAAAGCCAGTTGTGTTTCTTCCTTCCCTCGATGGGTGATACAATATGAGGATGACACCCAAGGAATAGATAAATTAGTGGTGGGAGAAGACGATAGATCAAACTGTGATTCTTTGCCTTCTCTAACTACTCAATTTGTTTGTTCCTACTGAACAAATGTTTTATTTTTCTTTGAGAAGAACTTTAAAGTGATAAAGAATGCACAAATGAGTGCAATTACTAACACAAGAAAAAGGAATGATGAAGAAGCGAAGGTATGGTACCATGTCTTGTGTCTTGTATAACGTTTTGATATGTTCTTTGTATTCTCTCTCTGAGGAAATATTTCCACTCCACCTCAATGAGAACTAAGTCGAAAAATATACGACAAGTAATTGATCCTAATGGTGAAAAGAAAAAAAATAATTAAAAACAAAAGAGGAGGCAGTGATACTTTGCTTTTTTTAAGATCTCAATTTCTCACCGTGTTGAATCTCTGTGGAATATATTGTGTATGTCATATCATTTTGTTGTCCTGTTCGCTACTTAAAAATGAGTCGTATTTCAATATGCAGTCAGAAAGAAAAATATCTAGAAAATTTTGGTGATTGCCATCGTTTTATGTCACATACCACTTAGTCAAATGCTTGAGGTCACTGATGATACGCTTCTTTTCATTAGTTCGTTAACCTAAACAGTTATCAGTGAAAACCTGCAATCCTTCTTATCAACTCTGCAATACGTTGATATTTTCTTTGAATAGTAACTTCAACTCTCTAGACTAAGAAGAAAACACTGTGGGAGCTATGATGGCTCTCTAATTAATGGCAAATGAAAGCCAGAAACTCAGAAAAGAAGAGGAGTATAAAAAAAGCAGTTTTATATTTAGGTATAAGTGATGGAAATAGAAAAGAAGAGAACGAAAAGAGAAAAAGTGGATGGAAAGAAAACAGGTAAAGGAAGGAAGGCGTTTTTATACTTACTCCAGAATGATGCCAAGGAAAAAGAATTGTAAGAGGGAAGAAAGAAAATAGGAAAAAGGAAAAGATTTTTCAAAGTAAAATGTGAGTAAAATATGAGAAAGCAGTGACAGAAGAGACTAGGAAAATACAAATGAAGGAAAAATTACGCGAAAAAAAGAGAAAAATGAGGAAATTTATAAGGTAAGAATGGAAGAGAAGATAAAACGTATTGAGAGTCTGTAAAAAAAAGGACCACTACACAGATAACGCGAAAAGTAGTGGATGTAAGAAAAGGTCAAGGGAGGATAATGAAAAGAAAAAGAATGGAAGGTAATGTCATGATTGAATGTAGGAAAGGAGTGATGAAGGAAGGGGAGAGGAGAGCGACGGATGGAGAGAGAGAGAGGAAAAGTGAAAGAGAATTACAGAAGAGGAATGAAAGGGAAAACAGAGGACAGTGTAAGTAAAAAAAGAAATGATGAAGGAAGAGAAGAACATTGGATGGAGAAGGAAAGCGCGTGAGGGGTATTCTGTGGGATTATATTTCAAGTCGAGCTGTCGTGGGGAATGATGAAGCACTGCAAATTCCCTAATCCGTCCCGGGATGGTGAGGTGCACGTGGGCATCCCTTATATGGAAGCCGCACATCTTGGCTCTCAAAAAGCGAGGATTAGCTCATGATGAAAATGGTCTTCCTCCTTGATTAGTTATTTCTCGTTTGGAAGCAAAACAAGCTAACCACTGTCTCCTCTACCCATATCGTGCGAGTACCTACAGGTTTTCCGTGTTTGAAAAAACATGTGAAAGTTTTCTTTTGTAAAAGTACGGATAAGGTAATAAATTGCGATACAAATTCATATTTCCAGAAATTTTGGAACCCTTTGCCAAGTAAGATATCGAGTCGAATATCAAGAAATTAAGAAAAATGGCGAAGTCTAAAGCATCACAAGGTATTAATGGAATGAGAGGAAGCGAGGGGAACTGAGCTGGAAGCGTGGGGACCAGATGTATGGGATTGAAACTCTACATTATCGAATGAATGGAGACAAGAGAGAGAGAGAGAGAGAGAGAGAGAGAGAGAGAGAGAGAGAGAGAGAGAGAGAGAGAGAGAGAGAGAGAACAGAAAAAAAATGAGGGAAGCTGCAAGGGGCCGTCAGGCCTACTAGTGGCAGTCCCTATATGAACACCGCTGCCTTATTTCAGCTATCATCCGAAAGAGAGAGAGAGAGAGAGAGAGAGAGAGAGAGAGAGAGAGAGAGAGAGAGAGAGAGAGAGAGAGAGAGAGAGAGAGAGAGAGAGAGAGAGACAGACAGACAGACATACAGTGATTGAGTGAGTGAGTGTGTGTGTGTGTGTGTGTGTGTGTGCGTTGTTAGAATAAAAAGTAATAACAATGATAGAAAGGGGATCAAAAGGAACCGCAGATTCGTTTATGCATCGCAGAGAAGACCATGTCCTGAAGACTCCCTCTGAGATACCTCAGTAACCTTTGCTAGAAGAAATCCGTTAAAAAGTAGAGGAACCAAAACTATTTCCCATTCATCTTATATGAAAAACCAAAACGATTCGCTCTCTCTCTCTCTCTCTCTCTCTCTCTCTCTCTCTCTCTCTCTCTCTCTCTCTCTCTCTCTCTCTCTCTCAAATTTTCAGTCATAACAACCTTGTAGATACCCCCAACATTCTTGACCTTCTCCAAATTTCTAGTCCTTCTGCATGTGATGTTACCCATTTCTGTTTGACTCCTCCGATCACAATCTTATATTTATATCTAGTTATACCTCGCCAAAACTTTCTCGTTTTTCCTGTGGCTTTTTACTTGACCAGTTGTGGGGACCTGAGGAGGTACTATGTTGATTTTCATTGGAATTATTACTGCTTTCCTTACAGAGACCCATCTCTTACGGAGTCTTGGTCATCTTCCCCCATTGAATATGGGGAAGCTTTTTTTTTCTTGTCTTAGACATATCAAAAGCTTTTGATAAAACCTGGCATAAAGTTTTGATGTCCAAACTACCCCCCTATGCCTTCTATCTTCTCTGCAACATTGTCTTAAGTTATCTCTCTGACTGTTTTATTGTTGTTGTGGTAGACGGCCACTGTTCATCATGATTCTAAACAAAACATCGTGTCCTATCCATTCCTGATGAAACCACCTTACACCAATCCTTTTGGAAGTAAACAGATCACACAACGACGCCACAGAACACCAAACTTCTGATATTTCTAAAATTTCTGAATTGAGAAGAACAAACTTAGTATTGTTCAATGCTTAAATCACAATTTCTCCTTTTGTCAACTCGACACAAACCTCCAGAAAACTATTTCTTCTTCTATAACACTTAACTGTCTTTCTTCATTTTCACACATCTAATCTTTTACACACTTATCTTTTTATCTGTCCTTTACTTATGATCTAAACTGGAAACAATCCCATCTCTAGATTAAACAACTTATACGAAGTTAGGGGTTCTAAGTCATCTTCACCAGTTTTTTCACCCCTAACGATCAACTTTGTGCACAGATTTTTTTTTCTGACCATGTATGAAGTATGCTTGTATTGACCGTATGAGTAGTAGCAGTTCTCACGGTGCTTCGTTTCACCTTCCTCTTCCTCCTTCTTTATTGACTTGCTCGTGATGGGTCTTGGCTGGTTTCTATACTTACCTGAAATAAGGAAGAAAATATATTAGACAATGGTTATTATACTGTCGTGTGAACTGCAGTTTACTATAAGTATGTTTAATCAGTAAAATATTTATTTGAATTTATGGACATTATTTTAAGATACACTCAAGATTTTGACATTATATCGGCACATTTCCTTCATCAAATTACTGACTAGTGTGTTTTTTAGCAAGATATGTAAAAATTGCTATTTTCTTTATTCGTAAAAGTAAGGAGCAAAGACCACAACGATTATAACTCCACCAAGATTGCTGTTCTCATTCAAAATGTAACTATAGAAGTTCTAAAGCATGGTATTTTATTTCTGGAAGTGTATAATTATCTTCTCTTGAAACAACGACAGTTAAATGAGAATAGAAGGAAAAAGCAGGCAGAAAGTTAGAGTTTATTATAATAAGAAATCAAAGAACTAAGATGCTTACTTTTATTTTGCTGTGTTTCCCTCCCTAACATTTATAAAAGAGTCAGTAAGAAAAAGTTAATTTTCACATTCGAAAGAACTGGAATCTAAATGTCAGATGTTATATCAGTCATTTTCCTGAATCCTGTGCTAGCGATGGGAACCTCTCTATCATGTATAGCATGAGAATAGGACGAGTTAAACCATGGTTTGGAAGATTTAGGTTGAAAGAAAGAGTGAGGAATGGACGCCTTCATGCCAGACACCATCGCCTCTCTAACACGGAAACAGTAATCATTCTAGGGAAAATCAGCATAATACCTTCTCAAGTCCTCCCAATTAGCAGAAGCAAAACGCCATAGTCGTCTCTGCTTTGGGGGAATCTCTGAAGGGATTGGAGAAATAGGGCAAGATACAGATGTGAGATTGTGATCGAAGGAATCCAACGGAGAAGATTGGGTAACAGCATAAGCAGAAGGATTAGAGGTAAGGAAAATATTATATGAATTTGGGACGTATCTCCAAGACGGTCAGTAATACAAGTAGGGTATTACATCAGTTGCTCTAAGTCATGGAGGATAACAAAATTGAAGGCTAGTTCACCAGAATGCTCAATGAAAGGAGAGGAAAGCCAAATCTGATGGTGAACATTGAAGTCTCCAAGGAGGGACATCTCCGCAAAGGGATAGAGGGACAGAATGTGCTCCACTTCAGAAGTTAAATAGTCAAAGAATTGACTAAAGTCAGAGGAGTTAGGGGAGAGATATACAGCACAGATAAATTTAGTAAGAGAGTGACTTGTAAGCCTAAGCCAGATGGTGGAAGATTCGAAAGATTCAAAATCATGGCCACGAAAGTTAAGTTGTTACGCACATAGACGCAACATCCAGCTTTGGAATGAAAATGGAGATAGAGAAAGTAGGAGGGAACAGAAAAGAGGCTACTGTCAGCTGCCTCAGACACCTCTGTTTCAGTGAAGAAAAGAAAATGAGGTTTAGAAAAGGAGAGGTGGTGTTTTACAAATTAAAAATTAGATCTGAGACTGCGAATGTTGCAGAAGTTAGTGTAGAAAAAGTTGAGGGGATGTCAAGACATTTTTAGCCGATACCAAAAGATTCGTCCGACCTAGAAATGTATGGTCCCTTCCCCAGAAGGGGACTCCAAGGCTGGTGTTAGAGTCGCATTTTCTTTTCTTTTTTTTCAATTTCAAGTGAAGAGTGCGTGTGTGATAAGTGCATGTGGTTTAGTGTAGTGGAAGAGAGTTGTCTTTGCTAGGCAGGCTGTGACTACCGCCATGAGTTGTGAGACACAAAGGGAAGCGTTCAACAAGTTCACAGACAGCTTTATTAAAAGCTCACAGCACCCCCTGAAACCTCTCCAGACCGATACCGGCCAACCCTGAACTGCTTCAGATTAGAACTAGTGCTATTAAACATTGCTGGAAGTAAATTAACCTTGTTGTAAATGTTATTGTTTCAATAGATAGATAATCAAAAAAGTTAAATAATCTTTTACACCAGTATCTCAAAATAAGATACTGGTGTATTATCAACATCAAAGTTGTTATTTCACTCAGTGATCACCAAGAGGCTCATCAGAATTGTTTTCAATATTTTCTTTTCTTTCTTTCACTAACTACACACAGGAAGCAGAAGGCAGAAAACTCCAAATTCGCGACTTTCAGTGCTGTTTCGCATGTCGTTATTATAAGTATCCATAGATAATGCAGAAATCTTTTTTTCCTTCTTAACTGAGTAGTGACCATAAATAAAATAGTTGACTCGAACATTTTATCGGCAACTTTTTCCCCCAAACAGCTCGTTTCCTATTTGTGAAGTCAAAGGGACACCACAAGCTCCGCTTTATTTGATGAGTTCCATCCTTATTGATTTTGTGTTGTATTAACACATCTAGTAAATAGTTTATCTTAATTTATTTTCGATTAACTTTAATTTTGTGTAAGAGTAACTTTTCTCATTGTTCTCTCTGATGTTCATCTACAGGTCTGACTTTTCTGAAATGCTTTTTTTTTTTATTTCATCATAGCTACCGTTTAAACTTCCAGCCTTCCAACCTGTTTTCACCTAGGTTTCTTCCTAATTTGTGTTATTCTTATTCCACCTTTTCCGCTTTATTCAGAATCACTAGATAATTGCATCTTCCTATCGTATTCTATATTTTTTTTCTTATTTGATCCCCCTTATTTTCCTTATCACTTCTTCTTACTTACTTTAATGCAATAACGGCTTTTTGCACCTGTAGATCCCAAAGAATTAGTAATATCAATCTTAAGCCATGCGTTTGAACATAAGTATATTTGAACTTTTGGGAGAGAGAGAGAGAGAGAGAGAGAGAGAGAGAGAGAGAGAGAGAGAGAGAGAGAGAGAGAGAGAGGTTATTAGCACTAAGGAGAACGAATTTTACGCCGGGTTAGTGTGAGACAGACGTGGATTAACTCATATGTCAATTCCATTCTCCAAGATTTCTCTGTGGATTTGTCTTCGAAGGCAATGTTTCTATTCCAAAGTCTGTGGAGAATCACTTCCCTTACATCAACCACGAGCATCCCTCTGATCTTGTGATCTTTTGCATATACACGCGCGGAAGATGGAATGGTGTCGCGAAGGGCGTAAAATGCCTGTTTTGTTTTATGTAGTAATCTCTAGTTTGTTATGTACTACGGTTTGGATAACTCATGATTAGGTGATGATTTGTTTGATACGGCATCATCTAATATTCTCTCTCTCTCTCTCTCTCTCTCTCTCTCTCTCTCTCTCTCTCTCTCTCTCTCTCTCTCTCTCTCTCTCTCTCTCTCTCTCTCTCTCTCTCTCTCTCGTACTATTCTATGTAATAACAGGATGTTTAACATACATTTCTAATATCCATGAAGTGCTAGAAATACAGATTACCTCAACATACAACTGTCAATGTGGAGGGTTTTTTTTTCATAAAGTGTCAGTGGGAGCACATACAATTACACGCACATCATCAGTATAAAAAGGTAATGTGATACCACACAACTTGATACAGAGAAAGCTTCAGTAATCACAACAAGAATGGCTTCGTTTGAAGTCCAGAAAGCACTGAATCAACGCTATGAAATGTTTACCTGAAATCAACACAGGCTGCATGCATCTAGTGGCAAGACTCCCAGGGGTATTTCAGAAGAGCGTCAGCTGCGAGGAAGGATTGACTTGAAAATACCCAACGAAGTATCGAGTTTCGTTGTGACGACAACGGAAAATGAAAAATTGCCGGACAGTGTTTACTCGGTCTATTTGTTCGGCTGAGTGTTTGAGCATGATAGCTGGTCTGCTGATGCTCTGATTATCTCGAGTGTAGTCAGTCCTTGCTACAACGTATGAAGCTGACAGTAGAGCTGGGTTCATCATTATTTAAGCTGGTCTGCATTGGACGAAGAGGTGTGTGTGTGTATGTTTGTGTGTGTGTGTGTGTGTGTGTGTGTGTGTGTGTGTGTGTGTGTGTGTGTGTGTGTGTGTGTGTGTGTGTGTGTGTGCGTGTGTGCGTGTGTGTGTGTGTGTGTGTGCGAGCGCCCCGTTACACCTATCACTGCATCACCACTGGCTCCATTCACTACCAACCAGTCTTTTACGACGTTGTTTGAAAGGTGAATAAAATGGCACGGTAGACTTTTAGCCTCTGCACTGGAAATGTGGAAGAGTGAGTGTTGCCTAGAAAGAATAAGGAGAAAGAGTTCCTGTCATCCACGAACACAAAACTAATATAAAAAACAAGAAAGAAAATAATTTGATTTTTTTTTCCACTAGTGCAAAGACAAATTAATTTGATTTTGACGCTGGAAGCTCTCCACGTTTCGTCTCCCACTGGGTTATGGATTTTCTCTGGTAAATTCGACTAATGGATATTCTATACCACTGTCGATGCTAAAAAATAAACCTTATAATGTTTGTTAGGATCATCTGCTGTATGCATTTCTTAATTTTCAAAAAGTTTTCGGTATTCTGTCTTGTTTTTGTTTTGTTTTTTTTCATTTTTCAGACTCTTTAAGGCAGGAGAAAAAAAAGACAAAGAAGAACGAGGAAACGCAAGGTAATGTTAGAAGAGAGAGAGAGAGAGAGAGAGAGAGAGAGAGAGAGAGAGAGAGAGAGAGAGAGAGAGAGAGAGAGAGAGAGAGAGAGAGAGAGAGAGAGAGAGAGAGAGAGAGAGAGAATATGATACGAATGCTGATTGAACCATAACCAACCACCAAATACTTGCATTAGGAACCTGTACAGATTATACAGCACAGCGAAGTTAAGCCTTAATGAAACAATGTCTTGCCATTGTGAGTGGCTTAGGTATCCATTGATCACAGGAACTAATCTAGACGGATGCAGCTATACTAGGCAGATCCACTGAGGTATATAAAAGCATCTGTATTCCTCATCAAAGCATGTGTGCCACGGCTGCAGTGTGAGTGATATGCTCATTTAACAAGGTTATGAAAAATGTCCATGTGGAGATAAGTACTATTTCAATCAACGACGTAAGGATTTCAACCTCAGATTAAAATGTTATATCAGTAGCATGCTCCCACGATACACACATCCACGCACAAACACACAAACTCACAAACGCGCGCGCGGGCGCGCACGCTTTTAGAATATACAGCAAATATTGACATAATATTAAAGGTGAGAAAGGGATTTGAGAATACACACTGCCTCTCAGAGGTGACAAAGCCATCTCTTACACCAATTTGCATAGCTCTATTATTCTTTCCTTGTCATCATTTTCCATTTTGGAACTATTTTTTTTCTATATATTTTTTTCCACAGACTTACATAAAAACCCACCATGCGCGTCACCACCTATCTATGTTGTTCTTGTTTCTTTCTTTCCTTCTTTTTATTATCTGTATTACCTTTATGTTCTCGTTCTCACACCCTGATGGTTCTTTTATCTGTATTCGTTTTCCGTTCGACTCTCTCAGAGTGTCTACCCACTGCTCTCCTCCTCCTCCTCCTCCTCCTCCTCCTCCTCCTACCATCACTCGTAAACTTTGTATTTACTCCTTTATGTGTTTTTCGGTCTTTCTTTCATTTGTCCTGTTCTCTCTATTTCTGATGTTTACTCTCCTTTAGCTCTTTTTATGACACTGTATGTTTGTTCCTACGCTCGTTCGAAAAAAAATCTTCCTTTCCATGATTTTTATATATTTTTCATTTCTCACATAACGTCCATCCGCTGTCACTTTCTTTCAGTCGCCTTTCCAAGCTTACATTTCCTCAAATCTTTTGCATTTCACTCTTTCCATTACTTTACGTCTCCATCTCCCCCCCCCCCCCCCTCTCTCTCTCTCTCTCTCTCTCTCTCTCTCTCTCTCTCTCTCTCTCTCTCTCTCTCTCTCTCTCTCTCTCTCTCTCTCTCTCTCTCTCTCTCTCTCTGCATTCCTTTGCATTTTCTTTCCTTGCATATCCTATATAACTCCTCCTCGTTCTCCTCGCTCTCTTTTCATCACAACTTGCCTTTTTCTTTCCCTCTTTCTTTTATTGTTTCATTTCTTTCATCTGTTTTGTAACTCCCTTATCTCCCATTATGAATCTGTACCCTTTATCCTCCCTCCCTTCCTTGCACTTTCTTTTCTGTTCTTCCATCTCTCACTTTTCCTTGATTCCTGTGTTTTTCTTTCCTTCCTTCCTCTCTCTTTTGCATTTCTTATATTTCTCACCCCTTCTCTCTTTCTTGATTCCTCTGTCTCCTTCCTACTTCACTCTTTTACTTTTTTTTTTTGGTTCTTCTGCCTTTCTCACTCTCACTTCATCCCTCAGTGTTTCTTTTCCTCCCTTCCTCCTTTGCATTTCTTCCATTCCTCTGCCTTTCTCCTTCCATTCATTCTCCATGCCGCTTTCCCTCCGCGCCTCCTTCCCTCCCTCGCTCTTTTAAAGATGTCCTGCTTCTCCGCCCATTATCACACTCCCCCAGTTGCCCCAACCTTTCTCTTCCTTGATGATCTCACAGTAGTGGAAAGACCCGGAAGATTGGGAGTGCACGGGATTGTCTCCACACGTATCCTATCTCACTGCCTCTTCTCGGCTCCCTACATCCGCCACTCCTCCAAGCCTCCCCCCCTCCCCCCCCTCTCTCTCTCTCTCTCTCTCTCTCTCTCTCTCTCTCTCTCTCTCTCTCTCTCTCTATATATATATATATATATATATATATATATATATATATCTATATATATATATATATATATATATATATATATATATATATAT
>CM035198.1:12921650-12932316 GCA_020233015.1 Callinectes sapidus | reverse complement strand
TGTGTGTGTGTGTGTGTGTGTGTGTGTGTGTGTGTGTGTACACAATGTCTTACGTTAGTATTTAATTAATCAATTGATAAAAAGTATATATATACATTTAATTCAGGGAAACCTTGCTTTACGATTTATTTCATGAACACCATCCACGTCTTTGATAACAAGCTTATGTGATTAGCTAAGTGTGAGCACGGTTTCGTGTTTTTGGTTTTCAAAAGATTTCTAGAAGCCTTTCTCTCTCTCTCTCTCTCTCTCTCTCTCTCTCTCTCTCTCTCTCTCTCTCTCTCTCTCTCTCTCTCTCTCTCTCTCTCTCTCTCTCTCTCTTTGCTAACATGTGCTTCAAGTTGATGTAATTTTAAAGGTTTTATCCCTGAAGCCATAAGGCTGGCCGTAATCTGGTGACAGCATCGAAGTTTAATTCATTTTAAGATGGTATTTGTGCTTAGGAGGAAAAAGGAAAGGCACATGTAGAAAATAACATTAACTTTAATGATGGCAAAAGATTGTGTGTGCGCGCGCATAGACACACACAAGCCCAGAATCATCCAAGGTAGAGTTATTAGCGAAGATTTGAAAGAAGAGTTCAGCTTTAGAGTTAGATGAGATGGTAGTGGTGCCATCAGGATGAAGTAAAGGAACAAAAGATGAAAAGTAATTTTTTGGGGGGGGTGTTTTTGGACAGATTCCATAAATATCCACGGGACTTGGACATCGAAAGATTTTTAACGTTTTCTATTAATTAAAGAGTACTTAACAATTTCGAGAACAGACTTGGCATGATCATAAATATAAAAAGCATGAGAGATTCTGCTGATGAAAGGCTCACATTGTACCTTTTGTGGAGAATTTTATCATATATGACACAAGAACAGGTTGTGTTTAACCAAGGTTTAGAAGGTGTATCTTAAGAGAAAGAGTGATGCACACCTCCATCGCAGACGCTATCACCTCTGCTATGCGATTAGTATACAGAAATGGGTCTCTGACACGGAAACAATAGTCATTCTAAAAAGATCAGCATGATACCTCCTTAGATCCTATCTTACAGAGGTGAAATGCCGGAAGCACATCCACCTCAGGTGATCATGAGGAGAGGATTAGAGAAAATTTATAGTACAAGATGTAGATGTGAGATTGTGATCGGAGAAGCTCAACAGAGAAGGTAGGACAACAATTCAAACAAAAGTGTAGGAGGTTAGGAAAAGTCAAGAATGTTGAACGTATCTCCAACACGGTCAAGAATACAAGTAGGGTTTTGCATCCGTGGTTTTATATCATGAAATATAACAACGTTGAATGATAGTTCACCAAGGTATTTATTGAAGGGAGAGAAAAGAACATTGAAATTTGTAAGGATGGGGATCTCCATGAATGGATGGAGAGACAAAATGTGCTCCATATATAAGTTAAATAGACAAAGAATTACTTATAGTCATAGCAGTTGGGTGAGAGGTAGACAGCATAGATCAATTTAGTTAGAGAGTGACCTGCAATTCGTAGCCAGATGGTACAAAACTCGGATGATTCAACAGCGTGGGCACGAGAGCACGTCCAGTCGTCGCGCACAAAGACACAGTTTCCAGATTTGGAACGAAATTGAGAAAGGAGAAAGTAGGAAGGAACAGAAAAGGTGGCTACTGTCAGTTGCCTCAGACAGCTGTTTTTCGGTGAGGAAAAGAAGATGAAGTTTAGTTGTGGAAAGGTGGTGTTACACATATTGAAAATTATTATATTAGGTATAAGGCCGCGAATGTGGCAGAAGTTAATTAATACAAAGTTGAGAGAGGATATCAAGACATTTAAGGTCAATACCGGAAGAATAGTCCGAGCTGGGGACAGTTATGGTCTCCTCCCCAGAAAGAAAGAGAAGGAAGTGGTTGTATGGAAGGTTGTGTCGAGTTGATAGACGGAAGAATTTTTGAGGCATTGAACAATGCTAAGTTTACTCTGCCTTAATCATATCACTTTTTTTTTTTTTTTAGATTCATATCAGATGCTATGCATTTTTATCAAGTGAAAAATTTGCTTCATAACGAAAAAATAAAATTAAAAAATGCGTGGAAAAGTGCAAGGTGGTGTTATCAGCGTATGAGTGGATAGGTTGCACTTACGAGATCATTGCTGAACATTAAGAAGAGAGTGCGTGTCATGACAGAACCCAGAGGAACACCACTGATAATAGACGTTGGAGAAGACTAGTGATCATCTACCACAACAACAATTGAATCGTCCAAGAAAAAGAACTTGAGATGAAGTTCCAAAGAGAAGGATAGAAGCCGTAGCAGGGTAATTTGAAAAACAAAGCTTTTTTTCAGTCTCTACTGAATGTTTTTGTTATATCTAAGGCAACAGCAGGTTTAACGAATTGCTCTAAGAGAGTATAGGCAAAATCCTGGACGGAACTTATACTGGCGAGTAGATAGGAGGCTGTGAAATAATAGATACTTAAAATGACTCAAGCTGAGAATTTTTTTCGAAATAATACAAATAGAAAATGAAAATAATAGTTCGAGCGATTAAAGTGGTCACACTTTCTAGGAACAGGTTTAATATACGCAAATTTCCAGCGAGAAGAAAATATGTTTTTATAGAAAGAATCAGAAGATTTTTAAGAGTGTGATAATTGACCCGTACGGTGCTAGGACCACCTCTGTCTCAAAAACCCCTGGAGGAGACCATGCACGGTGCGAGAGACGACCGATGGGTGGCAATCAATCTAATCCTGTGTGAGCCAAATGGATCCAAATGACTCCAGGTGGTTCCGTTTATGCTGAATAAAGCCTCATAGCTATAATAGGTTCCATCTTTTTTTCTTTTTTTTTTTCTATGCTTAAGTTGAATTTTTATGAAATTGTAATCTTGAATTCAGTAAATTTTTAATGTACTTAGATTTTCAAAGTTACCCATATTTGCTACAGTTACTCTTATTATTTGAACGCTGAGTCATTTGGTATTAGCATAAAGTAATGTCATTAGCGTGTAGGGACTTTATAACTTTATTTTTTGCCCAACAATTTATTTTAACCTTTTGGTGATCATTTAGGAATTTTAGAATTATTATACACACACACACACACACACACACACACACACACACACACATACACACACACACACACACACACATATATATATATCCTCGCTATTTAGAAAAAATAAAATAAAATAAATGGCCGTGCTTAAATCACATCCCTGCGTATTTATATTCGATAGTGAGATACACTTCACTACTGTCATTATCACTGTCATTACCGTTGTCACTATTTTCTTTATCATAACCGTTGCTTTCATCATCGTAATCGCCAGTATCATCATTGTCATTATCAACATCATCATCACCATCATCATCATTACCACCCCAACCATCTTTTTTTATGGAGTGAGTTCCTTTGCTGCTTCTCTTATGTTTTTATGTTTCTATGTTCACAGAATTAGATGAAAAATATAAAAAAATAAAATATGAAACTTAACCCAGTGTTGGTCCTCACATTACAATACAGTTTCTTGTACTGCTGTTACCTACGAAAGTAACGCCCTCTCCCTTATGTTTTAGTTGTTACAGTATATTACAAAATCCTAAGAATTATGCTAATGTTCCTTCAAAATAGAAATATCAAAATCACTATTTCTTTCTTTGTTTGTTTGATTCAAGTTTGTTTCAGCGGCAGCGTATGAGCTTCCCCCTTATCCCCACTTTTTGTTCCCTTGCAGGCCTTCTTGATACGTAAAAGAAGTTGTAAAACGAAGAAAGTAGTATCTTTCTATTCTTCTGTTCACATCTATGTTGTAAAGAATAATGTTTCTCTGTGGAAATTCACTTTTACAGTAGATTCTTCTCTCCATTATCTGGAGTCCATCCTTTAGTGAAAGAAAACGGATGTCTCATTTTCTCTTTCAATACTGCTGGAAATAATAGTCAAAACTGCTCACAAGTGATGGCAAAGTACGTGCACCATTCTCCCACGGCCTCGCTGCAGCACGGTAACTTGTTACTTGTGCGGCACCATCATCATCCCCTGTCCACACCTTCGCCTCCCATCTCCCGCCAACTGACTAACTCATTGTAACTTTAAACGCTTGATCGATCCCCTAAGTTGTCTCCTCTTAGTCACCACGGTGGAAAGTGTAGGGGAGAGGCGAGGATTTAGCGTGAATATCACCTACCACCTTGCTTCCTCATCAATTAAGGAGAGAATGGTGTCTTCCAACTCGCATAATTTGCATCGTGTAAAAGTGTATTGTACAGAACCATCAGTTTCACTTTCATTTTGACTTGAATATAATTAGATTGCATCACTTCCACTGTACACATTTTCATGTCACGTAATTTGTATTTCGGTCAGTAAAGCTTTGCATTTTTAAGTTGGGGATAGCTTCATATCCTCATGATAACTTTCAAAATCCTCTAGGAAGTATGAAATGTCAATAATGTACTATAAGTGTAATCATTACGTTGTGCTCCTCCTGCCTTTATATTTCAAGCTATGCCGTTTTACTTACTGTTTTGTTTCTTTCATATAATATCTTTCTGTGTAATACTAGCTTGAATATCGGAATAATGAATATCAGAAATATTGTATGATAAGAATATCCGAAAATGGTAAGTACATTAATTCATGTGCCTATATCTGCCTGTATCATTAAGGGTGCATTTTTCATGTGAATATAATGATATATTTTAGTTTAACAATGAACTGAAATTCCTTCAGAAGCTATACAATGACATTAATATCCCACAATCTCCAGTTAAAAGTTGATTCCTTTATGCTATTTCTTGTTAATAATGTATCCACCTTTTTTTTTTCCTGCAATACATTCATTCGCTGCTTACAGGCCTCTCTATCTGCTTATCATTAGCACGTCCTTCCTATCTTCCAACCTTTCACGTAAAAATTTTTCAATTAAAGCAAAGCTACGGTAATGACACTCTAATTCCTACAGATTCGTACACGTATATCCTGATCATCCGATACTGCAATGAGAACACATTTTTTTCTTGGTTTTGGGACATTTTGCAGGTAATACAGTTCCTATTGTCTTACCGTTGTTTACCTCTTCATCCTACAAAGTCCTTTATTTATGCTAACATGGTTTTATACAAATGTGTGTGTGTGTGTGTGTGTGTGTGTGTGTGTGTGTGTGTGTGTGTGTGTGCGTGCGTGCGTGCGTGCGTGCGTGTGTGTGTGTGTGTGTGTGTGTGTGTGTGTGTGTGTGTGTGTGTGTGTGTGTGTAATTATCACTTTCCTTCCTACAACCACTTAACGAATTGATGGAAAGATACAGCACATATTGTCTTATCTTACATCTGACATACACAAAAGAAATTACAAATGTCTCTCTCTCTCTCTCTCTCTCTCTCTCTCTCTCTCTCTCTCTCTCTCTCTCTCTCTCTCTCTCTCTCTCTCTCTCTCTCTCTCTCTCTCTCTCTCTCTCTCTCTCTCTCTCTCTCTCTCATTCTTCTCAGTCGGGCTTTCTCATTTCAATCGTCCTCATCTTCGTCCTCATTGGTAACTCGACGTAGCTTTGCCTCGTCAATCATATTTCTGCTCAAATCTGTGAGTCTCGAAAAGGAAAAGGCTGGTAAACTTTTCATCACGAGACTATGAATGATTTGACTGACTGTGATGAGAAGAATGAAAAAGAGGAGTGATTGTTTGCCAGTGCATTGAAGAAATATATGCAAGGTCATGGGGAAAAAGAGGAAGAAATGGTGATTATTGTATTGGTGCAGGTGATTCAAAACCAGAATTGGAAGGAGCGTGAACAATAAATGACTTGATGAAGCGAAGACACATATATAAAAGATGGTAAGGAAGGATGAGGAAAAAGGAAGCAGAGATAATAGCAAGAAACGGTCGGCGACAATAGAAAACGGAAGAAAACAATTATGTTTTTTTTTCCATTTTCTAGATTTATTTTCGAGTTAAGAGAGTAGGAAATGAGAATCTTGCCCCGAAAATATCATGTCTACAAGCGAGAGGAAGCAAACTATATCCGAGCTTGTATGCAAGGATTCCCTAATACTGAAACCTCAAACGCACCTCATAACTGCCACACCAACACAGTCTCAATTTCTGTGCATTATCTTCACTGAATGTTATACAATATTCGCATATGATAGCAGAGCCTTTGTACCGCTGAGTTAGTGCGCAGCTAATGGTTGGAAGCAGTGGTATAGAAATAAGAATAGGAATAATGTACAGGAAAATTATATATATATATATATATATATATATATATATATATATATATATATATATATATATATATATATATATATATATATATATATATATATATGAAGCGGAGCATACACCAAAGTGAAGGTCTTGAATTGCAAGCAAGCTGCTGATTAAGGAAAGTTTATGTCCAATATAAGACACCCGTGATACATGATGGTGGTGTGCTGCCGCGCCTCGTCTGAAACCGTGTCTGCTTGGTGAGCTGGCTTGTAATCCTGAAAACTTTAATCTGTGCCCCAGTTCTTCTCTTGGACTCTGTATCAAAAGTTACGTAGAAAAATGTAATAACACTGCCACTTCCTTTCATAGCTTGCGTTATTCTTTAAGAAACATTTTCTAGTCGTGACCAAACTCATGTTTGTTCTATATCTCCAAAAGGCAAAATTCTTTATGCAAATTGAATCGTCATGTAAGTCTTTCTATACTCATACAAAAGAAAATTTGCCCAACAGCTTGACTGTTTATTCATTGTGTTGATGTAACACAAAATGTAACAAACATTCTAATACTCATGTAATTATTGTACACCCATCAAAAAAGATATATTTGCCATTTTCATGGCTTGATATATTAAGTACACGATGGTTTCTTCTACAACTCTTGTGGTACTATGTAAAGTTGGTAGCCCTGCTATGCCAAATTACTAGTTACTGGGGAGGCTGTGGCTGGTATATTACATGACACTAGTATCAGAATGCACTCCTTGAACCATTGTATGCTCCACTGAATTAACTCAATACAGCTGTGTTCGCACCAACGGGATAGTAGTACGAGATGTTATTCAGGCTCGCAGCATACTATGTTACTTGGTCTGACAAACAACACCCAATCAGACTAAATTAGTAAAAAAAATAATAAAATAAAAAAAAAACAGGAAAGCATACCGACCTTCACGTCTGTTATGCCAATATTCGTTGTTGTCAGTCTCGGAGTCTAGAGTAACGCAAATATAATTCTGATGGGCATACACCCGTAAGACCTCAGTAACGTATTTAGAAAGACCGCAATTTATAGTCCGTACTCTTTTTTCTTTCTTTGTGTGTGTGTGTGTGTGTGTGTGTGTGTGTGTGTGTGTGTGTGTGTGTGTGTGTGTGTGTGTGTGTGTGTGTGTTGTGCATAGGATTATGAAAGGGTATATGTCGCGAGGAAAAAAAAACAACAGGAATAGGTTGATTGGTTAGTTTAAACAATGGTAAAAAAGACACCACAGATCGATATAGGTACCTAAAGTCACCATGAACATTTTTGTCATTCCTCGACCTCTGATCACCATTAATGTACAGTAAGTCAATCACATCTTTGCATTTCCACTTCTTCCCTGATGCTCCGTACTGTTCTCTGGCTGTAAGGAAATGACGTATAGAGAAAGTTCCCGTTTTACATGAGAGACAGTAGGTAAGATGAAGATTTCGGCTGCAGTAGTTAAAAGATGATGATATATAGAAAAAAAAGAACACACACACACACACACACACACACACACACACACACACACACACACACACAGCTAACGAGCAAGCCAGAGAGAGAGAGAGAGAGAGAGAGAGAGAGAGAGAGAGTAAACGAACACAAGAACAAACATATGCTATCTGGTTGGTGAATTGATTGATTGACCAACGAATAGACTCTAGTTTAGTTTAGTTATTCGGTAAATGTCCATGTGTAGGGGGAGATGAATTGGACTTGACGTTGGTGAGTTCAATGGCCAGATTGTACAAGTCAGTGATGGTGAAGCGAGCACAAGAGATGCGTGGGAGGAAAAAAAGAATGTGTAAATTGATTGAGTCATTGTACGTACATACACACATGCACACACGAACGCCCACGCACACACACACACACACACACACACACACACACACACACACACACACACACACACACACACACACACACACACACACACACACACACACACACACACACACACACACACACTTATTGAACTGTTTGTGTGCGTGTCTGTAGTTGGGTAGGTGGCTGGAACAAGACCTAAGCACATTCAAACATTCGTATTGAACTAAGAGGATGCTGAATAAAGAGAGAGAGAGAGAGAGAGAGAGAGAGAGAGAGAGAGAGAGAGAGAGAGAGAGAGAGAGAGAGAGAGAGAGAGAGAGAGAGAGAGAGGAGAAGAGAGAGAGAGAGAGAGAGAGAGAGAGAGAGAGAGAGAGAGAGAGAGAGAGAGAGGCGCAGAAAGGATGGTTTTGACACCTCTACCACGGCCTGATTTCAATTTTCGTAATGTACACAAGGGGGGGGGAAGGGAAATATGATAATGATGTCATTAGCATTTAGAGAGGAATGGAAAGGACGAGGCTACTGCTGAGGAGGCAGCTTGGAGAAAGGATACGTGGCTTTCATTATCACACGTTCCTATGCTTCACTATCCTTTTATTTTTTTTTTATCTCATATATTGTATAGAGGAATTATTGTCGTTTGTAGCTTCTATCGATTTTTATATAATTTTTTTCATCACTTCCTTTTCTTTGTATTCCCGTGAGTTTTCTTCTGCCATCTCATAGTCTCCTGCGCTAAGGTTATGTCTGATGTTCATTGCTTCTTATCTACTTCATGCAGTACTGAGTACCAGTTTTGATTTAGAATGAAAGATAAATATCGTCTCTCTCTCTCTCTCTCTCTCTCTCTCTCTCTCTCTCTCTCTCTCTCTCTCTCTCTCTCTCTCTCTCTCTCTCTCTCAAACGTGCTATATTTTTCTTTATTTAGTCATCCATTTATGAAGTTCTATTCGTGATTTTTTTTTGGGGGGGGAGGGGGCTCACAGAATATCTATAAAACTCTTACGAACAAAACTATAGCGGTAAATATGCAATACTCATCCAGTGATTCTCTCACTACGACAATACCATCAGCAAAACTGCTGATCTCATAATCTTATAATCCTTCAAACAGGTTATGGAAGGCAGGGGATGTAAGGTTTTATAAAAGAGATGGAGACATTTTCTATTTTTCTGTATTGGTTTAACGTATGCATAGCCTTTTTCTTCCTTATTTATTTGTTTATTCAAGTTTTATCTGTTACCCACTTTGTTTTTTTATATTACTTTATATATACGTATACCAAATCCCCTTTTTTATTTATTTTATTTATTTATTTTTTTTGGGGGGGAGGGGTGTAGTTTTACTCTTTTCTTTAAAGGAGGACATGTTTATTAGGTTTATATTTATAGTTACCAACTTATTTTAATATTATTCAATAATTACTCTTGTAACAAGCTTTGTACTCGTGTGTCGGCAGTCCAACTGACAAACGGACAGTTGAGTTTGCAAAGTGTCAGTTACCTCAGAGTGAAATGTTGTATTAGTTAATCATCTTTCCCTGAGGTAATGATGGTCAACCTTTGTGCCATAATACAATTAGATATTCATAACCTCTCCCCTGCAGTCACACTTGACTCACTTTGAGAGGTGGGATTTGAGTGGCCAGTATACCAAATGGAGGGCATGGTGGCCGCATTCATGTCCTTGTCTGACAATTTTTCTTTTCTGATAAATAGTGAATGAGGCTTAGTCTCTAAATGTCCATACATATATTAGTAACAGGGCACTAGTGTTTGCTGGGGTGAAAAACAAGTAACTCAAAAGCTCATTTTATGTCCTTCTTGCTAGAAATGAAAAATTATATTAAAAGTCAGAGGGTCTGTAAACTTTCAAGTTCATAAATTTTTAAATGATATGATATTTTGTATTCTACATAATTATCATGTCACATAACATTTTCTTCTACAGTAAAGAATACAGATTCAGTGAAATGTAACTTATGTGTGTAAGCTCATGGAAGAAATTCTATTATTAATGTTTCATAAGACGTTTAACATTAATCTTAGCTAGTGTTACTTGTTTGGTAGTGAAAAAGAAGAGATGTTTTGATAAAGTCCCGTAGTACTGACGTGGCAGCACACCTCACCTCCTCCTCCCGCCATGCAGTGACCCGTGACGGAAGGTTTAACAAAGGGAGACAGACTGTTCGTGAATGGAGAGTAAAGGCATTGGCAAAATCGGAGTGAACGATGACTATAAAGAGCTATCAAGTAATGGATTTGGTTGTACGCAGTCTAAAAAGGATGAGAAAACATCATTTTACAAAAGCATACTTGTTACTGAGAAATATCAAGCCCCTGATACCAGGCTACCCGCTATTTGCGCCCCGCACGTGGAGTCTCTTAACCAAAATAGCAGGAGCATCCCCGAGCTGGGTCGTGGTGGTGACGGCTTGTAAACAAACCTCTAATGCCGGTGGAGGGGGGGTTGAGGGATTATGTCCAGGGAATGCGGTCATGTAGACAAACTTCATTCTGCTGTTGACTTTATAGAAAACTAATGTTGCATTATAAATTTGGCGTTTATTAATTTTGCACGTGTGTGTGTGTGTGTGTGTGTGTGTGTGTGATATATATATATATATATA
>CM035198.1:12911049-12916649 GCA_020233015.1 Callinectes sapidus | reverse complement strand
GAGAGAGAGAGAGAGAGAGAGAGAGAGAGAGAGAGGATAACATTGAACACACAATTTTGAACGTTAAATTATTTTTTACTCCATAAGTGTCCCAAAGATAGATAAAAGAGCGAATTCTACATGCCATCATGTAGTGCGCCGATCCCAACAAAAACTCAAAGTAGGTTTTCATGAATATTCCTTTTTCTTATCTTTTTTTTTTTTTTTTTTTTTATCTAAGGCGTGAACTGATCAAAGACTTACAAAATAATACTAAAAAAAGTCTTTAAGGAGTAAACGCAGAAGGATGAACCACAACACTGTACAACCAATCAGCATTAGACTTTCGAATTACCTCATTTTCGCAATTTTAGTTATGTATCCTTTTTGAAAGATAACGGATATTTGGGTCTTTATTTTTTCAACATAATAATACGAAAACAAGTCAGTGCTCTTTTAGAATTTAAGAGTGCACAAACTAGGTTATTAAAAGGCAAATGCGTGACATCAGTACGCTTCTGTCTTCTATGAATATAAATAATGATATAAAAAAAGCTGCTAGAACAATCACCTTCGTAGATAAAGAAACATTCACTAGAGTCAACATGCCTTGTAATGAGTGTACAAATGCACAGTCACTAAAATTACGATGTCTTTTGCGAGTACTAGCATGACTTCTTCGGATAAATAAGCGCATTCCATAAAATCCACTCAAAATAAGAACCAAAGTATATGCTTCTATTCAGCAATTTAGTGAATAATGTCCCCGTTTATCACAAAGGATCTTGCCCCAATAAAGCAGGCGAGGCAAGACACTCCTCATATTCCCTTAGCATGAAATAGATAATTTCTGCTGAATTGCTTTGTAGTTTTGTTAGTTCGATGAAGCAGGATGAGATATAGAAGGCATAAGAATAAGTTGTTACTGTTGTTTGTTGATGATGCGAATGATCTTTCAATATTCTTTCAATTTTTTTTCTCACAATAATGTTAAAATTTTACGGCATTGAAAAACATCTATATGAAAAAAAATCATGGAATAATTTTCTTTCAAATATCTAAATAATGCTTAAAATTTCCAACATACCTAAGGGAAACATCTTAGAATATTTTACTCCTCATAAGCTGTAAGTCATACATTGCTGCACGGGTATCTATTTGGACTCTCATCAGTATCAAACTTCATATTCTTAAACAAGAAAAAAAAAAAACTTTACTAAGAACAGCACTAATAGCTACACAATTATTGACTAAAATCACTACCATTATCATAACTCCACCTCTGGTGTTTATACTACAATTAACTACCCTGAATTTCTCGTTAACGGCCACTATTTTATTCCTCTTTATGTTCGGAGCTAACAATTTACTGGAATTTCAATTAGTGAATTTTCTGTTTGGTTACACTCTCGTAATTTTTTATCCTCTTGTCCTCTGTGTAACTTTGCTCGCGGAAATGTGTGCACTGACTAGATTCTTTTCTTTTCAGTCGCTGGTTCCTCTTATCGCCTTTATGGGTTAGATCTGTAACTATCAGGGCCTGAAATCACGGCAACTTTCCTCCTGCGGGGCTGTGGGTGCGGGTGACCCACGCAGGTTAAACACGAAGGCGGGTACACAGGCAGGCAACAAAAACTGTTTGCCCACAAGTTTAGCTGGCTGCTGGGAGGCGCTGGGAATAGGCTCGGCCCACGCAAGTCTAAACTTTACCTTTATATAAAGATTTTTTTTTTCCTTTTCTTGTCGCAATTAAATCCATGTCCTGTTCTCTTTCCTTTCCTTCTCTCTCTCTCTCTCTCTCTCTCTCTCTCTCTCTCTCTCTCTCTCTCTCTCTCTCTCTCTCTCTCTCTTACTTTTCACATAAATCTAAACATACAAAACTCAGAACAAAGAAAGTAAAATAAAAACGCAGATATATCAAAATAAGAAAAAAGAGAGAAAAAACAAAATACGCAAGACTTCAGAAGGAAAATCATACAACCGAACAAAGCATTGATACACACACAGTTTTGTTCTTTTTCAGGAATGTTAAGTAGTGAACTTGTTCAGTGAATACCACGCGTACTGCACTCAAGTCAAGCTTTAGTCTGCTACGCACAGCTGGAAATTGCTATATAGTGCACTGTTATTACTACAATTGAGACGCGGCAATTTTTGCGGTAGATATAAAGTTTTTACGTGGGGGAATACTCCTGGTAGCTGTGACTTTGGACTCCTGTTCCCTTTCCAGTGCAGGCATGACAACTTGGGAAATGGGGCCTATCATAGACTGTGGGATTTGGCTTTCCAAACTGCGAGTGACACGAAGGGAATGTTTGTATTAGAATAAAATGAAAGAAGAAAAGTAACTTTTCGTGAGACCATGTATAAATTAAATAAAAAGTAAGACATAATGCTTGTAAAACTATATACTATTATAGGTAAGCGAATTGGTATCACAAAGCCAAGATTATGATCAAGAAATATGTGTGAAACTTACATGATTAGAAAGCCCGATTAACTATATATTCAATATTAGGGGAAGGACATTGTTCTACTGAGTACATATTCATCTGATGTGGGTTTGGTCTGTGAAATTTGACATCTCAACCAGACTGCTATCATGGGCTATCGAGTGTTTGTGTTTTTATGGTGTAGTTTTTTCTTTTTTTCTCCAAATGAAACAAATAGCTGAGATCCTTAGAATCATAAACTCAGAAGTAGTTTCCCGTAACTGTATTACGAAATTTTCCGCAACTGTATTAAGTAAACACAAGCATATCACTCACACACACACACACACACACACACACACACACACACACACACACACACACACAAAACAGTCATGACAACACCTTGAGGACATCTCCCCTGACCTTGACGTTGATAGGTCAAGAACACAGACTCGCCGCCGTAACAATAATACTGACTGTAAAATATGGAACCGGTTAGGGGAGAATGACATTTTTTCCGACGGGGCCTCCCTTCCCAGAGTATAAATAAAAGGGAAAAAAAAATCTTTCCCTCTTAACCAGCGGCTGTGCACCTCTCCCCTCCAGCAACAGGGTTCCCTCCCGTTCTTGCTGCTGAAGCCAGGCAGTGAGGAAGGCCGTGCATCCATTCCCCGCTGACACCGCTGACCTCGATACACGGTCTGTTGACACGCCTGCTTTTACTTCAATCTATATTCCATTTACTATTAATTTTTGCCATCGCCACGCAGGTCTATAGGTGAGGTGCCGTTAGGTGGATGAAGCTAACAGGGTAATCACACTATCCCCGTGGTACTGAGGCTACAAGCGTATTGGATTATGTCCTTCACAATTTGAATAAGGATTTTCCGCTCCAATTGCTCGTGGATTAGTTCCAGCGGGGATGTGTAGGGGAGGCCACGTTGCTGTCGGCCGATAATGTACGGTCATGGGTGAAAGTGGTCGGCGAGTTTTTTCGTACACGTAAGGGGAAGTAGAGAGAATCAGATCGATGTTTTGCACGTAGATGAAAGGGGTTCAATAAAGGGCTGTTGTTGAGGCGGATAAACAAAAATCAAACGTATACATCTGCATTTTTATTATGAATGCGCGAGTTTATATATTTTTTTCGGGAAAACTACACCACTACCTGGTACAATATTGCGTAAAGGCATGTGGGTTGTATATTTTGAAGGACACATGCAGTGCAGTGTTTGCACTCACGTATTGCTTCCTGTATATGGAAACTGTTTCAGCCTTCCATTTCATTGTAACCATCCTATGTTACTTTTAACATAGATACGAAATTAAATTCAATTTCACTTGTTTTTTCTTGGGGTAAAAATAATATATCAGATTAAATTATAATATTATAAACATTAGGTAGGATTCCTACTTCATCACCCCTCTTCCCTTCTCTTCGTGAATTTTGACACATACGTGTGTGTGATGCCTAATATAAGCCAAAGGCTATATTTAGTCTATCTTTTTTTCCTTAGTTCGTGTGTGTGTGTGTGTGTGTGTGTGTGTGTGTGTGTGTGTGTGTGTGTGTGTGTGTGTGTGTGTGTGTGTGTGTGTGTGTGTTATCTTATAATAAAGATAATACCGTATTTAACAAACACACATGTTGATTTTCAATATCAACATCACTACCAACACCACAACCAATAACCTCTCTCAGACTACTACCAACTTTATCACGAGCAGTCTTCCCATTACCACCTCTGGAATAACAGGGCGACAGTGCTCTGGGAGTTAGGACAACTGGACGACAGCCAATTAGTTGACGAGGCAACTGGTGGCAATATTATTGTTGACGCAGTGTAGCCACAACAGACTTCCATGTTAGAAGATTAAGTATTTTGATATCTATGAAATAAAACGGAGTAGAATATTACACAAGCAAGCATATTATGAAATGTAAAATAATAAATAAACATATGAATTCAATGTTTTTCTTGTTAGCAACAGTACTTGCATAATTTGTAGCAAACTTGACCTCATATCAACATCATGGCAAAAGAAACGAGCTATCAGATACTATGAAATGTATAGTGGAACTATATGTGCATGATGCTTTAAGAGTTAAGCTAAACAGACGATCACCTTTTCACAGATAAGTGTATAGACAGATCCTTAAATTTTTGCGGATGAATGTAAAAGCAAGCTGTTGGTCGATGGTTTTTTATTTCAATATACACAGGAGCTTTTTGGCATCGCTTTTCGTGCGTATGTTCCTTTAATTTTATCACCATTGCCTATTCGTATTGACACTCATGTGCAAACAGACGTTTCTCTGATCACATTTCTAATACTTTTTATTATTTTTAATCCAGTTCATTGCAAATAAATTCTATGACAGCAAGTTTATCTTCAGTCTTTGTGAGACTCCATGGCCAATGTTCACAGCAGTGCAGCATCAGATATATAACCCAGTACCTTTATGTATATGCGACTGTTCCGTGGTCAACATGCAAGAGCCACTGCAGCATCACCAAGTTTTCTGTACACCAAACGATTGTCGATAATTCGATTTATTGCTGAGTCGGATGATGTGTTGTTGTTGTTAATGTCATAAACATCATTAAGAATAATCATGCTTATAAATATCTGATAAAAGCTGCTGAACCCGCCAAACAATAATAAAAAATGTGAATCAAGGACTTCCTGCGGTGTGTAAACCGCTTCACTTTCTAACAGACATGTTGCAATTGTAACAACAGGTGTCCAGCCATTCACTTATCTTGATTAGTTCTGTGTTTCTGGACTTCACAAGAGATGCAGTGCAAGATGGATAACAGGAATGACACGTTACCGTTATTGATAGCGTTTCTGTCTTGTACATGTAAGGAACTATTCGATATCTACAACACAATATTTATCCTAAAGGAATGGTGTATATATATATATATATATATATATATATATATATATATATATATATATATATATATATATATATATATATATATTATCTAATAGGTTCCACTTATTTCATAACTATATCCTTCGGGGACAATCAATATATGATCTTTTAGACTGGAATATTTTCTTAGCTATTATTCATAAACATGCAAAATATTTTTAACAGTAATGTAAATACACATACCCCTAACAGTTACTCATGCGCTTGTTAGTGAACATATATAGTGTTTAACCTGTTAATAT
>CM035198.1:12903549-12908549 GCA_020233015.1 Callinectes sapidus | reverse complement strand
CGGTATTAAGAGCTTATGCTGTTGTGAAATTGGCATAGTTTTAATCAAGGTCCAATGTAATGATGTACATTACGGGGAATGTATATGCAAAAATGCATGGAGACTATACAATAAATCAATACCTCGCACGTTTGGTTTACCTTAAATAATTCATTTTCTAGCTTTTTGGACCTTAAGCTATTTGTTCTTTTCCTTCACGCTGGAATTTTCCCAGCGGTTCTTATGGTGCATTGTTTTTTTGTTCCATTTTTTTTTAGACTTATCATTCTTTTTTAAGAATACATGTTTATTCAAAACTATCGATATAAAAGGAGAAAGACGGAAAAAAGCGTGAGGAATAGAGAAATTTCAAGGGAGGACAGACCGAGACAGCAAAGGTCACCAGGTCACGTCTCCTAAAAATAGCAGTACAGCAAAACCAAACTCTGAACATTCTCTTTAACATGGCTATTCTAGGTGTACCTGATGGTGTCAATAAATCAGTCACCTATAAAAAGACAACCTTCAAGTTGAAAAGCAGTAACAGAAGCTTATGAAACTGAAAACTTGACAAGGAGGCGACAGTTTTGATGCTCTAAATATCTTGATGAGTTACTCGGCGTTAACCTGCTGCAGAACACACATATTGCATATGAATTCGTGGAGTTTCAGTTTTATTCATGTACAGATCAAATGCCCTAGTTGATGCAATGGATACTTATTACGTTCCCAAACCTTACAAAATACTGGTAATGGTATGATTAATGTCGCCCACGGCAGTCCAAGAGGCGGCATGTAGTGGGATCTTACACCCCTCTGGGATATTCCTAAGAATCCTAATCTAACGCTCTGTTGGCTCTTCAGGACAAGGTGTGAACTATTACACTGAATGTACACTAATTATCAACGATCGCAACACATGATAATTATACTGGTACAGAATTATTGAGATATGTGACGCAAGAAGTGAGATCTCCACGTATCCTCGAAGCCTGAACCAGATGACGCCAATTATTAGAAACCGTAACGCCTATGTAATCAGTTTCTCGCTACGCTCTGAACGTTCACTGCTCTAAGTATTATTCATACAATTACATAAGCGAATCCTCTCGTATTTATATTTTAGCGGAATATCTACAGTGCCATTTCAGTGAGCTTACATCAAGAATATTTTGCGTAAGATATATGCTGGGAAAATGTGCACTTGCTAACTAAACTTAAGTTTAAGTTTTGCATGGAAGTGACTTAAAGCCTCGGTCAGAAACATTAAATTGATAATTTTGCCACAAAACATCAATTCAACCTTGATGGCTAGACACTTCACTCTAACATCCACAGCGCTCCATCACGTGTGGTTGAGAAGCACCAGACATCTGAACAGAATGAGGCTTTCTAGAGCAGGAAAGTGAGAAATTGACAGATCTTCCTATAACTAAGGACATGGAATAGTAAGACTAAAAAATCTAAGTCACCAGTACCTGAAAAAAAATATATCAAAAAGTAATCAAGAAAGATGATATAACTCTATCATTTAATCGCAAACATATCAGCTTTTCTTCAATTGTAGGCAAACTAATGGAGTCAACAATAGAAAAAGAACATTAGAGAACATGTAGAACAAACACAACTTGATAAATCGTTCAGCATAGCTTTACGAAGGTTAAGTTGTGCCTCAAAAACTTGCTGATTTTCTTACTCAAGTTTGTGAAGTGGCAAATAATAATGATAGTTATAATATTCAAAATTTAAATTCTAGTAAAGCTTTTGACAAGGTATACATCAGAGGCTGTTGAAAAGGGTTAAGAAATACGTGGTAGAGGGATTAATACTAGACTGGATAAAGCCGTGGTAAGGCAATAAGAGACTGAAAGTTGTAATAAAAGGCTCTAATTCCGATTGCGATCAAGTAATTAGTAGGGTACCACTGGAATCAGGTCTTTTCAAATATACATCTACTATTTACATAGTAGAACTTCTAGTGATATCAATAAATTTGCACTTGATACGGAGATAGGTAGGTTGATTAGGTCAGATTTGAATGCCCTTCCTATGCAGTCACATTTCCATAGAATAAACGAATATACAGACAGATGGCAAGTGCATTTTAATATCAACAAATGCAAAGTACTTATCGTAGGTAGAGGAAATCCACACTGTAAGTACACGATAAACAAGAAGTCTCCGGTATGTTCAGAATATGAGAAACATAGCTCTATCAGAATCAGTGCGATAGAGAATGTGTAAAAGGATGGAAATCATAATGAATATTCCCAATGAAACGAGATTGAAACTACCAAATTTGCATTCCTTAGAGAGACGCAGGTTAAGAGGTACTTAATAGATGTATCAAAGTGGTATAGAGGTTGCAAGGAAGGTAACATGAGCAAAGTTCACAGGACCAGGATATAATCATAAATAGTGAGTTCAAGGTTGAGAATTTCAGGTATGGGAAAGAAATGTGAAGGAACTGATTCTCTAATACAGTGAGTGGTAGATAGAATGAACTCAGTTATCATATTGTTGGTGCTGAGACAAAAGAGAGCTTAACAAAAAAAAAAAAAAAAAAAAAGATGGAGAAATCTTCCTGTAGGCATCTTACAGCTACCTTCATTTTGTATTCTTATGCTGTAAGTGAAAACTAAAATAATGAAACTAAAAGTATTTTGCCTGTCTGATGAATGATTTTTATATATGCATTGCAATATATTGATGTGTGTGTGTGTGTGTGTGTGTGTGTGTGTGTGTGTGTGTGTGTGTGTGTGTGTGTGTGTGTGTGTGTGTGTTCCAGTTGTCTTCACTACGTGGCAATTGTTTCCTTTAATTGCATTGTCTGACGCTGTAAGTGTAACAAATTAATCAAATCAAATTCCCCCCCTTCTCTCTCTCTCTCTCTCTCTCTCTCTCTCTCTCTCTCTCTCTCTCTCTCTCTCTCTCTCTCTCTCTCTCTCTCTCTCTCTCCCCTTTTATATCGGTAAATAAATTACAAAATGTTTAGTTTATAGTAATTGGAAGCTGCAAATCGCAGCATACGGATCTGTTTGCCTACACAGACGTCCTTGTGAATAAATGATTTAGCTTCTATAAAGCCGTTTGTTCAATTGCATCCAAAATTTCAGTAACCATGAATAACTTAAAAGGACGAAAACTAAAAGGTGGGTGCTATTTGTGTAAAATAATTTTCTTGAAATTACGCTTGTTAGAAAAAAAAATGCAAATAGCATGTGAATGAACATCATTTATCACCACCACCATAACCTCCAACTGGCAGTGCAAAAGTAATGATAAAAATCACAAGCCAAGAGATTATAATAATAATGACAATAATAGGAAGAGGAAAAAAAGGAACAACAACAACAACAACAATCAGGTAAGAAAACTCCAGTACACTCAAAATGATAATGGAAGTAAATTACGGAGATTCGCAGCTGCGAGATTATTTTGCACTACATAAGAAAAAGATTCTGAGAGTGGATGAGTCTCGCCCTTGATTTTCTTAAACTCTGGTTATTGAAAAAGTTTTCACTTCATGAATAGACGAAGTAAAGTTCAGTATTGACTAGAGGGTGCTATGTACAGGTAATGGAGGGCTCTCTGACGTTGATCATTGAAGTGTCACTTTAAAGGCATACGAAATGAAACTGAATGAGTGAATTGCTTATTCAGAATATATATTAGGGGTAAATATTTATTCATTTTCATGTAAAAAAAAGGCAAAAAAGAGAGAGAAAAATGACATTCAACACCATATGAATAACCTTTTATGTACATGACTTTAATCCTTCCATGAAAATCCAGTGTGATCCAATTATCGTGGTCTATAATGGAGGTCAATCATAGTGATGTAAACTTCATCAGACGAACTCATTTAATTCAAGTGAAAAATAAAAATCATCACCAATTCATGTACCTCGTACCCTGTTTGGTGGTGTTTGCACCCACATCCTCATCATGTCACGTTATCTGTTTCACAAACCTCGTCCAGAATCCGTTTGTCTCGTAATTAACTTTTTTATGGTTCACATAACTTATCTGTAGAAACAGCTATAACATTCCTTAGTGTCCTTCCACTGAATTTGACCATCATATGACATGTTAATGGCTTTTAACTCACTCTGAACATAAAGAGTAATAACTTTATAATTGCTATTTCCATCCATTATTCATATTCTTACACAACAATATTTTCCGCTAATAGTTTCAGAACAATTCCAATACTAAAAGCTTTTTCTTCATCGGCATCAATCTTGGTTCCAACACAACTATACATACACGACCAGGCTTTTTTTTATATACATCTAATCTGTGTAGCTCAATGAACCCGAGAGGAAAAGTCAGGAATCTCTGTATAGCAGTAAAAGATACGTTAGAATGAACTACGGGCGTGTAGGCAGACGAAACCGGCCAACTATCTTTGAACATGGCACGATGGAGGAGGGTGCTGTATTTGTCTGACTGCCCCTTCTACCACTCACTGGTCTATATTTTTGGCTGCAGTAGAGGCCAGGAACTATTGGTCTCAACTTAAAGGTTACACACACGCAGGTTGAAAGTTATAGGCAATATATATCGGAAAGTAACGGGCAGAAAACTTTGAAAGAAACAGAAAACTTCACGAGGGGATAGACCTATCAGACCACCCTCAGCGCTCAATATTCTCCAAAAGCTGCGATGGACAGGGTTTTCTGATTTCGTGCGTTATTTTCCACCAGTTAGATGAATGTGTGTAGTGAGGATTTATAGTGGGAATGGACGTGCATCTGCTTCGTAAGGGATGATAATGGTGTTAGAAATACCTAGTTTTCATTCACAAAAGCACACTATCTTTTTGCGGAAGATTGCTCTTTTACGGATATGCAGACAGTTTCTTTGTTACTCCTTCCTCCTCCTCCTTCTCTTCTTCCTCCTCCTCCTCCTCCTCCTCCTCCTCCTATTACTATTACTACTACTACTACTACTACTACTACTACTACTACTACTACTACTACTACTACTACTACTAGCTACTACTACTACTACTACTA
>CM035198.1:12861874-12864566 GCA_020233015.1 Callinectes sapidus | reverse complement strand
GAGAGAGAGAGAGAGAGAGAGAGAGAGAGAGAGAGAGAGAGAGAGAATTTCCATAAAAAAAGAACAATAACAGCACATAGCTTTTTCTCTATCTTATAAATTCACTGATGCTAAAGTGAAGTGTTCAGGGAAAAGAGATTTGGAGGAGATATTTGTGTGTGTGTGTATGTGTGTGTGTGTGTGTAACTGCTTATCCAACAACTTACTTTTCTTAAAGTTCATTAACTCGTTCTTAGTAAAAGTTCTATATGTATTACACATTTATTTTAGTGTTTACTCCTTTTCTCTTCCTTTTATTTACCCTCAGTTTTGCGGTCAATTCTCGTCGCTGTGAACAACAAAGGGAAAGCACAAGCGTCACGAACACGGGAAGGTCACGCAATGTTGTGTCAACACTACAAATGAATTCTATTTCCCTCACAAACCAACATGTACGAGCCACTTGGTCTTTTAAAATATTTTTTCCCCTTTCTGTCCTCCACCTGCTCTCTCTCTCTCTCTCTCTCTCTCTCTCTCTCTCTCTCTCTCTCTCTCTCTCTCTCTCTCTCTCTCTCTCTCTCTCAGCTCTAGTCTGGTAAATTAATAATAACTTAAACATAAAAAAACTGAAATAATCATTCACTTTTGACATTTACGAGAAAAAGACTGAAAGGAATTGAATGAAAAAAAAAGATTAATAAAAAAAAACGATTGATTAATCTGCTCTTACATTCACTTGGGTATAATGATATCGTAGTTAGCATAAGCACTTTACGATATCTTTTTCTTTTTTTTACAGTGAGTATTTTCCTTTCCTGTGTTTTCTCTCCTTCTGTCTCATTATGTTCTTTTACTTCAAGTCTTTCACCTTCTCCTCTTTCTCGTTGTGATAATTCTGTTTACTTCTCTCGTCATTGTCATTGTCTTCTTCCTTCTCTCATTTTGTCTGTTATTTCACTTCATATAGTTCTGTTTCCTCTTGATATTCAGTTTTTGTTCTTATCATTCTGTACTACTACTACTACTACTACTACTACTACTACTACTACTACTACTACTACTACTACTACTACTACTACTACTGCTGCTACTACTACTACTACAACTACCACTACTAAAGACTATAATGATTTCTATATTGTTTCAAAAAATAAGCGCACGCGCAAAATAAATAAATAAATAAAATAAAATAAAATAAATAAAATAAACCCACTCAGCATCTCTACCTTACCCACACCATCACCCTTCATCACTTTCATCACCCACTGAACACTACCCGTGCCACCCCTCACCATTCATCACCCTCACCACCACCTCTCGGGTCATCATCCCGGTCACAAGCCATCACCATTCTTCATCACACCAACGTCCTATACTATTTCACTATTGATCATCACCATCATGGCCCATTAGAGTTTTTTTTCCGTCCATCACTACTACTCAATATCATCCACAATATATTTGAATACTATTACCAACATTATTTCATTTTATTTTTCTTACTATTAGCAGTTCCTTCAAGTACTGGCGTCAGGGAAATCCAGCACACAACCCAATAAATAAAAGTGTAAATCAAGTAACATCAATACCAGACAATATATAGTTTTATGTAATATATCGTCTTCTATAAATCATGTTTTTGTATATCTTAGCACACACAGGAGAGAGAGAGAGAGAGAGAGAGAGAGAGAGAGAGAGAGAGAGAGAGAGAGAGAGAGAGAGAGAGAGAGAGAGAGAGGTAAGTTTGTTTTTTTCCATTTGAAGTGCGAGCTCGTTTCTCCAAAAAATGAGCTGCCTGTCTACTCAACGCTCGTCATGTGGAATAAGGAGAGGAGGAAAAGGAAGACAAGGGAGGAGAAAAAAAGAAGAAAAAATGAGAAAAAAGTAAAAAAAAAAGTAAAAAACGAGGCTCTTACTGGGAAGTGTGAAGAGAAGTACTACAAAAAAAGGAGAATATGGTAGAAAAGTGGTGGCGAAGGAGGAGGGAGAGGAAGGGAAAAAAGAAGGAAAAAGGCCACCCATTGAGGCCTGATTGGATCGCATGTCAACGTCCCTCACTAGATGGTGCTTCACGTTATTCTACAATAACTACCGTCGCTTGATGAGGCCACGTGTGTGTGTGTGTGTGTGTGTGTGTGTGTGTGTGTGTGTGTGTGTGTGTGTGTGTGTGTGTGTGTGTGTGTGTGTGTGTGTGTGTGTGTGTGTGTGTGTGTGTCGGTGTGTGTGTGTGTGTGTGTGTGTGTGTGTGTGTGTGTGTGTGTGTGTGTGTGTGTGCGTGGTTTTTCTTCATTTGTTAGAGGTGTATGCTAAATAAAAACTATTTACTTTTTTCTACTATTAAATGTTACTACTACTACTACTACTACTACTACTACGACAGATGAAGATGATGATGATGATGATGATGGTGATGATGATGATGATGATAATAATGATAATGATAATGATAATAATAATAATAATAATAATAATAATAATAATAATAATAATAATAATAATAATAATAATAATAATAATAATAAAAAATGTGTATAAGAGTTATGTATACAATTTCAGAGCTTGTGTACTGAAATTAACAAGCAAAAACACAACAAACAGTAGTAACATTACAAGTACACAAACAATATCTTCATTCAAAGAAGAAAAAAACACACAAAACATACAGCTCACGAAGGGCAGAGAACACACACACACACACACACACACACACACA
>CM035198.1:12844374-12856874 GCA_020233015.1 Callinectes sapidus | reverse complement strand
CTCTCTCTCTCTCTCTTACTCTTTTATCCTCCACCAAACAATGATTAATCTTTATGGGCTGCCTCAATACCAGCACTTTCAAAAACACAATAAAAGAAATACAAGAAGGCCATTTTCCTTTTTCTCCTTTTTTACCCCTCTCACTTGACAATCCAATATTCTTACCTGTGTTGTTCATTAACGTGAAGGAAAAATACAAGAGACAATTACTGTTCGTTCTGGGCATCAACATTAACTTGTAGGTGGGCGCAATACACACTATGGGTGGATTTGCTTGGTTCGGGGCATATAATTTACCTACTAGTTGAGAGAGAAAGAGAGAGAGAGGAAGGGGAGGGGGGAGTAGATAGTTTGTAGTCTCATTCCTGGTTTTCTTTTAATATCTTTGCTCATCTCCTTGTCTGTTACTTTCTTACAAATAATAAACGAATTAAATTAAAGTTTTCGCCACAGGTGAGTAGGGACTAGATTGATGTCAGCTGATAAAAAAGTACTTCTGAGGATTGGTATTACATTTTTCTTACCTCCTCACCAATAGCAAAACACCAGGAAGTATAATTCATTTACTGTGTTGCTAGCTTCTTTAATCCAATACCTCTCCGTGTCTTATGAGGAAGGGCAAGAGAGCTTAGTCCGAAAGGCGATTAGTGATGATTGATAGACATGCTTACCTACATTTCTGTTTAGCTGTGTACTACTACAAGTGTGTGTGTGTGTGTGTGTGTGTGTGTGTGTGTGTGTGTGTGTGTGTGTGTGTGTGTGTGTGTGTGTGTGTGTGTGCTCAAATATTTCCGTTGAGAACAATTTTTTCCCTTCGTCAAGAAAATGGATTTTCAATACAGGCGACGTCCGTACTTTATTAGGTAACTATGCGAACCATTATCGCTGTCGGCCAGGTGGTTTGGACAACACTTATCACCAGATCAATCATCGTGACCCACCGCCTTCCCTTCCCTAGTCCACGAGTAAGGCCTCTATTCTTTCATAATGACTTCTATAATGGTACAAAGATGATTAGTCAGACTCTCTCTTCATGATAGAAAGCCCCGCTCGAACATCACCATATTAATATAAACACCTTTATAGAAAATCATTATTCGTGGTGGAAAGTTAGTCGGAGGAGTAGACTGAAATCTTAATTCGGAAACTTATTTAAATTTCTCTACCTGACGAATACGCAAAATATTATGGAGGCTATGAATTGTAAGGAAAAAAACAAACAAACTAACTAACATAGCATGGAGCTCAATTAGCTTCTGTTCCTCTTAATGATGAAAACATAGTGACGACTTGCAAATATATGTATTTCTTCACCCCAGTTTCTCTTTACTTGACCAGTTTCCTTCACGAGTTAGCCTAAACATTTTCATAAATCTCTGACATTGTCTTAAAAAACAGATTCACAAATATTTAGAGTGGAATAAAAGTTATAAACGTCGCGTACATATATGTATAGTTGTGTAACTTCCTCTGCAAAAAGTTTAAAAATGTTTCCTGTCTGAACAGCAGAATCTGCAGCCGCACACTGGCGTGCACCTCCCCCCATCCCTTTCCAGCCATGCCTCTCTTGACGACGCACAAGCCACAGCTCATTGCCTTCAAATAAGAAAAAAAATGTAGGCATAAAATTTTTAAAAGACATAGGCCGTCATGACCCACTTACACATGGAGGCATTTTCCTTAAAAATTGAGAGTGAAAACTTTGCATTTACACTCACTCACTCACTCGCTCACTCACTCACTCCCACACACTCACACACACACACAAATACACACACACACACACACACACACACACACACACACACACACACACACACGAGCGCGCGCGTAATCGCCGAAAAACAAAGTATTGAAGTAAAACGGGATAGAAGGTACGATTAATAAAAAAAAAAAAAACGTAGTGAACTACTATTGAAACAAAAATAGGATTCTATTGGTCTTAAAATAGTTTACCCGGTTAATCCATTATATTTTTATACAATCCATCAAAATCTACCAGAATTCGAAGTTTTGGAGCATATATAACCAGATAGTGTTATTTCACATATATCATTTTGTTTATCTTTATATCTCCAACTCACCAAATGAAAATAACAATAAAAATATTAGACTTGCGCTAGACGAGTCAGAACGACATGATTCTCCATTCAAGTTCTCATCCGTCGGCCTTCCTGGTGGCAGCTGCCAGCACAAGTTTCTACCTCATTCAGCAACACAACTTGCTTAAACTCTGATCCTGAGACGGTTTTTACGGACCCGGCATCCTTATACTCCTCGTTAGTTTTAGCTCCGGCACACAAAATGGGGAAAGTTTGGTTTATGGAACGACTGAAGGAAATTTGCTGTTTCATAAGAACCTGCTCCGGTTACCTAATTTCATGCCAGCTTCATCGCAAGGAGTTGTGTAATAAGCAAGATGGATATTTTGTTTCATGTTTTAATTGCGCTGGATAGAAGTTACTTTATGAAATGTCTCACGTATATCAATAAGAAATTGTTTGTAGTAGATAAGCTCTTTTCAAGGAAAGGAAACACAGACTTGAAGAAGTCTACAAGTGAGAGAGAGAGAGAGAGAGAGAGGGGGGGGGGGGTACCTATAAAAATAAAAATAGCGTTACTCATTAACGTCATAAGTTAATCCGTTGACAGTACCCTAACTGGGCTCATTATCGACTAATTAGGAATGATTAGCGTACTTAATGGGATCAGGTCCAAATTCTTTAAGGGGAAAAATAAGAAATACCTATTTATAATGGAGATAAAGAACCCTCGCCTCTTTAAGGGTGATACAGAACAGACGAGGACGCTTATTTACGTTAAGGAAGGAATACAAGAAAAGTTATTGAAGGTAAATCTTGAGTTACTGAAGACAATGCACTACTATACTCTGATGGAGCACAAGAAAAGCCTAACCCTAGACAAGTTCTAGTCAATAGGGATACAATGTGTGAAATGTGTCCATAGAAATGAATGAGAGACAAACAGGAAGTGAGAGGTATTAATTGGGTTAGAGAAACAGTTCCAAGTGAAGCATATCATTAAAGAGAAGGAATAAGGGAAGGACAAAAACGAGAACTAGATTATTCGCACCAGGTGATCTTTTCTTGATATAATAACTGTAATCATCACTTCATTAATGTAATGGTAAACAATTATCAAATTAGTTTTATCACCAACACATATCCTTGCAATACATTTGACCTAATTTACAAATTGTTTCCATTCTTCTCTTTGTGTTTGCTCTGGCAGCTCCTGTAAGTGTGCCAGCAAGTATTACTCCCACGTCCTGCAGCCACAACACGGAGAGGAGAAGTTTGTCAAAGATCACAAAGAGACTCGGCAAGGAAGGCGCCCAGTAAAGTGAAATGTATGTTAAATAAACAAAATTCAATATATTTCCGACATCTTCATTGGAAATTTTATTTTGACAGTTGGTTGCCTGCTGCAAGGTCACATCACTGCTATCATGTTGCAGGGATGCACGGACAGGGATACCTCATATCCTCACTCTCCAATGTGCTTATATATTCCAAGCCGAATATTTTGTTTACATGACAAACAACATAAGTTTAATAAATATTTGAGATCGAGGAAAAGAATAAAAGGTAATTGGCCAAAGAGAATCTGCTAATATTTGCACATTGGTATTTAAGGAAAGTAACACCAAAGCCCACTTGCAGAACCATCTCTGCATTTTCTTATTACACTATTTGATTTTTTTTCAGGAGACGCTTTGGTGTAATAACGATTTTATTTTTATTATTAAAAAAAAGTGGTCCGTTAGTGTTCAACGGAGAAAAGAAAAGTTTCAAACATGCACTCCCATGATCCTTTGTAATATGCTAATAAGCTTCTATAAATCTGCATTTAATGAAGACATAGTTCAAGAGTTCTTCCAGATATGCGAGTAAAAAGGTGGCAGCAGACACAAGGCGGGTATCGGCTGTTCTTTTCTCTACTTATTTTTTTTTTACTTACTTGTCAATATTGCTACTCTTACATTAATTTGAAAATTTGTTGTTTAATATACGCAACAACACATCAGCAATTTGGTTACCCCTTGACTAACTGAATATGTTTACATGTATATTTTCCGCATTTCAATGCAAAACAAGGCAAAACACACACACACACACACACACACACACACACACACACACACACACACACACACACACACACACACACACATTTGAGGCAGCACTAATCAAATAGATAAAAGTAAAATTAGTTTCTGACTACAGACACCCTCACTGTTAGTAGCAGAGATGAACAAGGTAATGTTATTGGCTCTTAAAATTTTCCATGAAATATTTCTTGAAAATGATTCTAAAACAGTATTAGGGAAACAATCAGAGATAGGCATCTACGATATGGAAGACACGCTAAACTGTTTTGTCAAAAAGTGCAAGTTCCATCAAACTCTAATTGATTCGCGGGCATCTACATTTTCATCAAAAACATGAAGCCGCTTAAAGTTATTAATTCAGTTATATGGAGTTTCCATGAATTCCACCAAATATAAAAAAAATCACGTTGATTTTTATTTTATGTTCAGCGCTAACAGTTTGGTATGGCACTAGGAAAATTCGCTTCTTAAATGAACACAAACAAAAAAAATCTTTGTTTAGGAAATTGAATGATTTCATGTGGATAATAATTAAGTCTAGGATACATACAAAATTGTATAATTTAATAAGCTATCGTAAAGCGCTAAGATTCGTCGAAACTTTCTGTAAAGAACCGATCTCAAAGTTACTAATGGTGTGGTAAAGTAAATAACCCTGTCATTGTGACTCCCTTACTCACACTACACTTAATGCAGATACAACATGAGAGAAACTTCAAAGGTACACTTAGACACTTTTCATAATGATCTATTTGGTGTCTGAAAACATGTATAAAAGATCATAAAACTAAGACAGTAACGGTAAAAATATTTGTGGCTTTCATTTTTTCTCTCTCTTTTTTACTCTCTTTCTATCACTAAGTATATACATGAATAATTTTGATGGAACACGAACAAGGACATAAATGAAATATGAGAGTAGTATGGAATAACGCTTGGTGATACGAATATACTGTTTACTATTTCATGTAGCTGGACTTATGCGTTTCTTTGGTGACATGAGGGTAAAGTTACAGAATATGCATGTTTCCTCCAGTAAATCCAAACTTTGTGACACTTTGAGCAGCGTTCACTTGATAGGGTTGTCAGAAGCACCCTGCACCGTACTTTACTATCAAGTGGATGTGAAATTCAAGACGCTCCTCTCTATAGTGCTACTCTTCCTGACCTTGTCTCCGAGTCCGTGGCTGGTAAAAGGTTCTTCACCCAAGCCTTCTAAATCGAATGAGACGCCTGTTTCACAATGATGTAACCCACAATAAGGGGTATTTCGCCGGTGGGTGTATGGATTATGTTGTAAGACCTACTCTTAAGAACCATAAGAAAACTTGATAGATTTATAACTGCATTATGAAATGATCTTTATAATGAAAAGATACTGCAACATGACATCGTGTATAAGAATATTGAAGTATACGAACATTGCTTGCAATTGAAGACAGGGATCAGTATCTTAGGTAGGTTATTGTTTGTTTTTTGCTAGTCCTGGTGTGACACAAGTTCTAGCGTAAGTTTCCCTTGTTTCTACTCTATCCACCAAAAATATGCACCAATTATCGGCAAGAGGACCTTGTTTCGCAATTCCGCGTGTCGTTCCGCACCCGCTGCAAAATGGAGAGTAAGGAAGAGCTGCTCCTGAGTGTCTCACATATGCAAGAAAACTTTCAACTATTCACGTCGTGTAAAAAATGTTTTGGTTGAATCCATTTATCTTTTTTATATTTCTATGTAATTATTTCTCCTCGAGGAACTAACAAGTACCTACTTTTCTTAAATTTACGCGAAAGAGAGAGAGAGAGAGAGAGAGAGAGAGAGAGAGAGAGAGAGAGAGAGAGAGAGAGAGAGAGAGAGAGAGAGAGAGATAATATATGTAAGATGGCAGGTATATGTAGGCCATCTGACTATAATAAAAGCATAATGCAAAAGAAGATGTTTACAGACTGAAGAATTGCACGAGACAAGAATGGAAACAGGGACTCCGTATGGTGGGTGAAATAGAGGAACATCAAAGTTTGCTGAGAGAACATAGAAGATTGGAGCAGTGTCACAATTCATCATATATATATATATATATATATATATATATATATATATATATATATATATATATATATATATATATATATATATATATATATATATACATATATTCCATTTTTTGTTATCTCCTTTCTTGTAATAGCTTTTTCCTTTCCTCATTCGTTTGTCTCCTTTTTTTCCTATAATCTTTTAGTGTACTATTTTATTCATTTCATATCTTTTTTATTTCTTGATTTTTTATACTTTTTTATACTTGTTCTCTCTCGTGTGTTATATTCTTGCTTTTCTATTTTCTTCTTCTGGTTTCTGGATAGAATTACCAGTCAATGGAGACGTGAGATGTGACCTCTGCTGCCGGAGGGCTAACACAGCAGTTGGTCTTCGTGGTCCATTGTTTATGGGCTCAGAACTTCTTATGAGAATACATTACGGAACCCTCTCGTTAGGAGGCGTATCCTTCCGTTATTTCAATTGTTGATTCAAACATTTTCATTTTACTGCTCAGAGTACTCGCTATTTTCAGCGGCTCTATGAGGACGTGACAGATAACTTCTTCTCTCTCAGCTGATAAAAGGACATGGGGGTTAACGTCTCTTTCATTCTCGTTATTCACCGCGTTCTCGTCTGCTCTCTAGCGTAACCGTCCAACTTGGATTGTTTGCGAAAAGCCCTTCCAATAGCAGCAGCAGCAACAGCAGCAGCAGTGGCTCCTTTCATAAATCCATTCTTCCCCACAACTGCCTATTCATGTACCATCTTCCCCCTTCTTTTAGTCTCTTAGTCTTCCTCCAAGTGCATTAGTTTCCTCCCCACGTCCTCCCCCAGCTCGTTCGGGACCTCCTTCGATTTCTTGATCACCTCCGCGTCTTCCTGCTGTTCCCGTGGAGTCGTTTGGAGGAAAGGAGTTACCGACAGTCTCGCTGGTTTACGGCACTCGTAAATATTGGATCAGCTTGGGTGTTTTCTTATCCCCGAGTGAGGCTGCTGCAGACCAGACAATTGATCTCTGCACCCTTAGCAGTGAAGAGCGCTACGTTTGCCGCCATTCCTTATAGATGTTAATTGATTCTTGAGTCATTTTATTTATTCAAATTAATATGAATCCACTGCATGACATATCCTATGCAATGGCCAAAGGAAGTCAACTCAACGATGCTGCGACAACACTAGCTTATACATTTTTTTTTTATTTCATACAAGGCAAAATGTCTACACTTTTAAATAACTTGATCGCATCTCATTTGTCACGACGCAATGCTAAACTTGGAAGTGTAATGAAAATTTCATCACACTAAAAAAGAAAAGCATTACACACACACTCAGAATATGTACATTTTTACCTAATATACAAGTAAACCTTTTACCTTCTTTAGTTGTTATATCTATAGAGTCGTGTCTCAGTGGGGCAGTACAAAATTTTAAATAACATTCACGGTGATTTACGTGAACCGCGATAACACGCAAGGCGGTGAACAACTATAATCATATTGAGCAGTTGAGCAGTTTGCATTTATGATAATCCAGAGAATTTCATCAGTCAGACTTCAATATTACGTTTCACACTATTCATCTATTTCCTCCTGCTGCATGAAGGGAGTTGAAACACACACACACACACACACACACACACACACACACACACACACAATATATATATATATATATATATATATATATATATATATATGCTGTGCAACCATAAATAGGACGCTTTAAAATATTTATTCTTTTTTATGCACCTATAATAATTGCGAACAAACCTACCAAACTCTTGCCATTACCTCACTATTATGCAATTATGAAGTTCATGAACCGTATTGTTTAGTGGAGTGTTAGTTTGAAATTACAACATATATCAGAAAGACTGCCATCACAATTGGTGTTTATCTGTGTGTCAGGGAAGCCGGTCGATGATGGGCCTGAGGTGGATGTCAGGAAATGTCAGTGGCCATGTAATCAAAGCTTCCCAAATTTGCTCACATTTTTTTACAAATCAAACTATTGAAACACCTATTGATTAATATAGTAGAGCTATAGAGACTGCACAGCCTGCCAACAGACGTGTGCCACATCAATGACTCTTACAAAAAGTTAAATATGCAAGGCACCGAAGATTATTTACAAAGCCAATAGAAAAAAAATAAATAAATAACAACCTCTTAAATCCGGTTTGTGATTCCTAACCCTTCACGGCAAAAAATGAAATATATAAAAATAAAAGAAATAAAATGAAGGCGCTCCTAAAAACAAAACAAAAAAAATATATAAATATAATCAAATTTCATGCGGACATATTTCACGCTATATTGATTTTACCGCAATGACGAAGGATACAAGGATATATGAATCAGGTTTTTTAATGATCAGAATCTAAATTGAATGCATAAAACTGTATAATAGATTTGAAAAATAATATATGAAACAATAATACCGTGTGTGTGACGTGGGGGGGGGGGGGGGGGGGGGGGGGGGGGGGGGGGGGCTGCGTGTGTTTGCAGGATGACGAACACGATTCTAAGACATTTCAGATTTAAACAAATATGTGAGCCACAGTGGAAACGAAAAACACACACACACACACACACACACACACACACACACACACACACACACACGTCAGGCTAATGTACACAGGAGCTTTTTGCAGTTCGCCATCGACATGTGTGCCTGTGTGCCGTGTTAGCAGAGGCAATCCCGAGTTTTATTGGCCCTGCGTTGCCCACACCACTTGCGCCACTTGACCAGGAGCCATAATGGGGGAAGCGATGTACTGGAAAGAGAGGAGGGCGTTCAGATACTCTCAGTCGGTAATGCTTGTGGAGTTTCGGGACATAGCACTACACAACCTTGGATTGGATTCTCCTACATTTTATCGTCTCTCCTCGACTGAATTTAATTGGATTCAGTGAAGGTTATATATTTTTCATTTTTTTTGTCGGTATGTGCCTTTTTTCAGGATTTTAGATAGATTACTCCGGTTGATATATTACATGGTTTTACAGAGCTAATTCGTGACTCTAGTAATGCGAATTTTATACACCTTCAGTAGAGAAAAGTACCAATAGTAATCAGACTTTGTAAATATACAACATGAGAGAACAAAGCGATTGAATAACCCATTGACTAACTCTCTCTCTCTCTCTCTCTCTCTCTCTCTCTCTCTCTCTCTCTCTCTCTCTCTCTCTCTCTCTCTCTCTCTCTCTCTCTCTCTCTCTCTCTCTCTCTCAATATTACAAACGAAAACCAGTAAAATCTATACCAAAATATCCCACAGAAAATCCGACAGCCTCGTATGGTCGGCTTTGCTCGTTCCCGTCACCACCTGGCGCTGGATTACGTGGTTGAGCCGCAACCAGCGGGGTGAGGCGCGCTGGACCAAGGAAGGGAGTGGGAGGCGGCTTGACGTCATCGCTGTAATGTGTGTGGGTGATTAAAGGTGTCATGGAGCGGGTTGAGAGCAGTTATGCAATGCAAATACTCAGACTTCTGGTCATGATGTACCGTGTTTGTTTGATTGTATTTCTGCCAACGTTAACCATTCCATGAGTTTCTCTCTCTGCAACTTTTTCTTGATTTCATATTTTTCTTTCCTTTTTGTGCGTCTGTTCTATAAATTTGGTGTTTGCGTGGGGGTTTTTACAAGAGTTTTTGTGTGACTTTTTTAAACTTCTTATTTCATTCACTGTATTTTTCCTTTTCCTGTTACTATTATTTTCTTAACTTTTTTTTTTATTTGACTGCATGTCTAGGTGTCTGCTGAACTAGACGTTTCCTGGAGTTTATGTAAGTTTCTTGGGATTTTAATCCTTTGTCATGTTTTCTTCTTCTTTTCGCTTATTTTTGGTCTTTTGTCTTTCTGTATGCATGCGTATTCATCTTTCTACTTGACTGGCTTTTTTTTCTGTCCCTTGAGTTTGCAAGGCTTTGCGTAGGTTTGTGTTATTCTATTCAACTTTTCTGAACTTTATTTCAGTTAATGGATGGATGGTTGCCTGCAAGTAAAATTTCCTCAAGCCATCATCTTATACATATATATATATATATATATATATATATATATATATATGTGTGTGTGTGTGTGTGTGTGTGTGTGTGTGTGTGTGTGTGTGTGTGTGTTTGTACCAATACAATCGAATACATATTAAAAATGTATTTTTCAATAAGCAATTGTAATATATATTACAAACCATAGTACTATTAGTAACGAAATTTAATACACACTCTTAGTGAACTCTTAAGCACGCTCACAATAAACTTTCATCTACTCTAATGATACACTTTTATACACATACATAATACACTCATACATTCACTCACAAATCATTCTGCTATACGTGTTCTCAAAATACATTCTCCTAATGAACACCAACAGTTTCGAAATGTATTCTAGTATGAGTGCAGAACACACCGATAATGCACTATTATGCACACTTATCATATGTACTTATATAAACAATCCTTATATAGTCTCTTAATACAGAACTCTGCAGCATCTCTAGAATTCTGATATTTTTCTTCTAAACATCCCTTAAAGTATCTCAACATCATCACGGGACAAGGCTTTAGTGAGGCATTAAGCTCGTTATTCCGGGTCACGAGGAATTAACGGGGAATAAAGTGTTATTCACTTTTAAGACATTAATCATGAAAAATCCAAAAAATAACTTATTTGTGACGTGTCAAGGAGAACGGAAGACGACGCCAGTCTCATTAACCATGTTCCAAAAGTGTTTCCTACTTTTTTTTAAATGAATAAATTAAGTTTCTGGAAATACCTAGACCTTCGCGTAATTAAATCGCTGGTGCAGGAAGGTGGCGCGGAAAGGAAGGCCTGTGGGGGAAAGATCGAACTGCAGAAAGAAAAGAAAATGGGAGGCATAAGAGAATTTCTCAGTCGTATGGACCTAATTAGGGTCAGGAGGGCTGTGGGTCAGAACGGCAAGGAACACAAGGCTGGGAACACAGCAGAGCGGAAATAGATGTCGACTTAGGAATTTATAACATTAATGAAAAGAAAGTGAACTGGATTAGTAAAACGTATATTGGCGCAATAAGTACAAAGGAAGATGAAACGATAAATGAACTAGATGAAACAATATTTATATAACAAATTTAATAACCAAAAAAAAAATTATCATGATAATGATAAAAATAAACTTAATGTTTAAGATTACCTTCAGAATAGGTACAAAAGCGAAGGTAACTTATAATTAAATAAAGATGGAAAAGGTAAACACACTTAGCAAAATGCATTAAAACAATAAATGGGCGGAAAATGAACCAGTAACATCTAGTAGAATATATATCACATTGTGCAATGACATATACGTAAAGAGATGTTCTAAACGAGAAGAGAGGAAACACTAATTCTAATAAAAAAAAATCATATAATAAAAAAAAAAACGTATTAGTGTATCAAGACGTAATACTTGTGGAACTACTCCAGCTTTCCAACAAAGGTAAAAGGAGCAGTTAAGAAACAAAAACAACACGACGTCATAGGAAGAAAATGAAGAGAGGAGGTGAAATGTAAGGTTATACAATGTTCCTTATTGTTTAAAGCCTTACTTATAGTTTCGTACCTTTTTGTTTGGACCTGTAGACACAATACATAATAGTATTGCATGACAAGGTAATGGTACAACCATTTATACTTAAATGGCGATTTTTTTTCTTTATTTGCCATAACAATAAGATAAAAATCGTACACATGGGCCAAAGAAAGAAAAATATTGATTTTTATATCAGCCACCTAAAGTTAAAAAAAAGGCTGCTTAAAATAACTTGATTACATACGTTTAACATTATGTTCACAGTAAACAAAAGAAAACACAATTTTGGTCTCTCTCTCTCTCTCTCTCTCTCTCTCTCTCTCTCTCTCTCTCTCTCTCTCTCTCTCTCTCTCTCTCTCTCTTATTCGAAAATTGATAACAAAACCAAAGGGATGAAATATGAAGCCTTCGAACTGTATGGAATGTGAGCGGTTTATGAACAAACAAACATTAATGCCTATAGAAATTGGGAGAAAAAAATCTGAAGTAGAGTTTAATAAATTGAAAATATACTAAAACTAGAGAAACAAATATGTGCGTCAGAATAAATTTACATGGATGATGAGTTGAGAAATACCAGCCCACTACCTGCGACAACACACACACACACAAACACACACACACACACACACACACACACACACACACACACACACACACACACACACACGAAGAAACATAACTTTAAGGAAAATGTCTAGGGAAAACACAGTTATAACGGAAGGAAGAAAGGAAGGAATGTAAAAAGCATGAAATGCTAAGAGGGCATAACAAAC
>CM035198.1:12824196-12836570 GCA_020233015.1 Callinectes sapidus | reverse complement strand
GAGAGAGAGAGAGAGAGAGAGAGAGAGAGAGAGAGAGAGAGAGAGAGAGAGAGGAATAGAGGTTGACCTTCAGAAAGTGTGATTCAGAGACTGTTTGTCTTTTCTTTATTATCTCAGTGAATGGGTTTCTGAATCATTTACACTCTAACATCTGTCATATTGTCTCTCAGAAGATCAGACGAATTCATAAATATGTGTTTATTACACCACTATGAAGATACTGGTATAAACTTCTATTCAAGAGGACACTGACTCCAGGGAAAAAAAAGCGCATTTACTTTTCCTAAGAAACACTAAGTACCTTCTTGAAAGCATGACTCACTACGGCATGATTAATTCAGATTAACGAATTGTAAATACAGTATGTCTACATATCAAGACGTATGATGTAGTGATTTAGTGTGTTGTCATTTCTACCGTATGTGTTAAAAATGTAAATTAATCTTACTGTCTTTAAATGTTTATCAATACAAGATGAATATTAATCAAAGGCACATTCAAGGACCTGGAGGGCAGTTTCAAATGCTAATGGACATATTTCACCGTCGAAAACTCTTTAATCGAGATCTTAAATAAATGGAACTTGAAATATACGATTGTACTATGAGGTAAAATGCAGTGTCAACCGTGACGTTAATCACTAAGTAAGTAAATCATACGTTGATCAGAACATATTTTTTTTACAGGTAACTAAGAGAAGGTGAAAGAAAACTTCAACAATAAGATTCCCCATCACGTAATGATTTTTTTTTGGTTAAGTTTAATGCAACCGAACAAAAACACATAAAGATTTATATACTACCATCGAAACATTTCCAGACGTACTGTATGGTGGACTAGCTAGTTGATTCAAATGCTACCTACTACTCAAATAAATGATCATACACACGCTGCCTTTCACTCAACTCATAGGCCTCAAATGTTGACCAATTACTACGAAGAATTATTGCTCACGTTCCTTCTGCCGCAGCATTCCCCACTGATAGGATTACCTGATGGACAACCGAACAGAAAGAATGAGACTGAAGTAATAGAAAGCTTGAATACATGTTAATTTCACGGTGACAAAGTCTGAATACCTAGCTTACCTGTACGAGTTAACTACTGTCTAACAGTTTAACTTGATGTGGTTTCATGGGAGACAAAGAAGTGGGAAAGGAAATTCAAGAAAAGGAGAGAGTAGGAAAAAAAAAGTGATATGGAAAGTCAGACATCACTTTCTATTACACAAAATTTCAGGTTTTTATATTGATGTTCCAAATTTCCATTTGCTAGGTGTGTGTGTGTGTGTGTGTGTGTGTGTGTATATATATATATATATATATATATATATATATAGATATATATATATATATATATTATTTATATCTATAATATATATATATATATATATACCATATATATTCCAAGGTTAAAAATTTTCAATTAGTTACTGTTTTTTTATTTTTAATATCAACCATAAAATAACTTATTGCAAGGTGAAAATTTTCAAGTAACGGCCAATTTTTCAACAAATATTTGAGTGCAAAACATTCCGAGACAAACTGGACTGCATATTAGTTAATCGATTAAAGAAAAAAAAATACCATAACGGGATATTGATGATTTTCATAACACACCACCACACAAGGCCGCGGGGGTGTGCTGCCTCTCACCCAACCAGACTCTAAAACTGGGTTAGTGGGAAATAGCCTACTCGTGGTTTAAAGTGTGTACTGAGAGTGATTTGTAATATATATATATATATATATATATAGATCTTCTATTTTATATCTTATATATATATATATATATATATATTATATATATATATATATATATATATTCTTTTATTGGGGGATTACATAGATACAGTGTTATTGTTATTATCATTATTATTATTATTATTATTATTATTATTATTATTATTATTATTATTATTATTATTATTAGGTGTCGGCATTCACAGATATTTACCAAATCAATGAACGGAAAAAAAAAATCCTATATATGACATACTTTATCATACACACACACACACACACACACACACACACACACACAGTTATCATCATCATCACATATGCACATCATCATAATCATCATCATTACACACGAGTGCACACACTGTTGTGTTCATATTTCCTTCTCGACATATGTGGCATAAGTATTTAGGCTAGTGAATCTGAAAGCGTTATTGTAGAAGTAATCATCAAAGATTAATATAATGAATGCATGGTTACAAATTACGAATAAATCTTGTGTAGTTAATAAATATTTAAACCAAAATTAACAAAGAAAATGTAAATCATGTAAAGAAAATACGCCCATGCTTGTCATGTTGCATTTACCATGATGAAGTAAAGAGGAATATGTTGCCTCCCAGTTTCAGTCTGTGAGATATGATCCGTCAGTGTAAATGCAACACGATGTTTTTAGCTGACAAGTATTTCCTCCTGAGCAGTTTTACCATTTCTGGAACACATGCTGAGTGAACACTCGTTACAGGAAACAAATGTGCATACTTATGAGAAATGTGATGACATGCAACACACTTAGGGAGCGAGTGGGTAAATACAACCAAGGAAGAACGGCACTACATTAAATATTTTCCTTTACTGCATATCAAGTTTTTAACTAATGTGTGCCTCGGAAAATGCATGATTAGAGAAATTAATGCTTTTTCATGTATAATTATCTTATAAAAAGAGTTAATAATGTCAATCGGACAGAGAAGGTCTAACTGTTTCTGAAGTAGGAAATATTATATAAATACTCAAAGCATCGAGAGTATCGAAATCATAACTGAATAAGGCAAACATGCCGATTAATACATCAATAGCTTTTACGCACACTGTGTGTGTGTGTATGTGTGTGTGTGTGTGTGTGTGTGTGTGTGTGTGTGTGTGTGTGTGTGTGTGTGTGTGTGTGTGTGTGTGTAGCGTATTGATATTTAGAATCACGAACACACTAGAAAAAGTTGTAAAGGTTTTATGTTCTTCTGTTCAACAATTTTATACCGACTTTGAACGTAAATTGGGAGGGAAGGGCGTCCCCTTTCCCATTGAAGTGGATATGCATACCAATTATTCTCGTAGTGGCTGGAAAGACCGTGTTTACATGTACTGAGGTTTCTCAATTCCATTCGTGGTACCTTCACGGAGATTCGCGGGTCATTTTCCTTTTTCTCTGTCTAGATTAATACCCCCAACTCATAAGTTCAACTGAGGTAATAAAATGAAAAATGAAAAAAAAAAAAAAATGAAAATGACAACCCTATTCCCGTACACAAGTAAATATATTTTTTTCAATACAAGTCCAGAAAGGAAAAAAAAGTAAATGGAGGGAATCTAGTGAAGTAAGCTATGATAATTATTCATTCACGTTACTTATAGGTTGGAGGCACACGGGAAACAGGTCTCTAGAATGTAAAGTTGATACGTTACAATGAAGCATTTACGAGTATATACACCACTATTAAATGTTTGATGGAGAGATACCACAGCACGAACAGAAGTGGTATATAACTAATTAAAAAAGGGATAAAAAATATACCTAGACAAAATTGTGAAAATGATATTATTTGATTAATCCTTTCGTTATTTATCCAGCAATAGAAGAGAAAAGGAGAAAAACAGAGAAAAAGAGAAAAAAAAAAAATCATATCAGTTAATCGATATTCTTGAAATTGCAGCTAAAGGAAAGAAAGTCAAGGAGACTAATGAAGGTCTGATTAAGACTATAAAGAAAGTGACAAAAAGGATTTCCCCTTTCTGGGAAAATGATAGACTTCTTGATTAAAATCCTAAATTTGGATAGACCGCATAAAGTTATCCCCATCAAATAAGAAACATAATGAACGCTATTGTCCCACTTTTACTACTTATCATTTAACATATAAAGGATCTCTCTCTCTCTCTCTCTCTCTCTCTCTCTCTCTCTCTCTCTCTCTCTCTCTCTCTCTCTCTCACACACACACACACACACACACACACACACACTAACACAAACACTCATTAACTCACTCACTCACACTTCCATCAACAACACAAGTGGTAATTACACATATCAGCTTCGTGAATGTAATGCGAAGATAGTGTTTCGTAGTGTTATGTAATGGATATGGACAAAACCATCAACACATTGATAAAGGGCAACAGTTGCTGTTCTGGTGCTCTTTCTTTCTTTTTTTAAGTGATCATAGTGATAAGATGATTGACTTGCTACGATTTTGTGAAAATAGGACAAACAGTGAGATATATCTTATTGCTATCCTGTCTCACCAGCATTGTTTCTAAAGAACAAAGGTAATCAATCCGATTCCCTTGCGCTAGTTTCACATTGAAGACCTAGAATCCTTAGATCATCACAAAAATCACGGAAATGCACTTGAAAACTCACATAAATTGTACTATATCTGCAAATAAATAAATAAATAAATAAAAAATAGCTGACAAAATTTTTGCAAATAAGTTTTAATGAGAGGCAATTAATCTGAGTGCATCCCAGGCTATATCAAGGTTTTCCATAAGATAAACCTCGAAAAACTTTAGTATAGGAAGAGGTGTATGCCATGGCAAATGTATTGAAGAATGCATGGTATGAAAAGTACTGGAACATGCATATTTAAAAAGAGCCTTTGTTCTGAAGCAAGATTTTTACAAATTGCTCCTGGTAAAAGAGATGCACGATAGTTTTAAAGATAAACTTTTGTTCTGCTGTCAATCTTTACAAACTCCTACTGATGATGCGTAAGAAAGATATGGAATAGCTGTATTTTACGACTACAGCAGTAATCGTTGGGTTGCTGATCAAGAATTTTTCTCCCATTGATTAATATAATTTTGATAACAAGATAACGGTATATGCAAGGCTGTGGACAAAACAAAGAAGCAGAATGTTTGACTGGAATCTTTTTATGTGGAATGGTCTGGATTTTATGACCCTAATTTGCCTCTTTTTCATTGCTATTTTTTCACTAAGTTTTTTTTATTGCAATGACGGTACAACCCAAATATCTCTATGATTTATGTCTCCTATATCCATTTCATACTTGTAACCTTCATGCAAGTGTGCTAGCGTGGAGATAATGGACGATGAGTCAGCACAGAATAAAGTAGGGATGATAACATCTGGAGATAGGAAGCCTGCATGCTAGATATGAGTCGTGGCTGGCTACTTGGAAACATCTGGGCGCTATTACTACAGATTTTATGGTAAGCAATCTTCTTGGTGTGAAAAGAGATCGGGGAAAATGGAAAAACAAATTCTAAGGCTGATGTTGGTGGGCGGTTTGCTGTCTTTGGATACATGTTAGTGATAGTAATGGTAGTGGTGGTGTAATAGTGGTGGTGGCGATGATCTTTATCTAACCTGACGCAGCAGCAGCAGCAGCAGCAACAACAACAACAGAAACAGCAGTAGCAACAACAAGAACAACACCATTAGCAGCAACATCAAGAAAAACAAAATCAGGAAAAATAAAAATAACAACAACAATAACGGCAGCAGCAACAGTGTTGGTAGTAGTGGTGGTGGCGCCGGTAGTGGTGGTAGGAATGGTGTTGGTTATGGTGAGGGTACTTGTAATCGTTGTTGTTGGTGTTGTTGTTATTGTTGTTATTATTATTATTATTATTATTATTATTATTATTATTATTATTATTATTATTATTATTATTGTATGGAGATTTTTTAATAAGAACACTAGTTATACCGTCCTTGCATAGTACGGTTAGTTTTGACCGATGGGGAGCCATGTCAAAGATTTAATGGCTATAATAATTTCCTGCGTAGTTCCGCCGATATAGCCTCCTAGACCACTGCCTAGATTTTCCTTACCCATCCATAAACACCAGGAGCATATATGATCACAGCAGCAGCAGCAGCAACAACAACAACAACAACAACTACTACTACTATTACTACCACTACTACTACTACTACTACTACTACTACTACTACTACTACTACTACTAATAATAATAATAATAATAATAAATACACACACACACACACACACACACACACACACACACACACACACACACACACACACACACAATGATAAAAGGAATGTATTAATGAGGAGGCAATAGCGTTAAAGATAATTACTTAACAGAAAGGGGTAATCCTGCAATTTAGGAAAACATACTGTTAATTATCATGCATCTTCATCAAATTGACCGTCATGTGTTTCCTCTCTCCCTCAGGTAAGGAGAGCGTGAGCATAAGGGAGTAAGGTGACCTCACCCCTGCGTGTTATGAGAGAAAAGGTGAGTGTTACTGTGCTTCGCGATACTAAACCAGACAAGGGGAGACTTACACGAAGGTTATATTTAGAGACCAAAGTTTCTGCAAGGTAGTGCTCATTGTGCTCTAAAGGAAAGGGGAAGTTTGCCTCATACTTACACATAGAACATCACCTTTCCGGCAACTTTCCCTCGGGGTTATTGCAGTCATGGAGTACATGACCATGGTTAATAGTAAAGATATTGCTTGAGTCTGAGGTCTCGCAGGAACGATTACAGGAACATAAGAAAAGACTTGAGACAAAGTATTAGACTGAACCAACTCAATTTTTCCCCCTAGCAAAACCACTCAAAACATATCTGATTAGTTGTTTTTGTTCTTTTCGTGTTTTTTTTTTTTTTTTTAAGCTTACTGCTACCATTTTTTTCGCGTGTGTGAGCGTGTCTTCTTGATATATGGAAAAAAATGTATTGAAAATATTTCCATTATTTTAACGAAGAAAATAAGTTACATATGTTTTTATTCAGATATATATATATATATATATATATATATATATATATATATATATATATATATATATATATATTTTTTTTTTTTTTTTTTTTTTTTTTATGCATGACAGTTAATGGCGAGGGAAAAAATGAGGGAGCAATATTCCACATAGAGAAATTCCACAAGAGAAATATTGACAATCGTCGAAAATTCAAAGATGAGGGTCTTCAAATTTCTCTCATGAAAGAGTAAGAGGAAGAAGATATACAGGAGACAGAAAATTCTAGATATTACGTGATAAAGGGATGGATAACTGAATAAGGTGGTTAACATGTGTATTAGAAAGGAGGATATAATAGAGTTCAGAAAAAGAGTCTTTTGTAACAAAACGGCGGAAAGAGGTTAGGAAGATCATTTCAGTTTGGGTAGAAATAGCAGTACAAAATAGTAAGAGAGAAAAGGAGATTTAATAATGCGAAATATTGTTGTTTGCATCCTATTTAAACGATCAGTATGAATAAAGCTTATTCCCCCATGCCAGACCTATTCCACACAGGGACGGAAAAAGCCGCTATAGAAAATTAAAGTTAGCGGAGACGCTAGTTTATTTTAAAAGCGGGGAAAAATGAGTGCCATTAAAAGAGAGAGGATAGTTATAGAGTAGTTATCTGCAAGGTTGAGTCAATTACATCGAAGAAGGAATTGGATTTTTGAAACGTTGTATATTAAAAAGTTTACTCAGATATTCTATGAAGATCAGACGTCGGGGGCTCTATGGTTTTTCTTTGTGAACTATGTACTCTCGGGATGAACGTCAAAAAAAAAAAATAAATAAATAAATAAATAAGTAAAAAATAAATAAATAAAAATAAAGAAATAAAGAAATAAAGAATAAAAAAGTCGTCAAGAGCAAGATGATATCTGTAGCATAGGAGTTGATTGGGCAAAAAGCACATTTTAGATGATAGATCCGATTTATATCGCCAACGAGGACATGAAAAAAAAAAAAAATATTACCTGAATTGGTAGCAAGAATTAGCCATAGGGTGGAGAAGAGGGAAGAATACGTAAACGCTGAATCGTTCAAGGTGGAGTTATTAGCAAAGGTTAGAGAGAAGACATCAGGTTTAAAGATATATGAGATGGCAGAGGGGCGATCAGGTTGGAATATACAAGGAAAATATTAAAATAGAAAGTTATATGTGCTGTTTTCGAGTAGTTGCCAGAGTTCACTATGGCACAGGTGGAAACAGTTTAGAAAAAAGGGAAATATAAAAGAAATAACATTACTCAAAAAGCGGCTATTGCCAGTTACCTCAGACACCTGTGCTCCAGTGAGAAAAACATGAAATTTAGTAGAGGAGAGGTGTACTACAAATTCAAGTAGATTTAAAGTCCTCGAGGATTCAAAAAGTGTATAAAGTTGAAGGGAGGTGTCAAGACACAGGCACGATACCAGAAAAGCATTCCGACCTGGGGATATTTGTGGACCCTTTCTACGACGAGAAATCCGAGGGTGATGTAGGAATCGCCATATTGCATATAGGATTAGGAAGGAAAGGTGCCCGTGTATTTGGGTGCAAGTAGTTTTTAATGAAGGGCAGACTGTGACTGTCCATATTCTGTTGTGGGACACAAAAAAAAAAAAAAACGTTAAATGAAATCACAGCTGGGCTACTGAAACCTCACAGTACTTCCCGATACGATGTTTCATTTTTACTAGGAAAATAAAGATTTTTTTTTTTTTTTTTTGGTGTCTCATCCTCTTCCTCTGAAATTCTGAAAATCTAGCAAATCATATGTTTTAAGCCACTGAATATGAATTGGAACTTTTCGTTCTATATAATACGAATTTTTCCACAAATGTTACAAAAATGCTAACACATGACTACATCCCCACATCATAGAAGGGATATAGATCTATTAGAATCAGCGCAGAAAAAGAATGTCTATAAGGATAGAAGGGATGAAGGAAATTCTTTCCAAAACGAGATTGGAGATAGTAAATTTGCATTTCTTAGTGATACGTCGGTTGAAAGAGCACCTGTTGGAAGTACTTAAATGATATATGGGTTATAGCAAAAGAGGACATGCACTAAATTCTTATAAACAAAAGTCAGGATAGAACCATGAATAATGGATTGATGTTTGAGAAATTTAGGTTTAGAAAAAAATGGTAAAGAACAAGTTCCCTAACAGAGTGGTTGATGAATGGAACGGACTCAGTAATCATATTGTTAGTGCAGAGGTAATATGGAGCTTTAAAAGATTGAACAAATTTATGTGCAGAACTGGTGGCTTCTTGCAGATATCGTCATTTTCTTATGTTCTTCTGTTCATTACAGTGCTGAGCCCCATTACTAAAATAGTTAACACCTGTTATCAGTGGAAGGAAGATAATAATAATAATAATAATAATAATAATAATAATAATAATAATAATAATAATAATAATAACAATAACAACAACAACAACACCAACAACAACAATAATAATAATAATAATAATAATAATAATAATAATAATAATAATAATAATAATAATAATAATAATTCTGGCCAATAACAAATCCTCAACAAACGACTCTTTATTTTCCCACGTCAGAAAAACACCAGTCAAGTCTCACTCCTGAAAATCATCAACCGTCACGTGAAATAGGTCCAGACCAATCAAACACCATGAAAAGCCTTGCAGTCCCAATGATCTTAATCACATATTCTACTTTGTGTTGAATCATTAACACTCACTGTCGAGTGCCAGTCTATTGGCTCTCAAAAGGGCGGCACTGCAGCCTGGTCCTCGCGCACGCTCCTCGCTCACATCTCATTATATTTTGTCACCACTCTTGACACAACTTAATCTCAACGACCGTAGGCAGTTCCCCATTCATAGTTTCAATAGGTAACATGTGGCAGTAAATTTCGAGAATAAATAGTGAAAGAAAATATGAAGCATGAAGAGGTCTCAGATATCAGACACTTAACATGTTGCATTAGAAAAAGAAAAAAAAGTATACAAATATTTCTCTAGAAATCATTAATCAATTTCTTTCCAAGAAATGTTTATAAATAATGACAATTAGAAAGATTGCATTCTAAAAATAATTCACAACTACATTTTTCAGCAAAGCTGGAACGTGGGGATCACTATATAAAAGAGAATATGAGATAATATATATATATATATATATATATATATATATATATATATATATATATATATATATATATATATATATATATATATATATCTATATATATATATATATATATATATATATATATATATATATATATAGAGAGAGAGAGAGAGAGAGAGAGAGAGAGAGAGAGAGAGAGAGAGAGAGAGACTACATAACTTTGTCACCATCATCCGCAGCATTATTTGATCCGCCTTGTTTTGTCGAAAGGCTCCTCCATGATTTACTTGAAAACCAGCGTAGGATTGTTCAAATGAAATAAAAAATAAAAATATAAAAATTTGGTTAGCAAATTATTAAGTGTAATTCACCCATTCACCTATTTTATGGCAATATTTTTCCTTTAACAACAAGAAAAAAGTCCAATCCCATTACCTGACACCAAAAAGAAAAAAAAATGCTCCTATCTCTCGCTAAACAGACTTCAAGTATATATTTCAAAAGCTTTTTTGGTTTCTGTGGCCCCTTGCCTTTAATGTTCCTTGCAGCACCAACCCTGCTAACCGTGCAGCTCGCCGCGGGGGCACTTTATGAACTAATGACCTCCTTCTAAGCTTTTATCTCAGCACCGGCTCCATCCCCTTCCCATTCTCCGAGGCGAGCCACAAGTACGGTTACGGGGGGACGCATCTTCTCTTTTTCTTTTTTCCTATTACCTCTTATCTCGCCTCCCCACGCACGCTTCAGCTTCTCACCGCCTCCCCTTACGCTGTACTCTGTTTCCTAAAGGTCAATGTATTTTTTTTAAATACTTTTTTACAGTATCTTTTCTTTCTATTAAATATTTACTTAGTGCACATGTTTTCTATATACTTGTAGTTTCCTAATAATATTAGTATTTCCATTATGTGTTCGCAACCAAAATTCCTGCATTTACAAAGGTGATGTTTATGAACATTATATAACAAAGAACAATCTAAAAATAGCTATGACTGTATTTTTTATCTAATACAAAATGGATCAATAAATGAATAAATGAATAATGATGATGATGATGATGATGATGATGATGATGATGATGATAATAATAATAATAATAATAATAATAATAATAATAATAATAATAATAATAATAATAATAATAATAGTAATAATAAATGAACAAATTTGTCTGAAATGTTACAAGACTTATCATTCAGTCATCAGCAATATGCATAATAAGAGTTATTTTCAAACTAACTTTGTCCTACGAGCTCGTCTTTTCTGACTCACTGCCTTTAGGTTTTCTATCAATGTCACAATGTTGTACCTTCTTTTACAGCTGTTTTAACGCAAATAGTTCTCCTTACATTGCTATATAACTGCATACCTCTCATCACGCTACATACGGCTTTCTACTTTCTCTCACCCATATGATGTTCACGTCCGTAATACAGAACATAACCAGGATCATCATTCATCATTTCCTTTTCTATCAACCCTTGAACTCCTTCTCTGCTTCCATACTTTCTGTTCCTTATTGTATAAGTTATTCCAAGAGGTAGATTTCATGACACTTATCCTTCTTTTTTTGATAACCATTTTAGTTATTTTCTTTAGTGTCTTATACTATTGTGACATTTTTTAATAAAATTTTTGTTTCACTGGCAAGTGTTCCTTTTAAATACAGTAAAAATAAATCATCACACGAAAAACTATATTGCCTTAGCATTACTTTGTTTGATGCCAATAAAAAATGATTGCTAGGATTATAAAGCTATTTATTGCTTAACACCTTTAGGTCTTTTGAAAAAAAAGAACAAATGAATAAATTGGTGCGTCGAATTAAATCACCAAAATTTATAGATCCATTTGAGAAATAAACAATGAAATAATATGTGTAATGCCTAATCTAGTTATTTCAAAATCATTACAAATAGCAAGAGGAAAAAAGTACGACATGAAATTAAAAGAATTATTCAAAATTGTAAAAAGAAAAAATTGCAATGTAATCAAATAAAAAATATTGACAACAACAATTTTATATTTTCTCATCTCTTTACTTCACTTATTTACGTATCAATATTTATCTATGTATTTTCTGCTTTCTACGTGTCTATATACTTATGCATTCATTAAGGAAACGCTATAATATAGAGAACGAGCAGCTACACATTTATCTAAGAGGGAAATATTGTGATTATGGGGAATGAAAGATGTGTGGGATTTATATGCGAACAAAGTGACTCAGAGAAGAAGTGAAATTGACCGATCAATGAAGAGGACACGAGGGTGAGAAACGATCCTTAGTATGTAGCTTTGGAATGCGGCGAGGACTGGACAAACGCAGGCGTTTTCCTTGGAGGGGAGATATGTGCCAGGAGAGGAGTAAAGGGGATAGAGGAGTCTATTTTTAGTAAGGACAGAAAAACAGGTGTCAGGCAGAGAGAGAGAGAGAGAGAGAGAGAGAGAGAGAGAGAGAGAGAGAGAGAGAGAGAGAGAGAGAGAGAGAGAGAGAGAGAGAGAGAC
>CM035198.1:12722183-12739377 GCA_020233015.1 Callinectes sapidus | reverse complement strand
AAAAAAAAAAAAATAATGATAAATAAATAAATAATCCCATCCCTAAAGCAAATGACAAGCAAATTAATGAGCCCTTTATTTCCATTGTTTTTTGCCCTTGCCCACCTTCTCCCTCTTACATAAAAAAAAAATGTGAGTGACGTAAGGTAACACAGCACGAAGGCTCCTCCCCACCAGCGTTCCATCACCCCACGCCCCTTACAATGTCCCGTTTAGCCTTACAACACCACAACACCACAAAAGTTTCCGAGTCGTCCTCCTCCTTCAGGTAGTAGAGTCTGTCCCACTGGAGTCCCCCTCCCACAGGCTGGTGACACATCGGCCCCTTCCCGACGCGCCCCTAGGGAGTGTTAGGGGCTGCGGGGCTCGGTGGGCTCCCACGGGTCCACTGAATCCTCGGAAAGTTTACCTAACACCCTAAAAGATCCACCTGGCTTGCTCCCCTCCCTCCACACACACACACACACACACACACACACACACACACACACACACACACACACACACACACACAGCAGTAAAGTAAAAGAAGAGACAAAAGAGAAACAAAAACCAAACTAATGAGTCACCTCCACGTGATTTATTTCTTTCACTTTAAAAAGAAGAAAAATAATTACAGACCTGTATTTATTTATGTTCAATTTGCAACAACGCATAATTTATTAGGATAATTTTATAACGCTTATCTACTCGATTTACATGTGTTTTCTCTCTCTCTCTCTCTCTCTCTCTCTCTCTCTCTCTCTCTCTCTCTCTCTCTCTCTCTCTCTCTCTCTCTCTCTCTCTCTAGTTTTTACCATTTTGAACGATGAATCACTGTGAATGAATCTAGGCAGGCAGGCAGGTAGGCAAGCAGGCAGGAAGGCAAGCAGGCAAGCGGGCGGACAGGCAGGCTGACAGGCAGACGGGGAGGGACGGGCAGGCAGGCAGGTAGGTGAGTTGTGACTGCCTACGAGGGAGTGGAGACGGAAGGGGAAAAAGGTGTGGAGAAGATCGATAAGGAGTAGGAGTGGAGGGAGTTGGAGGGTGGTTAATTCTTTGTATCATATTACATGCTATAATTACTTTTGTCTTTCTTCTGGTCTTTTTTTTTTTGGGGGGGGGTGGGGGGGAGGGGCGTTGGTATTTCCGTACATCGACTCTATTGGTCTGTGAGTCTTTGTTTGCTTATCTGTCTGTCTATATGCCTCCTCTTTGTCTCCGTCTCTGAAGCGGAGATGAGGAACAGACAGCCGGATACAACAAACAAGAAAAGATAGGCGAATCACTAAAAGAGAGACGGAAGCGTGAAGAAAAAGAGTGAGAAAGAAAAGACGAGAAGGGAGACAAAGAATTAAAAGAGCGAACAAGTGAAGAAAAAGAGAAAAATAAACAATGGAAGACAGTATGGACGAATGACAATGAATAAATGATGAAGAAAGAAAAATAAAAAGTGGTTAGAAATGGATGGACAGACATAACCTTGAAAAGAGGGACGGAACCATAAGCTAAAGACAAGGATAAAGGACAAGAATATTAACAGAGAAAAGGAGTATTGGAGAGAGTTAGGACTGAAGGAAAACAAATGAACCAAGAACAAATACAAACAGAACATCTTTCTCAAGGTGGAAGAAGAAAGAAACTCTGACAAATAACAGACACACATGTTACCTGAAGACCGCAACTTTTTTTATGTAACTTTGCATAAAAAAGATAAAAATAAAGAAGTGTATTCACGTGCATGTCTAACACTCATGAACTGTAATATAAAACCTCTCCTTCCACCTCTTGTGATTACGATGATTTGCTGTGCTATTTCACCCAAGCAATACGTGTTTGTGGCGTGAGTGAAGAGGGAAGGGGGCCACTCAGCAGGAAGTGGCAGAGTCTCTTCCCTTGCGAGCGTGGACTGTGACTTGTGGAACTTGGTGGTGGTGGTGGTGGTGGTGGTAGTGGTGGTGGCGGTGGTGAAATAATATAACAGCCTCGAGTGACAGACTATTAGTTTACATGCACTGGTATGAGTATTTTACAATTTTATCAGCTGGGAGTACGCTGCTGACATAAATAACGGTGCTTTGTCACATGAATCCATTGGTCAACAAACTGGCTATCCACGCAGAATAGTTATCCTTGCAACTCCCCCTCCATCTCTCTCTCTCTCTCTCTCTCTCTCTCTCTCTCTCTCTCTCTCTCTCTCTCTCTCTCTCTCTCTCTCTCTCTCTCTCTCTCTCTCTCTCTCTCTCTCTCTCTCTCTCTCTCTCTCTACTGCAATAATGATTATCAGTTGCATTCCTCACATCTCGCTGATCATTACTCATTACTCTCTCCATTGGGACGTAAGCAGGTTAGCGCTCTTCTGAACTTGCTAACTAAATGCTTCCATCCTCCCTTCCCATCCCCCATCCCCCATCCACACCGCCTGTCCAAGATTTTTTTTACCCATTATCATTATTTTGTTTCTTTCACTACTGCATGAGTTAAGACAGTTGTTTCACTGTTTCAATACTCTCACTGATCAATCATGAATCTCCCCCATCTGTTTTTTTCTTTTTTTTTCTTTCTCTCCAGCATCCTGCAACCTGAGCTGCTTCAAGAAAAGAATGCCAAGAACCTTCGGAACTAAACAGACTTAGGTTTGTAAAACTTTCCCAATTAACTTTTTTTGAACGCTACAAATTAGAAAGCTTCTTTTACCTTCTGTCAGTCTCCTTCAAACAAAAGAAAAGTACAAACTCATCCCTCGAGTGCCACCACCGCTAAGAGAGCAGAAATATGTTGACTGATCTATTTTTGGCGCCATAACAACGAAACCATAATGACGCCGCGGTATACGTAGATGTCCCAGCAGAAAGTCAAGACGGTACTTTCCTAAAAAGCTCATCAGGAGCCTTCAAAGAAACTGATGGGACTACCAGTGCTGAGGTTGCATGGGATCCCCGCCACTAAATCACCTCTGAATACCTCTTTGAGTGAATCAATGCTGCGGCAAATCAAACCACATCCAAGATGACTAAGAAATCTTTGTATAGGAAGACCAAGTTACCAGTAATGTACTCATCACTGATCCCATTCAGCTAGATTCAATATCCAATACCTTCCTTTCTGGCAAATACACGGTGGTAAAACATAATCGAATCCTCCTTTAAAGTAAAGTAAAGGCTCGCTCACGTATAAAATGAGTAAAAAGGAACGAAAGGAGATGGAACACTGATGGTGAGAGAGGTTCCTACAAGTAGACTGACTCAAATAGCATTCTGAGCCAGTGCGTATGGATATTTTTCTACGTGAATGATCGAAGGCATTCAAGGTAGACTACATACATATCATTGCTGAACGACTCTCCACAGCAGGACCTCATCTCCGATACGTACTTAGCGGGAAATTAAGATAATGTCGTTGTGGTATGAAGTCAAATAACTTGCCACACAACCTACAGATCTTGGTTCATATTTTCCGTGAGAACCCCACACACAGATCTGCAAAATTTCCCAGGGTTATAAGTAAGGTATGAAATTTATAAGCATCTACATGAAAAAGGGGGATAAAATAACATATTTTTGCATTTCAGAAATGCAAAATCTTTGGAGATGCCTGTGGAGCTAAAAGAAAAGTCTCAAATTTGGTTAAGGATTAAGTAATGATGCAGAAACTAGTAATAAAAAGAACAAATAACTCTTTCACTGCAATGTACATCACAACACAGTCCTAAAACAAAATCCTAACAAACATTGATAAGAAAGATAGGAAAGATCATAAAAAGAAAGTACATGTAAGCGTCTTTAACTAGTAGAATGCCTTGAGATGGCTGAGTTAAGACGAAAGATTTCAGGATGAGGTTTGTTAACACGAAAGACAAATCAAATCGCAGGAAAAGTGTTAAGAGAATACAGTGATGGTGAGAAGCCAAGCAGCTTGCCACACTACTCCCACTGTGGTTACCCCTTTTTCCATTCCTACAAACTGAATCTGATCTCTAGTACCGAGAGGCGTATCAAGAGGGTATAGCCAAAGAGCCATATTCAGATACGCTTCCCTCTATCACCGCGACTATTTCATAAGACCACAGAGACGTTTAGCCACCATCTAAAGAGTGTTCGTCCTCTTGATAATACAGAAACCTGGTTCATATGCGACCAAGACTAATCCCTTAAAAACTCTTGCGACTTCAACTAGAGAGCCGTTTGAAAATAACAGAAGTGCGGCACAAGCGTTTCAAAATGTGGGTCAAAATCAGAAGCCAAGTATCCCGGCACACGTAACCACCATTGTCTGACGCTTACCAATCTCTTCCAGTCTCAAGTTCGTTTCTTCCCGCACACAGACTCACAAGATTACACAGATACGCGGCCCCCACAACGAGATTTACCCTGATGCCTTACTTTGCCCGATTTCTGTGGCCGTCATTCATCGCGGGAATCAATATAAGTCCCCGAGCAGCGGCCCGTCACATCCCCAGGCTTTCATAACCAACGCCAGAATGAAAAGGTTGACAGGAGTGAGCGCGGAGGCGAGGCCGGCGTCACTCTTGGAGGGCACCCAAAGAGGAAATGGCTAGGAAAAGTACTGACGCTAACTTCGACCAGTCTCACAGAAACGGCCTCACCCACCGCCTCGCCTGGCCTGCTGCCGCTCATTGTTGTTGTTATGGTGGTGGTGATGGTGGTGGTGGTGGCGTCGGGTCATGATAAAAGTAACAATGAGTAATCACGACCACTATCACCAAAATTTATTACCAGAATCATTACCCGTCGCCATTGTCACTACTACTACTACTACTACTACTACTACTACTACTACTACTACTACTACTACTACTTCTACTACTACTACTACTACTACTACTACTACTACTACTACTACTACTACGACTACAACGACTACTACTACTACTACTATCCGGGCATGAATGCAGTGCCTCAATGAGGAGTGATGGGGAATAAGGTGGAAAGAGTGAGGGAGAGGGGAGAGGGGAGGTAGTTAGGCTTTATCACCACCATCAGTGGCTCAAAGTTTTCCTAGAACGGCCTTTAGGATTCGCGGCGGCTTGAGGGAGGGAGCTTGAGGGACGTGAGGGCGTTAGGGCGCCACTGCCAGCATGTGTCCCCACCAGCTCCCGCAGGTTTCAGGAGAGGCCGTGTGTGATTTGCGATCAAACTGCGAATGACGTAACGGAATGGTGCTGCCGCGTCGCCGCCGATCCCGACACGCCCCTCCGCGCCCCACGCCTCCTCGCGCCGGCTGTCACGTGGCACCGAGGTGACAAGCTCGGGAGGCTATGAATGGGTGAGCTCCTAGTCCCCCGCTGCCCTCCCCCACCCCCCGGGCCACGCGTCCTCGTTTATTCCCAAAGTGTTTACGAGAAGACCCAAGTACTGGTGGTGTCAGCCGCCGGTCACCGCCACGCTGGCCCTTCGTCATCCCCACAGCCCCACCTTCCGCGGCCCACCGACACACACCAACACTCCCTCCCTCTGCCCCATGACGTTATTTGCAGCCGTTATTTCTGTTCCATAAAATTCTTACACAGTAAACATCCCCAAAGTGGGTGAAATTGTTGAGGGGCGGCCAGTAAGGTGGGCAGCGCCGGCAGATGGTGTGAGAAAACGAGTCTTACCAACCTTGCCCGGCTTCTATTGATTCCCGGAGTGTTGCCGTCAGCAGCGCCGCCGCTCGCCGGTCGTTGGCCTGATCAGCGGAGTACTCTCTGCTGGCTTTTCCCACTGCCTCATCCTGGGCCATGTGCTGCCCTACTGCCCCACATGGCGCCCTCACCGACCCGGCAGTCTTGTCTAGATCATATGGAGTCAAGAGATGCTGCAGGCATCGTGCGAGGCCCTCTCAGGAAACAGCTGACACTCACACCGCTCGTTACACCCGCGATTAGCTCTCCTGTCCTCTTCTCCTCTTCTCTCCTCTCAGACCCACGCAAACTCAACTGATCACCGACACACGATCATCTGGTCACCTCCTACCATGTGGACACTGGCATGGCCTTTAATCGTCCACTTGTCGCTTTTTTATGGTTCCACTCCTCTCTCCTTCCTCCCCTGGCTCTTCTAGTGCCGGAGGGGGAGAGTGTGGTGAAGCAACAAGGGAGGAGAGTCCCGACAAGTCGTGGAAGTCCCCTGTACCAGGAGTCAGGGCGTGAGGTGGTCAGGGTGGAGGTCAAGTGTGTTTCGAGAAGAATTGTAGAAGCTGAATGACATGCTCTCACCTCCACGATACCCTGTAGTCCCACTTCCCTCATCACCACTTCTGCAACCCCCCCATATCCCTTTCACGACCCTTGCAGCTCCCACCTACGCTCCCCCTGCAAGTGGGCCTTAGATTCTTACTAGTCTCCTCGGTGGGGTCAAGGCGCAATAAGCATCAACAGAAGGACAGCTCTGACAGGGTGGCTTAATCAAGTTACGTCAAACAATATTACTACCTGAAATAAGAGGTTGAATGGGACGACATGGAATGAACGGAACGGTGAAGAGAAAAATACATCAAAAGAAACTTTGATTCAGTCACAGAAGGTTCGACACGGCGGCTTCGAACGAGTCGGAGGGTTCAAGTTTTGAGATTTGTAGCAACTTCCCCCGAGAGCCGCTGGAGGAGTCCCTTCATCACGCCGTCTGCCAGGAAGACAAAACGGCCGGCTCTGTGCTGCAAACTCGGAAACACAACTAATTCGGAACAAAATGAACTTTGGGAGGAGTTTAATTTCAAATTAGACAGACTTCGACTGTGACAATACTTTCTCTCCTTTCTCTTCTTCCTTCTCGCTTTGCCTCCCACTCTCACTTTCCTTATCACCCTGTTCCTCCTTTGCCTCTCTAACCTTTCCCACCTTGCCTCAGCTCCCTTTCCTTGATCACTGTTACCCTCCATTTCTCACTTCCCCACCTTATCTTTCCTCCTCCCTTTTCCTCTTGCCCTTTCCTCCATCTCCTACTGATTTCCACTTCCATTTGTTTCAGTGCTCTCTGCGTCACCCACATCCCCTCCAGCGTGATCCTCCTTAACGCTACAGCTTCCCAATCTGTGCGGTTTTAGAACCAGTGGAGGTTGGAAACTTAATTCAATTCTCTTGTTCTTCGACTGATTGCTCTGTCTTTTAACGATGGTTAGCCAGCCTCCTGTCATCATGTGTGTGTGTGTGTGTGTGTGTGTGTGTGTGTGTGTGTGTGTGTGTGTGTGTGTGTGTGGCTTTTCAGATAGCAAGAATAATGTGAAGGTTATAAATAAGGATTAAGGAAAGATGAAGCGAGGGGCATGGAAGGAAGGGACGGGAGGGGGAGGGGGAGTAAGACCACAGTAATGGAAGGCGCCGCAGGAAGGGGAGGGATCTCGGGGGGTGGGGTGGCTGGGGGAAGCCTTCGAGTGGCTGCCACTAATTACTCAGGTAGGAGAGGTGATTAGACCGAAGGACAGGTAGAAATTAGTGCCAGGTGGAAGATGTAATTACTGGTCGGTGGCAGACCTAATGAGCGAGGCCGGCCAGGTGAGCACAGGTGAATCATAAAGCGACGCTGTGAAGGTTAGTAAGGTGTGGCAGGTAATACTAACTTGCCGCCTCCTCCTCCTCCTCCTCCTCCTCCTTCTCTTCTTCTTCTTCTTTTTCTTTTTCTTCCTCCTCCTCCTCCTTCGCTTAATCTTCCCTGTCATTCTTTCCCGCCTCATGTTACCTCTCTGTCCTTCCTTCTCCTCCTCCTCTTCCTCTTCCTCTTCCTCCTCCTCCTCCTCCTCCTCCTCCTCCTCCTCCTCCTCCTCCTCCTTCCCTTCTTCTTTCTCCTCCTCCTCTTTATTTTTCCATCTTCCACCCGCCTTACCCTTATTTTCTGTTCATCCATTCTCCACTTACCAAAAAGAAAAAGACAAAACAACTTCAATCATTCCGCTGAGCAATATCAATAAGACTGTATAAATAATGCCATTCAAACTGCAACATACTGCTATCCAAACACACACTAGAAATGTATGAGCACGTTCGTATGTGAGTGATGGGTAGAGAGTTCTCATGCATTCTGTAAGGAAAAATATGATAAAATCCGGTTCCACTTCACAACAGATGATATGCCGAAACCTAACTCCTTTTTACTGTTGTAGTGGCTCTTTGTGAATCTGTGGTAGGAAATTCTTACGTTAGATAGGGACAAAAATTCAATCATGTTTTTTTTTTTTTTAAAGTGACCAAAATAAGGAAACAGTAGTGCAAGATATATGTGAATTAAAAAGGGGGAACTATGAAAAAAAAGAGTACCAGAAATTTAAATAAGATTAGTTTTTTTTTCTATACATTACCGAAAACATCACATATCGAAAATATCACTATAAAAAAAAAACGTATAACAGTGAAATTACTATAATAACACTGATAAGTATATAATGGAATAAGGAAAGACATAAGAAGCTACCAATCATTTTAACACGTTGCAATCCCTGTATGAAACATAACTTCATCCATAAATTTTGTGTAAGCTTTAAAGCTTCCTAATAACCCAGAGCTAAGCACCTTATTACTGAGTCGCTTCCATTTATCTACCACTCTACTTGAGAACCAATTAGTTCAGGCTAGGTACGCAACAAAGAGGTTCTATGGTACTGGGAAGAGTCAGACAAGCACGTACTGGCTCTCAAGGATGTTCCCTCCACCCCCTGCAGCCAACACGCCACGACACAACCCTCTCGGAGCCCTGAACACACTACCACCATCTCACCGCTAGCAGGAACACGAAATAAAAGGAAATGTAGCTTCCTATCCCACCAATGACCTCTGCCTGGCACTGCTGTTCCTCCTCTTTTCCATGCTCTAAGTGCCTCTGAGGGGAAGTGTATCAAGACAACTCTGGAATTAAACTGGTAAATCCGATTAGAACCTCTTCATTTTTTGAGAAGCGTCAATTAAGAGGGCTTCCTCATTTTAGTTTGGACAACCTTAGCCGCTCTCCACCTGAGAAAAAGAAAGAAAAAAGAGGGAGAAATTTTCTGGCACATCTGATTAGAGAATAGATCAGTGCTATCAGTGCAGACAATTGCATCACACGGGATACACAAACGCACGCACGCATACACACACACACACACACACACACACACACACACACACACACACACACACACACACACACATGCTAACTAATTAAGTGGACGAACATCAAAGTTTAGCAGAGAAACCATTTGTTCGCAGAATACCAAACTAATATTGGAAAAGAGCAGCGAGTCGATACATCAGGCGGCGAGTGTACTTGAGAGCCGGGCTGTGTGTTGTGAGGCTGTAGTGGCGCGTGAAGGGTTGAGGGGCGGCAGGCAGACTGACAGGCAGGCAGGAAAACAAGCAGACGGATAGAAAGACAGACTGAAAAAATGGATAGATAAAAGGGAAAGCAAACAGAGAGGTGATCAAATAGACAAAGAGATAGACAATGAAGACGGAAAGATGTGAGGTATGCAGGCGGACAGGCAGGAAAGCAAGCAGACGGATAGAAAGATAGACAAGTAGAAAGAAAACCATAGAGGTGATTAAATAGACAAACAGATAGACAATGAAGACAAATATTTGAGGTAGACAGACGGACAGACGAAAAAAACAAAACAATAGATGAACAGGTAAGCTGGGAAACAAACAGACAGACAGGGAGACAATGAAGGAAATATAGCAGACACAGACATAAGTAGCCAAGAAAGACGGTACACAAGGAAAACAACAAAACAAACAAAGAGACAGGTAACAGGCCAGACAGGAAGGGGGGGGGGCGGGAGGCGGGGAGGCAGGCATACAGGCGTGGCGGCAAATAGACAGACAAATTTATCTTCACACACACACACACACACACACACACACACACACACACACACACACACACACACATGCAGGTAAACAGGTAAACAGATGCAAAGGTGAACAGATTGGACAGCATAATTACATCCATGTCACTTCCCTCCCCTACCTCCTCCCCACCAGCCCCTCCACCCCTGCCCTTCTGACTTAGATCGAGGAGGAAAGAGAGGAGATAAATTTCCTAATTAAAAAAGCAGACCATTAGGGACCTCCTATTAGAAATTCAATTGACTTCTCCGCCTTATTTTATTTTCTACTCTTTTCTCCCTAGAATTTACTTCATTGCTAATACCTTATAAGAAAGGGGGAAGGGGAAAGGGGGAGGGAGGGAGGGAGAGAGAGAGATAGAGAGAAAGAGGAGCCCAGAATAGTAAGAGGAATAGGAATAAGAGGATAAAAAGCGTGTAAAAGGAAGAGGAAGAAAGGAGAGGTGTATTTGAAGTTGTACAGTGTTCTTCCATTCCATTTTTCCCTAAGTAAGGAGAGGTAGAGGGAGAGAGAGAGAGAGAGAGAGAGAGAGAGAGAGAGAGAGAGAGAGAGAGAGAGAGAGAGAGAGAGAGAGAGAGAGAGAGGACCCCGGAATGGTAAGAGGAATGGGAATAAGAAGGTAAAGAGAGAGTGGGAAAGGAAGAGGAGGAAGGGAGAGGTGTATTTGAGGTTGTATAGTGTTGTTCCATTTCATTTTCCTCTGCATATGGGGTGTTCCGACCTATATTTCTGTAGTTTTATTCCGCATTTTTTCCATCTATACAACTTTAATGTTTCGTTGTATACTGCGTCGTTGTTCTATTTCATATTCCCGTGTCTAGATTTCAACGTTGGTCCATTACATGCCGTCTTGTTTCGTACCGTTTTCCTGTGTCTGTAATATCTTAAGGTGCTTCGTTCCATATTGTATTGTCTCATTCTGTATTCCTTTGTAAGTTTCATGTATTTTGTTCGGTGTTTACCTATACTCCTCCCGCCATGTTTTTTTAATATTTTTTAAGATCTCGTACTGTCTTGTCTCGCATGAAAGTAACAGAAAAATGACCTGTTCTTATTTTCGTTTTTTTTTTTTTTTTATCTTTTCTGTGTTTTTCATGATTTTCTACCCATGTTACCAGTTTTGCAGTTTCCTGTCCACGATGTTCCTTTTTCAATGGCTCTATATCTTTATTGTGATTCTAATTCTGCCTCGTTGTTCCATTCCTCTTGTTCCGTTGCTGCCTCTTCCCTCTGTTTTGTTCTCTTGTTCACCGTTCACTCTTCCCATTCCCTTGTTCCTCTTCATTCTTTTCTGTTATTCTTGTTCATTCTTTTCGTTCTTATGGTCTTGTTCATTCCTCTCGTTCTATTGTTTCCCGTTCCGTTGTTCCCTGTTCACTCTTCTTGTTCCGTTGGTTCCTGTTCATTCTTCTCGTTCTGTTGTTCCTTTTCATTCTTCTTGTTCCGTCGTTCCTGTTCATTCTTTTCGTTCCGTTGTTCCCAAGTTTCTTCTTTTTCCGTTGTTCACCGTTCACTCCTCTCGTTCCGAATTCTTTTCGTTCTGTTGTTTCCCATTTACTCTATTCATTCCGTTGTTCCCCTTTCATTCTTTTCGTTCCGTTGTTCTCCAATTCATTCTTCCGGTTCCGTTGTTCACCGTTCATTCTTCTCGTTCCGTTGTTCCTGTTAATTCTTTTCGTTCTGTTGTTTCCTGTTCATTCTTCTCATTCCACTGTCCCTTTTCATTCTTCTCGTTCTGCTGTTTCCTATTCACTCTTCTTGTCTCTTTGTTCCCGTCCACGCAATTCTTCCCTGGCATCGTTTCTTGTCGGTACTGAAACTCGCCATAAATTCGCCACAAAAGTAAGAAAAACCCTCCGTGTCTGTAATCATGTGGTAATGACGGCGTTAGTGGCGGCGGGGACGGCTGACGGGAAGCAAACGAGACGACAAATGACTGCAGACACGCAACACCTTGGTGAGAATTCTTTACAATGTATTTTTAACCTTCATGACTCTTGCATCTGTTCCACTCCCACGTGTTTGCTGGGCCCGCCTAGCTCCCGGTGGTGGTGGTGGTGGTGGTGGAGGTGGTGGAGGTGGAGGAGGCGCTGCACGACCTTTTGCACAGTTGGTTGATGGCTGGTTGTGTTTTTCTTCATCTTGTTCTTGGATGACATTGGGTTTTTCAGTGTGTGGAAGTTTGCTTGTCGATGTAGTGTAGTGTTTTGTTCATCTGCCACTAGTAGAAGTTTTGTTGGCCTTCTCTCTCTCTCTCTCTCTCTCTCTCTCTCTCTCTCTCTCTCTCTCTCTCTCTCTCTCTCTCTTCTGCCTGCCATTCAACTAATAAGCGGCCGCCTCTTGCACTCTGACCCTCGTGGCACTACGGGCGGTGACGAAAAGGGGCACTCTTCTTCTCTGGCACGCCCTCAGGCTCGGATTGTGTAGGTTCGCTCTCCTCCATCCTGGGCGAGTAATTTTATCCTCCCGGGACGGTGTTTACGGGTGGTGGTCAGCGCGGTAAGTAGGGCAGCAGGGAGGCGCCGTCTGACCTTTGATGCTCAAGGAGAGGCTCTGGGCTTTGTTTGCTCCCGGTGGCCATCAGTGCACGGATGCAGCGCTGCCTTGCCTCGCCTCGCCTCGTCTCCCTTCGCCTGCCTTGCCTGCCTTGCCCTGCTTTTACTGATATACATGCACACGCACACACACACGCTATCTCACATACGTGGCAGCACTATAATAGTACATACGTACAGTATTGATATATACACGAAAGCAGGCACGCAAAACCAGAACGCAGCCACACAAACAAACGCAAGTCCAAGTACACAAGAAAAGCAACAGTGTTGCGAGCGAGTGAGAGAGAGTGCATGCACGTCTCGGTTTTTGTTACCCATTCGGTGAGGAATAGTGAAGTAACGTTGAAGTCGAAAGAAGAAAGAACTTTGGTCAATGAAGCTGAGTCAGGCGACGAACAGAACAGTGATCACTGCAAGTCGCGATGCTGGACCGAGATGAGGTAAAGAGAGGAAGTGAAAGAGGTGACACAGACAAGAATGCAGGAAGGCCCAGGCAGGTGCTCCGCTAAGGCAAGCACAGTAGATGAAGCAACTGACATGTTTGTTTACGTCACACGCCGGTCGTTATTTTCCACTCACAAACGATTACTTCTTGGCGTAAGTTTCTCCACAATGTCAGGTGGAGAGAGTTGAGCAATGCGTGCCACCCTCCACCCGTCTCCACTCCCTGCCAACCCCGCCACCAGCGGCGCAGCACCCATCATAATACGCCATGTGTGTGTGTGTGTGTGTGTGTGTGTGTGTGTGTGTGTGTGTGTGTGTGTGTGGTGTTTAACAGTGCAGCAGTGGCTGCCATCGCTAAAGGTGTGTGGTTGGGGACAGGTGTGGGTGCAATGGCCAAGTTCCGATAGCTGTCGTCCTGGTGACAAAACCTTGTGTATTTAAGTGTCATTGTTTGCTAGGTGGGGATGGAGGGAGGAAGGAGGAGAACAGTGTGCGTGCCGGGGTGCTTGCCAAGGTGCGTGCCGCCTCCAGGAGGTGCCGCACTTGCTACACAAAGGACCCTCGAGCTGTGGTCTTCCCGGCGGTCATTATCTCGCGCTCAGAATGAGGCCAAATACGAATGAACTAATTATTTCTTTTCCTGGCGTAAGTTTGCACGAAATTTCTTCAAGGAAGCGGTGCAGCTCCGCCGTGCAGTGTGTGGTCTTGGGGCGTACCCTATGCATTGTGCTGATACGCAGGCGCGGCGCCCCCCCCCCCTCCCCCACGTGTAACAGCACTCACTTCATCACTTAATCATACACAAAGGGTCATTTCAAGCCTAGCACCGTCCCACCCCTCACCACCTCCCCCTCCACCGTGCTCGAGGTTTAAGATGTCCTGCTGCAACAAGGCACTTTGAGGCCTCGTAAAGATCGCCGTGAAATATTATACCAACCCTCGACAACCTTCTGAGGGTGAAGATGACGCAGCCTCTCTCTTCCACCCACCCCTTCCCACAACACCAACAAGTCCATCTCCTCACCCCCTCCACACACACACACTGCACCTCCCCAGCAAGCTCTGGCCACACATTAATGTCCACAAAGGGAGGGCAAAGCCTGTACTTGAAGCTCTTCATTGCCCAATCAAACCTCTTCCACCCATTGAAAAGAGAGAAAAAAGACTCTTCAAGCCATATCCGTTCTCAATTTCCACTCCGTTTGAAAACCAGGACAATTAAAACACTCCATGTGCTTTCTGTGTCCTGACGAGTGGTGGGCGCTGTTATGTTTTCCCTTTACATTAATTTGAGTATTACTATGAAGTATACCGATCACCATCACGCCCAGAATTGAGGGCAACACAGTAACTCGTGTCAGCCTAACGACAAGCTGGCAAGTTCGTAGTATCTTTTATATCATTACACATGTTATCGAATTCACAGGTGTGGCGACATGACGTTATGCGGAAGAAACTAAATGCTATTCATATAAAAAAACATACTGAAAGCCAAAGAAGGGAAACTTACCTCATTCTCGGTCCAGCAAGTTTCTCCAGAGTCTTGAACACAGTGTACGTACATTCTGCATATATCATAGTAAAGGGAAACCATGGACCTCACCTGTACCTTCAACTGCGTCGCCCAAAAGCCCCCATCGTGCTCAGCTTCTCATCAACTCACTCACTCGTGGAATATAAGCAGACACTCGGCATCATTAAGACCCGAACTGCCTCAAACCTCCACCCCCCTCTGAACACACAAGACAAAATCCACTCCACCCATTACTCGCTAAACGCACCCACAAAAGACCAATTCCAACCAAAGAAACAACTAGAAAGAAAGAAAAAAAAAGCCTCTAACCCATGCTACCTATAACCACCACGAACCTCCCACAAAAAGAAAACGAAACAAAAAAAAAAGAGAAAAAAGAAAAAGAAAACAATTCCAGCCATCGCTCCCTCAATACACCCGAAACAGCAGCCGTCCCATCCTTCACGCCTCAAACACAGACTAAATCCTCACTAAAAAGGAAAATAAAGCCGCTGTCTTATTGGGACAAAGGGCTGGAGAGAGAGAGAGAGAGAGAGAGAGAGAGAGAGAGAGAGAGAGAGAGAATGTGTGGCGGCGTTGAGTATAAAGTGAGTTATGTAAGGGACATCACCCTCCTATTTATCAAAGGCTTCACAATTCCACGAGATCTTTGGAAAGCCTTCGCGAGAACCCATGTGCTCCCTGCCAACCTTCGTGGGGGGAGAGGGAGAGGGAGAGGGAGAGAAGAATGAGGGAATAGGAAAGGAAAGGAAAGGAAAGAGGAGGTAACGGACAAAGGGGAGAATTGGTACTGCACTTTCTTCCTACTACGTTCCTCTGATTCCCTCTCCCTTCTTCCCCCCTCTCTCTTTACTCTTCTCTTCCCCATTTCCTTTCTTCTTCCTTCATCTCAGACATTCTGGTTAGGAGAGGAAAGAAGGAAATGGAAAACAGGGGAAAGGAATACGAAGGTAGGAAACCGAGAAGAGATGGAGAGTAAGAGGAGGAAAGAGGAGAAAAGTGAAAGCACAATGAAAAGAAATGGGGAGGAAGGGAGGAATAAGAAAAAAAAGAGGAAAAGAGAAAAAAAGGAAGAAAGTAAACAACAGGGAATAAAGGCCAAAAAAGAAGGGAGTCAAAATGGAGGAGGAAGAAGGAGTAAGAGAGAAAAGAAGGCAGGGGATATGACGAGAAGGGATAAAGGAGGCGAAAGAAACTGGGGAGAGTAGGGGAGAAGGAGGGGAGGAAGAAAGGAAGAAAGAAAATATATGAAGGAGGAAGAAGAAAAGGTGCTGCTTCTCCTCCTTCCACGATCACCTCCTTTGCCTCTCTTCCCTCCTCCACTCCCACTCCCTCTCCCTCCCCCTCTCCCCCCCATCCCCCCCTCCTCGCCTCACACCGCCGAGGGGACACATCGACTGAACCGCTGAATTTCCTTCCTCCTCTTTTCTGTTTATTTTATTCGCCGTCTCCTTTTCTTTTACCATTTAAAGGAGACGTGAAATTTGCCTCGACTTGATTCTTTCTTTCCTTCCCGCACAGAAAACGTGAGACGGACGCCAGGTGACACTTAGCATTATTATTATTATTATTATTATTATTATTATTATTATTATTATTATTATTATTATTATTATTATTATTATTACTATTATCATTATTATTATTATTATTATTATTATTATTATTGTTGTTGTTATTATCATCATCGTCATCATCATCATCATCATAATCATCATTATCGTCATCATTATCATTATTATTGTTGTTATTGTTTTTGTTATTTCATCACAGTTTTAAATTGTCTAGTTTAGCCTCTTGAGCACTGGGACCCATTTTCACATTTATTATGCCTATTATTTGTCGATCTTTTACAGCTTCAGAAACTCATGCGGGGATTAGAACATAACAGACTTTCGCCATTAATCTTCTGACCTTCGTAAACCCTTCTTAATGTCGACAAAATCGTCTAATCAAACCCAAAACCCGTAATAAAAATCTGTCCCTGTACTGACGGGATTAAAGGGAAAAAAATCAAACAAAAAGGGAAATATAAACATGGAGAAAACAGTATTAAAAAATAAATTATACTGGCTACAGTAACCACATAAGCAGCAGCAGCAGCAGCAGCAGCAGCAGTGGCAGAATTGTATCATGAAATTATGTCATTATAATTACTACACTTACTGCTGTTGTCTGAAGTACCATTCTGCTTTCCCATACAATGCATTCTCTCTACCGCTTTCCTCCCCCTTTCCCCTCTTACCTCAATCCTCGCTCCTTCCCCCTTTCCCCTCTTTCCTCCCTCGATCCCTCACTCCCTCCCTCCCTCCTACTGCTGCTGCTGCTGCTGCTGCCCAAAGCACCACTGTGGCCCTATTCACTCCCTTTCTCTACAATACATTCACTCCACTCCTCCCATCCTCCATCTCTCCCTGCTTTCATCTTCCTCCTCCTCCCCCCTTGCTTGCAGTGAAGTGAGACCGCACCACCACCACCACCACCACCCTTATCTCCCTCATCTCCCTCACTGCCATCGCGACGTGTCACAGAATTCATTAGCCTTCACTCACTCACTACCTCTTCCTTCCTTCATCTGTACATTTCCGTCAGTTCCTGTTCTGCCGCTGCAAGTCTGGGCACTCTGGCACTCTTCGGCTCTCCAGTGCTGTCCTAATTCCTTTTGCGGTGGATCAGGGCGACGCAGAACACGCTTTAATGGAATCCAAACCCAAATGAACCTCGCAGTTTATGCATTGTTACGTATATATTCCTGTTATCGGTTCACCAGGGAATTTATAGAGGGACGGTTCACGGTCATTTGCTTATTTCAATTCTCCTTTATTTTACTGTCCGATTTGAGAGAGAGAGAGAGAGAGAGAG
>CM035198.1:12612348-12631937 GCA_020233015.1 Callinectes sapidus | reverse complement strand
TGTGTGTGTGTGTGTGTGTGTGTGTGTGTGTGTGTGTGTGTGTGTGTGTGTGTCTTTCAGCGAAATAAGTCTTCGGTGAAGGTAGTTGCCTCTTAACTTAAGGAAACTCCGAGAAAATATTGTTACGAGTAGGCTCTTGGCAAGCATAAGTGCCCGTTAATAACTTTTTATGTGGGACACGGCAGCGGAATTACGTCTCTTCAAAACACACACACACACACACACACACACACACACACACACACACACACACACATTTTTCAGCTTTTCATTATTTTTTCTGTGTCTCTATGGCTCCCCCCCCCTTCTGTTCCCTCTCTCCCCCTTCTTTATCTTGCCTCTAAACTCGTCACTTTTACATTTTTTATATATTTTTTTTATTTTCTCTTTCTCTCCCCTCGTTTCCTCTCCTTTTCAGTCCCCTCCCCCCTCCTTCTTTTCTACTATTTTTTCTGTTCCAAATATCACACACTTATTATATTTGTCCCTTTCTATATCATTTTGTTATATTCACTTTTTTTTTCCCTCTCATCTCATCACCTCACTCCTATTCACCTTTCTTCTCCTGTCCTCTTCCATTCTCTATTGTTCTGCAGTGGGAGCCTTTCATAACTCTTTCCTCGCAGTAATTCAGTAAACAGTATTGTTAACTCTATCTGATGTCCTTACGCCTGATCATTATTTGAGTTCTTGTGCATGCTTTCGCTCCACCACTTCTTTCTGTTTTCTCCTTTTATTTTTTTTACCTTTTTTTTTCCTTTCCCTTGATTTTTTCTTTATTTTTGTGTGGGTGATTTTTATTAACTATTTTCGCATGCTTATTTTTTCTCGTAATGTTTTTTTTAGGAAACTTACATTATGCACTTGTTTTGTCGTGTGCGTGCGTGTGTGTGTGTGTGTGTGTGTGTGTGTGTGTGTGTGTGCGTGGGTGCGTGCGTGCGTGCGTGCCCTTCTGTTGGCTTGTTGCATGCATAATCCTTCCTGTTTATTCTGTACATTTTGTTCTTTTTACTTGTTTCCAGTGTTTTTTATCCCCTTTTTAAATGTGATGTTTTCTAGCTCTTTTTTTTTCTTTTTTTTTCTTTTTTGTGTGTGTGTCTGTGTATAAATGTTATTGACCTTTTTGTATGTGTCCATGAGGGAGCAACTGGGAGAAGTAGGAGAACAAGAAAGTGGAGAAGGAGGATGGTTAAGGGTTGACACTCTAATCCCTTAAGGGGACGCGTGTGAGGCGGTCCTAAATAAGGGCTTGAGTATAACGTGATGTTTGTTTTCACTTGCTGTTTCTTCCTTAATGGATGCACCGTATGTCTACCTCTCGCTCTTCATTTCAAAGAATTCCGTCTTTTTTTCCCCCATTTCATATTTTGCGTCGTTTCATGTGTGCCTTCTTTACCTCTTTCCCCGCCTCTTCTCCTTAATTTTATCTTGATCTTATCTTTCTTCCCAAATTATTTACAATTTTAACCTCCTACATACAAAAAAATAATAAAATACTCCTTCATTTTTTCCAGTCTTTCTTTGTCATTTTTTTTTTTCATTTTCTCCTCCTCCTCCTCCTCCTCCTCCTCCTCCTCCTCTCTTTCATCATACCTCTTATCCCCGCTCCTCCACCTACCTCACTTCTCTTCTGCTCTTTCCTCTTGTTCCTCAGACTTTTTAGTTTCTTTGTTTCCTCCTTGCTCTTTCTCCCTTCCGTCAGCCGCCTTACACCTTTCACTCTGCACTCTCGCACCCGTTTTGTCCGGACGGCAGCGTACTTCACACACACACACACACATACACACACACACACACACACACACACACACACACACACACACACACACACACACACACACACACACACATTCTTGATCTCTGCAATACTCAACGTGGTTATTTTCTGACTCATTTGTTTGCACTCTTATTTTTGTTATAGTTCTTCTTCTTGTCTGTTTACCTTTTCCTCTTTTTCTTAGGTTTATTTAAATATTTAACATGTGTATTCTTTTCTTTATATTTTGTATGTGGATATTATTTTTCTTTATTACGTATAAGCTGTTTTTGTTATTTATAATGATTCAACGTTGTGTTCTTGTTTCTTACCACCTTCTCTCTTGCCTTATATGAAGATTCCAAATACGTTCTTTCCTACTCTTCGCTATTTTTTTCCTTAAACCTTCCCTTCACCTTTCCCAAACCACAATTCCTCACCTACTAAAGTCCCCAGATCACCACCGTATCGCTAACACCTCTCTCACCGGTGCAGTGGACTCGAACTCATGGATCCAACTGACTCCTCGACGCAGGCACTACTTCGGCAGCCGCCAGCAGGGGTCTTCCGCCAGCGGGCCGCCGCTGGGAGGTGCGGCAGCTTCACAGGGTTTGAGAACATTTCCTTCTCCGCTAGCTCGTCTTCTCTCTCGTCCTCTGCCATCTCCAAGGCACACTACCATGATCACCACCACCACCATTACTACTACTACTACTACTACTACAACTGTATAGCGTTTCTAGACTCTGCTAGAAATGTCGACCCTAGTTATTTACTAGATTGGACCTGCACTGCTTGTTGTGTTCTTGTAAAGCCAATACCACACTCCGGCTTTTCATGTTCCGCTCACTCTGTCACCGCGGCCGTGTAGCCCTTAGGCAGCAGGCTCTTTTTCCTGTCACTACTCGCACCGCCCGGCAGCCTCCCAGATTTATGGCTCTCAAGTCTTCTCGTCTCTGCCTTGAGTGATGCTATCACAACCACTACTACTGCTGCTGCTATTATTACTACTTCCATTACTACCACTACTAGTGCTGCCACTGCAGCTGCATTCTGGAAACTGATGTCTACTGTGTCTCCTTGAACCCTTCTTTCCTTTCGACACTTGAAGGTGACGGCCTGGGAGCTCAGCCTCTGTGTAGTCGACGAGTATTGTCTGGTAACTCTGCATGCCAGACAGCAGGTGTACTATCTTGTTATCTCTGAATTGGCTACTTTCTACACAACCATTCCTGAATGCGCTTCCAAATACCTGAGTATATACCACCCAAGTCAGTCGGTTTGTCCTCGTGGAGTTCTAAATTTTTTTCTTTTTTTTTTTCTTCCTCTTCTTTTCCCGCTCCCTCCAGCAAACTGGGTGGTGCATGTGTATGACACACTCTGTGCCCTTGTAACACTACGTGGCTAGTCCCTTAATGGACCCCGCCCTGAAATTACCCATAGTGACTTGGAGTTACTTGTAGACCAACAACAGTATTTTTCACCACGTGTCCCTAAGATGTTATGGTTTGATGTTTGGAAAAACTTTCTACGATGTTTTTGTCCCCTTGTGCTGCCGCTGAGACAAGAATATTCCCTCACTCCCCCTCCAACCATACTCTTTGTGATGAGCTTTGTATGCGTAGTGAAGAGAATCTTATTCAATCTTCGGATGTTACCATGTATGCGTGTGTGTGTGCTCTTTACCTAACACCTGGCTTGTAATCACATTATTAGTTTAAAAATGCGCCGCCTTTTACTTTTTCTGGTTATGGGTACACGCGAGAGAGAGAGAGAGAGAGAGAGAGAGAGAGAGAGAGAGAGAGAGAGAGAGAGAGAGAGAGAGAGAGAGAGAGAGGACCGCAGAGGGTATAAATCCTTGTATTTTATACTCAATGTCAGTCGAGTCACTGCTAAAAAAAAGAGAAAAAAACTGAAGGCAGGCACAGAACTCTTGACACACGGCTTTCATGTCCTTGCGTGTAGTGAGTGTCATCGGCATGTCTCTCCAGAGAGATCGTTGTGTGATTGGATATAAAAATGTTCTCGCGTATATTTGCTTGGTACTTTGGTGTATAGGAGACCTTAGTTTGGTGAGAATCAATGATCATATATCTCCTTTTATATTGTATCTGTAAATAGGCAACTATGTTTCTTTCCCCCCCTCCCCCCCCCCTCTCTCTCTCTGTGTGTGTGTGTGTGTGTGTGTGTGTGTGTGTTTGTGTGTGTGCGCGCGCGTGCGTGTATCGTTAATGACAGCATTCTGACCCATAACTCACGTAGCTCACTGTCAAAGAACACCCGTGCCATACTCACTCCAAAGAACATACAGTTGTTTTTCTCTGTGTCCTTTGAACTACACGTAGTAAATGTTATGCAGGGGACGAGAAGTAACAGTAGATATATTTCGTGTAAGTAGAGTACAAGTAATGTCCGTAAGTAGGGTAACATGGTGAATCTAGTATTGTGAAAGTTATGATATTGTAGCAGCAGATACTTTTGTCTTAGTGCTGGTAGTAGTAGCGGTAGTAGAAAACGTAATGAAGCTAGTGTAACAGTGATACATGTTTGGTTAAATGGTTGGTAAATGAGTGTAAAAATTGGATTCATGTAACTTTCGTGTGAGATGTGTGGCGTGTTGGATGTTGATGATTCACTGACTTTTTTTTCTTTTTTTATTTATAGAATCTTGACTTTTTATGGGAATTTATGGGCTAAAGGAGACCACCTGATGGAGACCTCCTATCTGAAAGCCCACCCACTTGGGAACCGTTACCCCGAGTGGACGACTAAACTCCACTCAGACCGTAGCCAGTATTCGAACCCATGCGCTCGGGGATCCCAAGGTCTCCAGAGCGCAAGCGGTTCCACTGTACCATTTTTTTTATATATATTATACGTTTTTTTGCTTTAAATACACCTGTGAAATTCTTTTCATAATACCGTCCTTAAAAGTCTCAAGTGCAAGAGTGAAACCTTGTTCCTTGTTACACTTTAAAAAACCTCGTCAGTATTCTTTAGTCATATTATTAGTTCATTATGTGTCTTGAAATGTATTACTAGTTGACTTCATTTTATTTTCTCTCTTAAATTACATTGTGAGGTTTCAAGTTAAATCTATAATTACAGTATATCCATATATTTTTTTTCAGTTGTTGTTCTTTCTAGTCCACAATTTTTATCCAGTATTTGTTTCATTGTTTTTTTTTTTTTTTTTTACCGAATTAAAGGTTTCGATAAATTGCTCGACATGATAGGTAATTCAAAGACCTTTATTTACTTTATAATATAGGGATAGGTGCTTAGGTTTTCACAAATACAATTAGTTATTAAAATCGAAGTGTTAAGGCATTGTTATCCTTGATTTCTCTTTTCCTTTAGCTTCACTTTTTTTTTGTGACCGATTGAAAAGACTATACATTTGATAAGAGAAATCAGTTTTAAGAATAGATTCATTAGCAAAAATTCTTCTCTCTCTCTCTCTCTCTCTCTCTCTCTCTCTCTCTCTCTCTCTCTCTCTCTCTCTCTCTCTCTCTCTCTCTCTCTCTCTCTCTCTCCCTCATTTTTCTTTCTATACTACCACCACTGTTACTCTCACCTCTCCCCATCCTTCTCCTCTAACTTCTTGTCCTTGTGTTTTTTCTACCTCTTCGCCCCCACGTTATTTCGGTCGAGTAAATAAAACATCTGATGAAATTAGGTTCCCATGCGTGCGCGGCGAAGGGAAACAAGAAATGGTGGCGCGAGAGAGTGAGTGGAAGGAAAGGGAAAATAACTAATGGATAGTAGAGCAATCAGGGGGAAAGTAAGAGGGTAATAATGGGGAAATGAGAACTAATAAATGGTAAAGTAGTCTGAGCTGAGAGTTGCAGATTAATATTGGGGGAAAGAAGGAAAGAAAGGGAAAGAAGAGCTAATGAAAGAACGGTAGAGTGGTCTTGGAGGAGAATGGGAGAGTAATAGTAGAGAGAGATAGTAAGCTAAGGAAGAGGGAAGGATAACATGTGAATATACGTAGGTTAAAGGAAGAGCTGAAAGAAAATTAATAAGAGTGAAGAAAAATGTGGAAAGGAGGAAGCTAATGAATAATGAACATTTTCTATTTAAACCTCATTTGTTGGAAATTATAAGATGAGTGAATAGTTGAAAAGACACACACACACACACACACACACACACACACACACACACACACACACACACACACACACACACACACACACACACACACACACACACAGGTGAAATGAACTTTGCAGTGTTTTATTTATTAATTGCGTCTAAGAAAAATCACTTTCAAAAAGAAACTCAGGGCATGAAAGAAGTACGGAATTCATAACTTTTGAGAAAATAAACTGGGAAGCGGGAAGGAAGGAAAGGTTAGTAGGTTTATGAAGGAGTTAGTGATCGAATGCCAGAGAGATAAAGCGCGGCTATTTGTCGTGAGGGATGGACCATGTGGGGGAGGGGAAAAGGTGTAAGAGAGATAAACTCAAGATTGACGTGGATGGAAGCAGAGCGAGGCAAAGAGAAATGGAAAACGGTTAACTCTTACTGGTGACCTGGGAAGAGGAAATAGTGGATGAAAGGGTTATTTTTTCTCTTCTCTTTCAACTGTGTGTGTGTGTGTGTGTGTGTGTGTGTGTGTGTGTGTGTGTGTGTGTGTGTGCGTGCGTGTGCGTGTGTGTTTTTGTTGATTTCCTGGAATGGCTAAAGAAGTGTTTAGAAAGCTTTGGGAAAAGAAGGAAAGCAATTGTGTCCAGTTCTTGAATTCCAAGACAAAGACTCACAGCCGGGAAGGATTAATTAAAGTAAACGAAGTGTCTCAAATTAATTAAATCCGAAAGTAGGAGTTTTAATTCGTCAAAAACCAGAAATGTTGGTGCAATGGCGATCATAAAGAGTTATAAATAATTGATAGTGCATTACTTAATAATATATAGGCGTGAGAACAGCTTCTTACTTGTAGTTCAAGAAAAATTCTTCTACATATTCTTTACAGACAAAAGGGTAATAAATATAGTTTCGTATATTTATGAAATGTGAGAGAAACGAATAGTGAAAGCGAAAAATGAAGCAAATCCTAGAGAGAAATAAAACCGTGGCAAATAGTAAAAAGAAAAAAAAAAGGTATTTGAAGTTTAGGAAGTATTAAAAGTATTTCAGGAGGCAAATCTTGAAACTTAATTGGATTTACGTGGCTTAGGAAAGTTAGATTACAGAAGGAGAAGAATGAGTTAGAGATGGTGGAGTCATGGATTGTCAGAAAAAAAAATAGATGCATTAGCAGTGCCTTTCGTGAAACCCTGGATAGACTGAAAGTAAAATGAGACAGACAAAGGGAAGCAGCTAGGAAGTAAACAGGAATTTTTATTATGCAAAAGAAGGCTAATGAGAAGTCACTTTAGAAAAGTAATTAAGACAAAAACAATTTGGATGGAAAGTGCATAATGTGAGTGTATTAAAGGAAGCAAGGCAGAAGGCAGGGGTGGTCTTGCTAAAACAAAGGTGCGAGAGAGGAAGTACGAGTACGTAATGTATATGAGGCAAGGCGAGAATTATGAAAGGAATTTGAGTGACGCTAATGAGAAAGAAACATTGATTAGGAAGAAGGAGTGCACTGTTAGGAATGCGAAATAGTAATGTGGAAGCCAGTGCAGGAAGCCATTACTCAACAGAAAGGAAATGGAAATGCAGTTGTCAGATTTTTCTTAGTGTAAAGAGAAACTGTGACAAAATGGTCTGTTATGTTGTTCATTGTTTAATGGGACTAGAGTAAAGGGGAAGGATGTAGAATGCAGTCATTGTGAGGACATAGAAGAATAAAAAGACTTTGAAACTACAGAAATGTGAGCTATTTTTACGCACTCATGAAAAAACTATTATGAAAGGTATTACCTGACCAAAAATAACAGTGATTGAAACCAAAAGCTTTTATAAAGTCCTTGGGTTCATAAAAATAAAGTGAAAACCTATGTGTCGTATCTAAATTTCAAGAAAAGTTTCTGTGGCTTAAACACTCAAAGCTGAAATTTTGTAGAATAATGAGGTAATATGATGTTCTTTTAACCAATATCTAGAATTATGACAATACAAAAATAAAACACTGAGAAATTAGAATGAATTTTATTCATAAAAGTCTTTTAAGGTATGTTAAGCAAAGAGACACGCGACAACAGGAGCGTATGTACACATACGGATACAGTTGCAATTAAAAGAAAAGCATTTCAAAACTTAATGCTTCTAAAATTTAAGTACAAACAAGAATGAAAATATCTATCCGAAAGTTTGAAAGTTTGAAATTTGAAAGGCCAAGAGTGTGAGGAAGTTACTATTATTTATATGTGTCAAAGCATATTTCTTTAAACAAACACACACACACACACACACACACACACACACACACTCTTGAACACTACCTTCTCATTTGAGTGTCACCATATGTGGGCCACAGTTCGTAGCTGCACACGCACACTAATAGCACCTGTTAAATATAATGGACATTTAAATGACACTGGGGACACTTTGGTGCATCTGCAGGTAGGCGAGGCGGAACCCGTTGTCCCTGCTGACTCTTTGTGGAGGGTGACGCTTGATAGAGAGTCCCCGCGGCGTCTAATGCCAAAGTCCATTAGTGTAGGCGGAAGAGACCATCAGATGGAGGGTAAACAGAGAGAGAGAGAGAGAGAGAGAGAGAGAGAGAGAGAGAGAGAGAGAGAGAGAGAGAGAGAGAGAGAGAGAGAGAGACTTAATCATAACTTCCTGCAGCAAACACCCTCCAGACAACATCCTGTACTTCCTACCCCCCCTTCCCTCCCAGCACAGCGAATCAGCTCTGCACGTACCCCCAGTACACACAGGCAGAAAGTTGGAAAATTCATATTTGGCGTGATGATGAAGATTAAGAGGGTGAGAATGGTGGTGGTAGGTACGGCAAAAATTACGTTGGTGCGGTGTTGTGGGAGGCTGTGAAGCAATATTATACGTGTGGGGGGGAGACGTGTGTGTGTGTGTGTGTGTGTGTGTGTGTGTGTGCGTGTGTGTGTGTGTGTGTGTGTGTTGGGTGGGTGTGAGTGTGTGTGTTGGAGGTGATGTGTGGGCAATGCAAGGAAAATAGGAGCTTGGCGTAACTATATTTGAAGAGAACATTTATTAAGATGGATTGGGTCGCGGCATGACACACGAGATATGAATGTCTAGTGGCGAAGTGGAGCAGAGACTTTGTGGTGCAGGTGCGGATGTGTGCGTGAGTGTGTGCTATTCTGAGCTGTGTTGCCGCCCTCTCGGTGTGCATTTGGAGGATATAACGGATAAATTTCCAAATCGTTGAGGCAAAATGCTGATATGTGTAAGATCTCTGGACTCCTACTGATCTGTTATAATACGGAATGTGATACAATATTATAAGATAAAGAATGATATTAAACAAGAAATGTGATGATATTTTTTTGTTGAATAATGGTGTTGTCTCTGTTAAAGAAAATAATAACCCGAAATGACTTTGCAAAAAAGAGTAGGCATGATTTTGAACTTATTTTTGTAGAAGTGAAAAACAAAAGATAAATTAATGTATAGCAATTCATTATAGATCTCTTTATGGATCTTGATCTAAATTATTCGTGTGAGTGACATTTCTGTTTTCTCCCCAAAATTGATAAAATAGACCATGATGTTAGCAATATTTTTTATTAATAACTAGGACGTGAAAATGGAGAACATATCCTTCTGTGCAGCTGGAAGGAAGGAGGAAGGTGAATCAGGCCAAGGTTGTTTCATCATGCTGTACCCGGCGCTATCTATCATAAACACTGCCTCTTCATCCCTTCACTACTTACTCTGTCATCAAGTCATCCAGCGTTTCGCCCCATTAACCTGCCCATTGTTTCCCTTCTCCATATTCCCCTCTAGACACATTATCTTCCGGCTTCCTCATCTCTGCGTCAGGCATAGGATAACTTTACTCATTTTATGTGCTTTCAACTTATGGACATTCATATCCAGTGCAATTTAGTCTAGAAGAGCAAAATCCAGAGACTTCCTTTGGTGATCCGACGTGATCCTGCAGCTATTGTTTATACAAAAGAGCTTGGTGTCTCCACTGCAAGTCTTGCAAGGGTGACTGATAATAACATGGCTTCGATGGAGAAACTCGTCATGAATAGTTTTAGATTTGTTTGTGAAAAGTAATCGCTTACCACCAATATTTTGAAATTCACACTGAATTTATGCATTTGTCCACAATGTGTCGATCCCAGTTCTACCAAGAACGGTGACGGAATTTCCTGTGTTATCAAGCTCTCGTCTTGTCATTGCTCCTCAGATATTGCGATGATACCTGAGTTCTGGGTTCCATCTTCCTGGTAGGAGGAAATATTATCTATGATTAATTTCCTAGGATTTCATCTCTTTCGCAGTGGTCTGAACCTCCACCTCGCGGCATCGCGGTGCTCTCAGAAATCAATTATTGAGTCTGCCGAGGTGATTCACAGAAATATCGTATATATATATATATATATATATATATATATATATATATATATATATATATATATATATATATATATATATATATATATATATATATATGGGCACGGGTGCTGTCCAAGGACAACAACAGAAATACAAAATAAAACTTCATTGAAGTACCAATTCATTAAGAAAAATGTCTGTCAGGATTAACCAAATCATAAATGTCTTGATATCAAATACTAAACTATGTGTTTGTTGCTTATGAGATGCAGTTATTGGCGTGTTTGTGAGGTGTGGATTGTTAATGCCCTTATCACGCCATGTCAGGCTACATGTATTGTGTTTATAAGCTGATTGGCAGCGGCATCATTATTACAGTGGTGATTCTCTCGAAATATTGCAGCCACCAATATTGTGAGATACAGATGTAAAGTGAGGGAACGCTATGTCACTTACTCTGGAATTAATGATGCTTTCAGTAACATAGATATGAAATTATTGTTGATATTCTTATGTGTTTTTGGCTTTCCTTGTTTTGACGGTAGTAGTGTTGGATCGGTTATTTCTACCAGTGGTGGTAGAATAGCCTTTGATTCGAGAGAGAGAGAGCATACATACCGTCCTGTACTGAGAGTGTGACCTACGCACACACACACACACACACACACACACACACACACACACACGACTATATTCTTTTGTTGATACTGGTTTTGCTGTTCCTGCTGGAGGTAATAGTCTTTGGTTAATGTCTACAACGTCTTTACGAATCAGTGGTGATCTCCAATGACACTTGATCTCTTACGAATTTTCTTATGGTCATCAACAAAAGACTCCTTCGTTTGGATTCTTTGTTTTGGTTCCAGAGTGTTCCTGTGTTCAAGGCACACTGCAACACAAGGAGGGGTGCTGATGAATTGAACAAGTGCCACGTGAATAGTGGCTCTTACTACCTCTGGGGAAGTTCCTAGTCACTTCCCCTTTTAACCCTCCTTAACTAACCCCTCAATGTATTACCTCAGATATCTCCTTTCTATTGGAGGCTTTACTCACACATACACGAACTGTCACTGATTTTTATTTTCTTTCTTCCGCAGCGACGTGGGTGAGGCGACCCTTCGAAGATGATGACGACCTGCAGCCTCCAGAGGGCAAGATTTATCTCTCAGACTTCCAGGTGGAGAAATTCACGTATTATTTCACCGATGTGTTTGACCACAACAAGGACCGTGTCATCACAATCGAGGACATCCACGCCCTTAACGAGGTATGTGGCTTGTGATGGAGAGAGAGAGAGAGAGAGAGAGAGAGAGAGAGAGAGAGAGAGAGAGAGAGAGAGAGAGAGAGAGAGAGAGAGAGAGAGAGAGAGAGAGATGATAAGTAATAAATAAAATTAAATGAAATAAGTAGATGAATTAAATGAAGCACTAAAGGAACGATTTAAATTTAGATTTAATGGCGCTCCATTCAGGTTATATAAGATTACTAGATGAAAGAAGAAGAAAGGAATAGGAAATAGATAAATGTACATATGGTTGTGGAAAATGAAAATCCTCTTTCCATCAACCAATAACATGGTTTGGGGTGTTTCTTTTTTTCCTTCATTTTTTTGTTTACTAATTTTTATATATTTATTTATTTTTTGTTCCGTGACTTTTGCACTTCAATCTTTCGCATGTTTCATTGTTATTAAAAACATATTATCAATTTTGTGTACAGAGGGTATCGTCACGGCTAATCAGTGGAGGATGTTAGGTAAATCCCTGAACAGTTTTACGACCTTAAAATAAATGAATAATGTATACGTATATTGCATTTACAGCAGATTTTAAAGCAAGTGAGCAAAACTTGACTTTTACAAACTAAAGACAAACTTGATTAATTTTCCGGTCTTTATTGAAAATTTGAAATGTCGTTATCGTTTGCTTCTTGATTCAATTACTGATTTCATTAAAAAAAACACACATTACAAAATAAGGGAAACTGTAACAGGTCCTAAGCCCCTGTGTGAACAAAGTTACTTAATTCCATCTATCATCCTCATCCATAAACTTATCTAATCTTCTTTTAAAGTTCCCTATTGACTCAGCACCAACATCATGAATAATGAGTCCTTTCCATTCATCAACCACTCTGCTAGAAAACCAGTTCCTTCCCATTTTTTCATAAACTCTCTCTCTCTCTCTCTCTCTCTCTCTCTCTCTCTCTCTCTCTCTCTCTCTCTCTCTCGGCTCGTCTCTCCTCTCTCTCTTTCTCTCTCTCCTCGCCTCTGCTCTCTCGCTCTCTCTCACTCTCTGGACCTGTTCTGGCTGTCTAATTGTCTATCTCTTTGGTTGGCTCCCTGTCTGTTTCTGCTTGTATTTTCGTCTATGTGACACACACACACACACACACACACACACACACACACACACACACACACACACACACACACACACCTGGCAACATGAGACTCGAATACTCTTGTTTCATACTGATGGACAGAATAATAGAGGACAGAGCTCCTGTTCCCTTCACCTCACCACTCCTATTACCTTTGACGATGCATAAGGAATACATGGCTGTTTATTTCCAGTCTGGTTGTATAATGAGCTACTTGTTTGTACCCTCTTCTGCTGAGAGAGAGAGAGAGAGAGAGAGAGAGAGAGAGAGAGAGAGAGAGAGAGGGGGGGGACATCCGTTTCTTTTTCCACATGTTGCCTGTTAGACTTGTACCTTGCTATTCACGTTCTTTTTTTCGTATTTCATTTTACTCCATCACTCGTACCCTATGGGCCTCGTGTCGCTGTCTGGTTATATTTCTTCTTTTTGTTTTTCTTTTTTATGTATATGCATTTTCCCTCCGGCTAAAAAACATACATTTTTCTTACTGTGCTATCGTGTAGTATCCCCGAGTGTGGTTTATATTTCATGGGGTAATGGCGCAGTTAATCTTCCTATGTCCTCTAATTGTGCTCATAGCTGGTTTTATTTATCGTTACTTCTTGCCCTTTGCTCTTATAAAGGTACATAAAAATTTCCATCATGCAGTACCCGTTCCCTGACGAATTTGTTTTGTTGCCAAATCTGTGTGAACCAACGTCTACATCTGGAAATTGAAAGCACTGCTGATAATAAAGTTAATAGAAGTTTTGTGTGCTCCTTCCCAGTGGATCCTCGTTCTCTTTAAATGGCGCGTCATTTTTTTTTTTTTTTTTTTTCGCTTGAAGAATATCAGGTGCGCATTGTTGTTTATCAAGCGAGGACAGCTGTGGAGAGCTAGGGTGTGTGTGTGTCGGTGGGTGCTGGTGTGGGAGTGGATGTGTACGTGTGTGCGAAACTTGTTTATGGACCGCTTATTTAAAGGGGCACAATAATAAAGGAGGAAGTAGAGCAGAGAGAGAGAGGGGGGGGGGGGGGAAGGGATTAGTACATGATTCAAATATATGTCAATTAATTAAAAGTAATAGATAGGTAGATAGATAGATAAGAAGCCAGTTTGAAAGATATGGAAATAGATGCAAACGACCATACACACTAAAAATATGCTGCAATCTTTTGCTCATTCAAATTTATAAGACAGAAGAGAAAAGAAGGGAGAAAAGAGTTGTGGATAATACGGTGTCTAGAAAGAAATTTACGCAAAAGTAAGGAAGTGAAGGAGAGCAAAAGTGCCTTTCGTGAATGAAATTTTTGAAAAAATGAACCACAAGAGGTGAGCAGGAAAGTATTGTGCGCGCGCACGCACACACACACAGACACACACACACACACACACACACACACACACACACACACACACACACACACACGCCGACATAAAGAGAGAGAGAGAGAGAGAGAGAGAGAGAGAGAGAGAGAGAGAGAGAGAGAGAGAGAGAGAGAGAGAGAGAGAGAGAGAGAGAGAGAGAGAAGAAAGGAAGAAAGAGAGAGGGGGAGAAAAAAAAGGGACTAGCAAATGAGAGAAAAATGGATTAAATGATTAAAGGAATGACGTAGATGAGGGAGGTGCTGCTTGCAAAAATAATGACATACACAAGCACACATTAGAATAGAAATTAATCATCAATCAATTAGTCAACAAACAGGTATATGTATTCTATATTACTCTCATTTTGTCAGTAGTGGTTATGATTTGCATTATTACATTTAGTTATAAAACAGACATTCAACAGTTGAAAATATAAGCGAAACATTCCAAAATTCCAGACGATCCCACTATGTTAAATGTATGAGTGCAAATCTCATAATGGAAGAAAAATTATACGCTGAATTCGAGAACTTTAAGACAAATGGGTCGTCTTGAGTCAGGGTACATAAAGCATTTTCATGCTGGTCGGTCTCGCTCGCACCTTAGATCAAAACTTTCCTCCAATAAATTTGTCCGACTTCGATTTCAGTCCTGCAAACATAAAACTTACCACTTTGATGAGGAAAACCAACTTTTTATGTATATATTCACAGGGAAAATAAGAAAGAAAATATGAAGCAATGATATGCGACTGATCAAAAACTAAACAAATAAAAGTGCTGAACAACACGTAGCAAGGCAGTGGACAAGTGATACCATTTTATAAAACGTTGCTATACACGGGTGGCTGGCTTGACCTGATAACAGCCGCATCACTGGGTAATATTTGAAAATTAAGAGAATATACAGTATTTTGTTTTATTTGTATTAATGAAGAGCAATTTCAAATTAACTTGCGTATCCACCAAATTCATGTATGGGTAACAATAGAACAGGAGGAAAAAATATAGCAATTTTAATAAAACTCGTAATGTGTGTGTGTGTGTGTGTGTGTGTGTGTGTGTGTGTGTGTGTGTGTGTGTGTGTGTAGACTGTCACCTTAATGGAAAATAAGTTATTGCTTTTCCCGTCCATAACAACCAGTAATTGTCTTTTTTAGTATAGGTGCTGAACTGAAAGGAAATGAAAATCCATTCTCTCTCTCTCTCTCTCTCTCTCTCTCTCTCTCTCTCTCTCTCTCTCTCTCTCTCTCTCTCTCTCTCTCTCTCTCTCTCTCTCTCTCTGCTGGGATGAGGTACACTTAATCCGCTTCCATAATGCAATAGACGTTTCATCCCTGCATCCTAAACCTGGGCCCTTGACAACCATTCACCGAGCCTTGTTTATCTCCATTAAGCCCAGCAGTGATGGGCGGGAGGGGAAACTGCGTGTGTGCTTGTACTAACAAAGTGGTGAGGATGGCATGATGATGATGATGATGATGATAAGGAGAAGGAACAGGAGGAGGGAAGGATACTGCAACTTCTGTGACTTCTGTTCGTTAGTAACATTACCTTCATTACCATCACCACCAGACTGAAATTCATATCAATGTATTCATAACTAAAATAACTGAATTTTAAAAGGGAAGTGAATAAAGTTTGCTAAATACAAATTAGGAATGAATTTGTTGATATTTAAGGAATTAAGTACCGGGGTGAAAGTATCAAAATGTAATCCTATACTTTGAAATTAAATCTTTAAATTCTCTGTCGCAGGTTTAGCAGTGTGGTTTTACCTGTTGGTTTTGTGGTGTGTGTGTGTGTGTGTGTGTGGGTGGGTGGGTGGGTGTGGGTGGGTGGGTGAGCGCGCACTCAATCGTCAATCATCTTGCTCCGGTAAGATCAGTATGATAAAATAATAAGTTCGCTCAAATTTCGTAATACCCTTCACAAGAGGAGAGAAAATCGTATAAATTTACATTAATTGGTGTCAAAAATCTGACACAAGAAGTGAAAGCTTTAGCGGGGATGACTTAGATAAGATACTTTGGAATCGTTATCAGGAATGGGTTCGTGCTCGATGAAATTTTATTTAAGGCGTGTTTCGAAAGACATTATTCCTCAAATAAAGTAAAAGATTGCTCATGTGGAATCCGTAATTGTGTTGTTAGTGCCCAGTCAATAGCTGCTTTAGAAAAACAAGTACATGTATGAATAGGAATCAATAAGTTTTTATGGCTATGTATGTTTTATGTAGGAACTTCTGTGTGTGCATGCTGGCGTGTTGCAGTTGTCCGGAATATCGTGTCCTTATATATCTATGAATTTGTAGTAGAACACATGTCGATGCGATAATCTCTCAGTACTGTTTGACACCTAAGAACACTATTAATGCGAATTATTATAATTTCAACTGATTCAACTAATTCAACGATACAACCAAAATACAGCTTGTGGCCGGGTTCATTAATGTTGAAGCTCTTCCGTGTAGTGTAATCTACCTTAAATTTGATACTTTCTGCAAGTAGTATATAGTCCTATGTTGCATAATTTGTAGTAGAGCTAAGATATCTAACAAACTTAACATTTTATAATTTTCAGACACTAATGGAAGGAGAAAATTGGTTAGGTGACATTTTTTTTACATTGTATCTCTCAAAAGTAACCATTACTCCCATTATTATGAATTTTATTGGTTCTACCACCACTGCTACGGCTTCCACTACTACTGGGGTGGTACTCAGACATATACACAAATAGACAGAGGGACGATAATTATAATTAGTACTTTCATTGTTTCCGGTAGTCTTACATCCTGCTTCCTCCACTGCTACTGCCACTGACATGAAAGAGCCATGGAAATTAGATAGATAGACAGAAAAATTATTATTATTATTATAAGTATCTTCATATCTTCTACCAGTTTCACATCCTAGCCTTTCCATCACCTTTCTCGCCCCACTAATCAAAGGACATCTAGGAAAGGCTGGCACACGGCTCCCAGGGATCACATATTATCAAGGGCCGAGGTGGATGTGAGGGAAGGAACGGCAGAATATCGCCATTGTAACGATCCTCGCCACCATCCCTTTATTGGCTGTCTTTTTGATAATAATTTGTAGCAATATTCTTTTTTTTTTATTTACTGCGAGTGCCGCTGCTGTTGCTCCTGCTATTATTATTGATACTGCCATTAATAAATATAATAATAATAATAATAATAATAATAATGATAATAATAATAATAATAATAATAATAATAATAATAATAATAATAATGATAATAGTTATTGATAAAAAGAAAAATAGTAATAATAGTAATTTGTAATTTATTATTATTATTATTATTATTATTATTATTATTATTATTATTATTATTATTATTATTATCATTATTATTATTATTATTATTATTATTATTATTATTATTATTATTGTTTTTATTATTATTATTATTATTATTATTAATATTATTATTGTTGTTATTGTTATTATTATTATTATTATTATTATTATTATTATTATTATTATAATTATTAATATTATCAATAAATGGAAATGATGGTGATGATAATGATGATGATAATGGTAATAATGATAACATAAAAATAATAATGATAATAATAATAATAATAATAATAATAATAATAATAATAATAATAATAATAATAATAAATGATGATAAAAATAGTACTGCAGCTGCTAATGATAATAATACTAGATAATTGTCATTATCATTTTCCCCAATGCGCGCACGCGTGCGTGAAAAAAGCAAGAAAGCGTATTTCTCTTTTCTATTATTATCTGAACTTGTTTTTTTTTTTTCATTTGACACACACACACACACACACACACACACACACACACACACACACACACACACACAAGGAAAATGACTGGTTGATCAGAAATTCCAGTAATCATGTGGAATTTCACATAGCGTGTCATATTTCCGCACAAGTAATTTCTACAACAAATTAATGGCACTGTATTTATTTATGGGATTGAGGCGCGGGTGCTGCAATATTAGTGTGAGGATTTACGAGTGATCCATGTTCGCGCTGTGGAGTCGGGAGCTGGAAGCCTTTTATTAGGTACACTGTGTGGTTTTGGTATGAGTAATTTTAATGAATACGTGGACTGGCCGACATACATACACTGCTATTGGACTTGGTGACTGGAGACTGAGCATGACTGATTGACTTACTCTTCCCAAAGTGAACGAAAGAATGAAATATTGAATAGAAATCAATGTAAATAATATGTGATCTCTCTACCTCTGACATTCTGACTTGTGTTATTCCTTTTGGGGTTTTTTTTCTCATTTTTTCACGTTTGTTCCGTCAACGTGTATTTTTGTCAATCTTATATATATCACTCAATTGAAACATTAGAAAAACAGTATCAAGCACATTAAAAAGAAACAGATAATTGAGATACCACCTATTCTTTTTTTTTTTTTTTTTTACTTCGTTGGCTGGATAGACGCTGACTAATTGCCTTGAATAGTCTTGTTTATCAACCTATGATGCACCCGTGTTTGTAGCGGTTTGGATAACATTTATAAATTAGATAATATTGCATGAATGAGCCATTTGACATACATATACTATATAATCTCACACTAAGAGAACTATGTCTATTATGTGTTTATGAATTACTAGCCTCATATCTTGCACTTACTGTCTTTTACTATAAGTAGTAATCAAGTCCGTATTCACGTAAATTGTAACCTCGCCAAATTGTGATAAACATACTAATATTTGTCAAATAAACTTCCAGAATAAGAAACTTCACTGTTATACATAAAGTTTCAAGTTATTAGTTCCTTATCCAGTATATAATGTCTTCCTATAAAGAGACCAGTCTTGATCACTTAGGATTCACGTCATTGCATGGCCTTAATAGACTGTCTTAACACATGCTTTCCTCAGTTACATTCTTTTACATTACTTTTTTTTTATTAGGTAGTCGACGGGAAAAAATATATTCTATTTTGTTGTAATTTTATTTTACATATGTCTGTGTAAGTAACATATGTTTTATTTATTCTTTTACTTTGATCATTTGTATTTTTGTAATCTTTTATTTACTTAATTTTAATGCCTTGGGAAATACAAAGCTTATGAATAATCTATTTCCTCAATCAAAAAGAATTGTTGAAGAAAATCTATGAATTCTCGACAAACTTGCCAATCTCTTACATTCATCAGTTGCATGGCCAAGTATGAGCATTATGAGAAACTCACTCAGACCAGCTTTTTCGCTTTAATCTTTTTCAGGATCCCCATCATTCACCTGCTCCTCCATCTCCTTGTCTGTCTTCTCCTCTTCTTCCTTTTCCTCCTCCTCTCCCTGCTCCTCCTCCTTCTCCAAGACTAATGAGCCAACTAATTACAAATTTTAACAAGTATCTATTTTTACCTCTTGACCAAACTTTTCTTTTGCTTCGTGGAATGACATGAGAGTTTTCATCAATATGTTTTTTCGTTCCCTCTTTTTTCATTTTTTCTCTTTTTTATAATAGCTGTTGCTTTCATATGTTGAACCATTCATTATTTTGTTTGACCCTTATTTAATTATCTCTCTCTCTCTCTCTCTCTCTCTCTCTCTCTCTCTCTCTCTCTCTCTCTCTCTCTCTCTCTCTCTCTCTCTCTCTCTCTACCTCTCTCTC
>CM035198.1:12597898-12608240 GCA_020233015.1 Callinectes sapidus | reverse complement strand
CTCTCCTCAGTGGCCGAGGAAATACACCTTCCGATGATTCATGATTAAGGTCAGATGAGGTGAGGCAGGTGAGGAAGGTTGTGTCCGTGTCCCTAACCTCACCTGTTTACCTGTGGAAGTACTAATTAACACGTGCAACAGGTGGGGTGGTGTTAGGTTAGGTCTGGTGAAGGTGTGTGTGTGTTTTGTTTGCGTGTGTGTGTTCAGGTAAGGAGGGTTGTGTCTGTGTCCCTAACCTCACCTGTTTACCTGTGTGGTCGCTAATTAACACGTGCGATAGGTGGGGTGGGGTTAGGTTAGGTGTGGTAAAGGTGTGTGTGTGTTTTGTTTATGTGTGTGTGTGTTCAGGTGAGGAGGGTTGTGTCTGTGTCCCTAACCTCACCTGTTTACCTGTGTGGGCGCTAATTAACACGTGCAACAGGTGGGGTGGTGTTAGGTTAGGTGTGGTAAAGGTGTGTGTGTGTTTTGTTTATGTGTGTGTGTGTTCAGGTGAGGAGGGTTGTGTCTGTGTCCCTAACCTCACCTGTTTACCTGTGTGGGCGCTAATTAACACGTGCAACAGGTGGGGTGGTGTTAGGTTAGGTCTGGTGAAGGTGTGTGTGTGTTTTGTTTGTGTGTATGTGTGTGTTCAGGTTAGGAGGGTTGTGTCCGTGTCCCTAACCTCACCTGTTTACCTGTGTGGTCGCTAATTAACACGTGCAACAGGTGGGGTGGTGTTAGGTTAGGTTTAGTGAAGGTGTATGTGTTTTGTTTATGTGTGTGTGTTCAGGTGAGGTGAGGCAGGTGAGGAAGGTTGTGTCCGTGTCCCTAACCTCACCTGTTTACCTGTGTGGTCGCTAATTAACACGTGCAGCAGGTGGGGTGGTGTTAGGTTAGGTTCGGTAAAGGTGTGTGTGTGTGTTTTGTTTGTGTGTGTGTGTGTGTTCAGTTTGATATTTTATTTGGTTGGTTTAAGTTTGGATTAGGTTAGGCGATGTCTTGACAGAAGGCTCATGTTTAGAGACAAGAGGATAGAGTAAGTATTTGGGTTTCAAAAGTAGCAGAGAATTAAGTAAAATAAATAATAATTAAGTAGATCGTGTCTGTGTCTGTAGAAAGATGAAAAGAGAGAATAGGACAAATATTTGGATTTCAGGTGAGAATTCAGATGGTTAGTTTGAGCTCAATGAAGTTAGATTAGATAGAATAAGATTAGGTTAGATTGTGTTAAATTTGATAAGGTTAGGTTAGGTTTGCCCAGATTACGTTAGGGTTGAATGAGGTGAGAGTTCAGTTTGCTTTATGTTCAAAATAAGGTCAGATGTGATAAAGTAAGGTTAGGTTAGATTAGGTTAGATATTTTTATGTAGGGGGGGAAGCTGACCAAGGGCAACAAAACCAGTGAAAATAAAAAGCCCACTAAATTGAAGTTAGTACTATTTGTGTTCATTTTAGTTTAGTATAAGTTAGGTTAAGTTATGTTAGATTATGTTATGTTAGGTTAGGTTAGGTGAGATTTTTTATGTAGGAGGGGCAAGCTGGCGAAGGGCAACAAAAACAGTTAATGCTACTTTAGTATAGGTTAGGTAACGTTGTGTTAGTTAGTTACTCGTGCAGTGTGTTCACCCATCCATGCATATCAGTCATCCTTGTAATTTCACAGGCTTGTAATGTTCCATCTCTCTGTATTAATCGGTCGTGTTTTTCTCTACATTGTTTGCACGCACTAATTCACTGATCTATTATTGTGTGTGTGTGTGTGTATGTGTGTGTGTGTGTGTGTGTGTGTGTGTGTGTTTGTGTGCGCACGCGTGTGTGGGCAGTGTAGCCAGGAAGGACAACAGGAACACACACACACACACACACACACACACACACACACACACACACACACAGTTGGGGCAGTGAAGGTCAGACAAGGCTAAGCTGGCCAAAAGTTCACAAAGGTCACATCTAGGAAGGAGGGAAGGGACAGCGCGCCGCCACACCAGGCCAGGAGGTCATGTGGAGGCGTGGGCGGACGGGCGGGGTCAGGCAGCGTAGCACATCACTAAGCTCGAGGTCAAAGGTCATTATGAACACATCACTGCAACGCTTCGCTGGATCTGAATAATTTTTTTTTGTTTACCGTCTTTTTTTTCCCTTTCTTTTTTTTTTTGTACTTTATGATACCTAACCTAACCAGAAATAACGTGTTTAAGCTGTAGAAATTTAAGTTTAGGAGAGAAATAGGGAGGAATGGTTTCTCTAATAGGATAGTTGATGAGTGGAACTGACTCAGTAATTATATCGTTAGTGGTGAGACAATGGGGAGTTTTAAAAGAAGATTAGACAAGTTTATGGATGAGGATGATAGATGGGTGGCATTACGCAGCGGTGCTCACACGAAAACACAAACCAATAAAGAAAAAGGAAAAATATAACAACAACAACAACAACAACAACAACGGCCTCTTGCAGCTTCCCTCCTTTTTGTATGTTCTTATGTACCCTACCCTACCCTGCCTTACCTTACCCTACCTTACCCTGTTCTATCCTTTTTCAATTCAGTATTCCCTAACCTACCCTACTCTATTCTGTCCTATTTAAATTCAGCACTCCCTAACCTATTTTATTAACGCTCCTATTCTTTCCTATTTTAATTCATTACTCCCTAACCTACCCTACCCTATTCTATTCTATGCTATTATAACTCAGTCCTCCTTAACCTAACCTAACCTAACCTGACTTAACCTAACTTAACCTATCGTATAATCACAGCGTCACACCAACCAGACCATTACGTCACAGCATCACAGCATCACATAAATCAGAGCAGTGTATTTAGAGATCACCACAGCATCATCACACAGCATCACAGCATCATCGCACAGCATTGTACCTAGAGCATCATCACACAGCATCACAGCATCACCACACAGCATCATCACACAGCATCACAGCATCATTAAACAGCATCATAACATCATCACACAGCATCACAACATCATCACACAGCAACACAGCGTTACAGCATCATCACACAGCATCACTAAACAGCCTGAGAGGTCAAAAGTTCACGGCTGTTCAGGAACTGTGTGCTTCTTGCCACTCACCAAGCTGTCCAGTGTGACCCGCGCAGCATACCTAAGCGCTCTCCCTCTCTCTCTCTCTCTCTCTCTCTCTCTCTCTCTCTCTCTCTCTCTCTCTCTCTCTCTCTCTCTCTCTCTCTCTCTTTCCTTTTCATGTTCCTCCTCCTTCCGTTCCCATTATCTTCCTTGTCCTTCCTCTCACGCTCACATTCCCTGCTGCAGATGACGGCATTGTGTCCTACGAGGAACTGAGGAGCTTCTACGCAATGTTCATCAAGCTTCCCGAGGACCAGGTGGAGAATATCACAGAGGAAGCATACAGGGCTCTCACTTCGGTGAGTACTTGTGCAGAGAGAGAGAGAGAGAGAGAGAGAGAGAGAGTGTGTGTGTGTGTGTGTGTGTGTGTGTGTGTGTGTGCGGGCGAATATATGTGTGTAAGGTTTTGAGTACAGAAATAGCGTTTATTTTGGTGTTCTCGAAAAAAATGCTAACTGAATGAATGCAATGTTGAAAGGGCTGTACTAATCCACTTGTGCCTTTCGATGCATGTTATTGATTGTAGTTGTTTTAGTGTAGTGTAGCGGGAGTGTGTTTTAATTTTTACTCGTATTACAGTATTTCAAGGAGTATTTGCTAAAACTTAGGGAAGATTTGTAGGGAACGTATTGTAATTGAATTGAAAAGTAAAATTGATTGATATTGATTAGCTCTGACAGGATATTTTGTTATCATTAATATTATTGCTGTTTTTATTATTATTATTATTATTATTATTATTATTATTATTATTATTATTATTATTATTATTATTATTATTATTATCATTATTATTGTTATTATTATTATTATTATTATTATTAGTAGTAGTAGTAGTAGTATTAGTATTAGTATTAGTATTATCACCATCATCATCATCATTATTATTGCCATTATTGTTATTATAATTATGTAGCTGAATATCATGATTGCCAATAGTAAAGATAACCTACTAACCTGTCTAATCCATAATACTAACATCTGTTTGCCTTATTGTACGTTGTAAGTTACACACACACACACACACACACACACACACACACACACACACACACACACTTACACACATCATTGTTTTAATTTCAAGATACTGGATACATTTGACTTATTCATTTCTATACAAACACAACAGAGCGGAGACTTTCCCCTGACGGAGCGCGTTTACCTCATGGCCTTCGCGAATTTCCTGCTGGGGAAGACGCCACACGGGCCAGGCAAATACATCTTCGGTGGATTCAAGGACAGCGAGGTGGGGCAGTTCCAGATTGACTACTCCTGCCTTCTGGATCCCAAGGAAGATTAAAAACACGCCACACTTGTACTGGAAACTCTTCTAAACGTCCTTTACTCTGTAGTCTCCAGTCCCAGCCCTCTTCGCGTCACCTGTAGCAACCTCTCTCCACGTGTACTGTAGCGTGCGAGGGACTTGTTTGTCGCCCTCCTGTTGAATGGAAGGAAAGAATGAAAGGCGCGAGGGAGACTTTATCGTTAGTGAGAGTTTGGTGTCCTTCAGGATGGCTTGTGAAATACTTTTTTTTCACATTTCTCCTCTTCCGGTGATGGAGATAATCAGTGTCACCATTCGCTCCCTCTGTCGTGTGTCATTTTTTTTCCACCTTTAAGAGGAAGCATAATCATTCTGTCATTTCATCACTAATGCAAAATGGTATGAGTGGCTTATTTTACTTCGTGTAATTTTTAAGTTCTCTCCCTCCCTCCTTCATGCATCAAACCCTTTTTATTAATGGTATAATTTGATGTATATTCCTTTATCGAATTAGAGATCATGTGAGGTTCGTTGGTCACGTGATTCAATATTCATGTGCAGTAAAATGTGTAAAGAAAAGGGATAAAGAGTGGATGTAAAAATAAAGTACGAGTAGGATAAATAAGGGGCCAAAACACACACACACACACACACACACACACACACACACACACACACACACACACACACACACACACACACACACACACACACACAGCACCACCACCACCGTCAACAACACAACTCTGCTCGACACTGTCGACAAACAAGCGACCACTACACAAACTTTAGAGGAACTTCTGTGCATAATGATGGACGCATAATAGATACTGTAGTGGCTCCTCCAGCTTGTCAATAGTCACATGTCACCTCATCGTCTATCATTTCGTTAACCATTTTGACGAAGAGAACAGAATTTATTTTTCGCACACATACAAGCAAAATGAACTAGCTGGTCGAACAACTGGAAAAAATAAATAAACATGTAGAAACTGGATTCAGAAAGAGTTTGACATTAATTTTTGCTGAGGCGGTAGTAGAGCGAAAAACAAATGAGTATGCATGCAAAATAAACAGGTTAACGAAGCAAATACATGAGAAAAAAGTAAAGAATGAAAAAGTGTAAAGAAAAATAATGAAAGTCTTGCAAATAAACAGAAAGAAGAACGAGTTGGCATATCATACAAATAGAATAAATGAGGCAATCAAATGGACAGATTGACAAACAGACAAGGAATGAAGTAAGGACGGACAGACACGTCGAGACGCGCGTACTGATAAACGTAAAAAAAATCATTGCTAAGGGGGACTCAGCGAGAGAAAGAGGTCACCATTATTGCGCGACTTACCGTATTTAATCTATTCCAAGTAATAACGGTGCAGTGCCGGAAGTCGTGGAAATGCTGCCTCCAGTATGTGACGGAACTGTAAAGTGTATCGCATCGTCTTACCCCTTCGTTCACCCTCCCCCATACCCCCCACTCTCTCTCCCCTCTCTCTCTCTCTCTCTCTCTCTCTCTCTCTCTCTCTCTCTCTCTCTCTCTCTCTCTCTCTCTCTCTCTCTCTCTCTCTCTCATTGCCTTGATCTTCACCGGCAGAATCAGATTTAGTTCTTCCCTTCTGAGAAAATTTGTGATTGGTGTCTCTACGTCTGTCCGCCTGTCTGTTTGTCTGTTTGTCGAGTTAAAAGACTAAGTGCGTCATGGTGGTGGTGGTGGTGGTGGTGGTGGTGGAGATCTGTGAGTCTGATTTCCTTTATTTTACCTTGGCTTACCTAACTTAACTTTCCTGATCTAATTCAATCTTATTCTATTTCATCTAGTTTTGTATTATCTAACTTAATCTTGCTTTACTTTATCTAATTTTACTTTACTTTTTCAATTACCTAATCTTTTTTTACCTAACCTAACTTTCCTTATCTAATTCAATCTTATACTATGTCATCTAGTTTTGTATTATCTAACCTAATCTTGCTTTACTTTATCTGATTTTACTTTACTTTTTCAATTACCTAATCTTTCTTTTACCTAACCTAACTTTCCTAATCTATTTCAATCTTATTCTATCTCATCTAATCTTGTCTTGCTTAATCTAATCTTGCTTTACCTCATCTAATCTTATTTCGCTTTTCCTTACTTCACCTTTCTTTTACCTAACCTAATCTTCCTTACCTAATGAAATCTTATCCTATTTAACCTAACTTTCCTTAACTAAACCCATCCCATTCTATCTCATCTAATCTTGTCTTATCTAACCTAATCTTCCTTCACCTTATCTAATCTTATTTCACTTTTCCTTACTTCACCTTTCTTTTACCTAACCTAATCTTCTTTATCTAATGAAATCTTATCCTTAACTAATACAATTCTTTTCTGTCTCACCTAATCTTGTCTTACCTAACCTAATCTTGCTTTGCCTTATCTAATCTTACTCTACTTTTCCCTAACCTCACTTTTAATTTACCTAACCTAACTTAACCTAACTTTTACCTCATCAAATCCAGTTCTTACCACTGCTTTCCACCTCGCTCCACCACACTCCACCACACTCCACTTTTGCTCTATTTTAATCCACCCACACCCTTTCCCTCTATATTCGACACTTGCTCCATTTATCCACCATCTTCTGCAATCTTACACCACACCATAGCATTTCCACTCCCACCTCATAGCATTACTCCATCCAGCTAGTCCTCCTACTCCACCCATCCACCCCGAGCCCCGCCCCAACACCTGCCCCCTCCCCCCCGTCGCTCAGCTTCTTCCCTTCCCCCCCCCCCGTCCCCTCTTTCTAACTTCCATGTGTTTCTTTCCAGCTTTCTTTCGGATATTCCCCTCCTGTTACTTCATGACTTGTAAGTTTTCAGTAATGTGTTGTCAATAATGCGTTCAAAGTGTGCGTGCGTGTTTGCGTGTGCGTGTGTGCGCGTGTGGTGTGGTGTGTGTAAAGCCGCCACACTCACGGTACATGCTATAGACACGCAGACACACGTACGCACGCACACGCACGCACACACACGCGCGTCTCAAGGCTTTCCTAACATGTTGAACTAGCCGAGGGTGTGACATGCTTGGCTATGTAGCGCTGCTGTCTTAACCCTCATCCTCTTCCTCCTCTTCCCTCCTCCTCCTTCCTCTCTCTTCACTTATTTCTCTTTCTTTTCTTTCTTCCTCATCTTCCTTCTATTCCCTCCTCCTCCTTCGTTTATCTTCACTTACTTCTCTATTTCCCTTTTCTTTCCTCATCCTCTTCCTCCTCTTCCCTCCTCCTCCTTCCTCTCTCTTGACTTGTTTCTCTCTCTTCCTTTTCTTTTCTCATCCTCTCCCTCCTCCTTCGTCTTCCTTCCTCTCTTTACTTATGTATCTCCCTTTTTCTTTCCTTATCTTCTTCCTCTTCCCTCCTTCGTCTCCTTTTACTTATTTCTGTCTCTCCCCTTTCTTTCCTCATTCTCTCCTTCCTCTTCCCTCCTCCTCCTTCCTCTCTCTCTTCACTTATTTCTGTCTCTCTTTTCTTTCCTTATTCTCTCTCTTCTCTTCCCTCCTCCTTCCTGTCTCTTTACTTATTTCTCTCTCTCCCTTTTCTTTCCTCATCCTCTCTCTATTTCTCTCTTTCCATTTTCTTCTTTAATTATGTTTACTTGTTTCCTTCATTATTCTTTTCCTTTTTTCTCTCCATTTCCCCTTTCTCTCTTTATTTTTCTTTCCTCCTTTTCCCCATTTTTTCTCTCTCTTTCGAGTCTTTTCTCTTCCGTCTTTCATCTCCTTTTCTTTTTCTCTCCATTTTTCCTCTTTTCCTCTCCCACTCTTCTGTCCTACTTTTCTTGGCTCTTCCTCCCCTCCTCCTCCTCCTCCTCCTCCTCCTCCTCCTCCTCCTCCTCCTCCTCCTCCTCCTCCTCTTGCTCCTCTCTCCAGTCTAATTACTTTGCGATCTGCCCTACTCCCCCTCCTCCTCCTCCTCCTCTTACTCCCAGTCTTGTGTCCTCCTCCTCCTCCTCCTCCTCCTCCTGCATGACCAGCTGAGCATGAAGTAGAATTTAGAGTAACAAGTTAACGGTAGAGAGACTTAACTAAATTTACTCTCCCCTCTTACCTCCATGCTTCCCCTCCCCTTCTCCTCTCCCCCTTCCCCTCCTCCCCCTCCCCCGCATGGTATTTCCTCCCCTCTCATTCCCCTCCCCTTCCATCCTCGCCTGTGGTCATGGTAGATGCTGCATAATTATGATTTCTGGGCAGGGAGGGAGGGAGGGAGGGAGGGTGGGTGGGTGGGAGGGTGGGAGGGAAGGAGGAAGGGAAGGGAGGAAGGGATGGAAGGAAGATTATGAGTGAATTTAGTGGTCCAAGCCTGCCACATATGTCTGTCTGGGCACACACACACACACACACACACACACACACACACACACACACACACACACACACCTGCAGGTAAGTCCACATATCGCTTCAGGACAGGTGTGAAAATTATTAAGAGCTCACCTGTTCATATGTACACTGACCTGCACTAACCTTACCTAACCTTGCTTAACCTAACGAAGCTTAACATTACCTTATCTTCTCTTACATAACCTGACCTAACCCTACTTTTAATGACATCTTCTGTCGTTTACATGCACATCTAACCTTACTTAACCTTGCATAACCTAATGGACCTTAGCAGAACCTTATCTTTTCTTAAGTAAACTGACTTAATCTTCCTTTTGATTCCTAGACTTCCTTATCTTAACTTAGCAAGCTTAACCTGGTCTTTCTTACCCCCTTCATTACTGGGACACAGTTTTACCATGAGTCTTGGGTGTGATGAGGCAATTTCATTAATATCAAGAAGGGTCTATGGAAGTTAGAGTCTGTACTATTCCAATCCTCACGTGAGTTTTTGTGGCTGCATAAAATCGAAAAATGATAAGCAAAATAAATATGAAAATGCATCTCATTACTAAAGGGGCTAACATTATTTTAAGTGACCTTACCTGCCCCAATCTAACCTATCCTAACCTTAACTAACTATGCCCAAACTAACCTCTCCTTATCCATCATAACAAGTAACATTAGTTGACATTTTTATATTGCTATTTTCATTCCTACATAAAAAAACATAACTACTCCAGCTAAACTTGATCTAACCTAACCTATCCTAACGTAACCTAACCTAACCTAACTTAACATTGACCTAATCTGACGTAATCTTCCCTAACAATTCCTAGCACGTTATGACTTGACCTAACCTTCCTTTACGTACCCTTAACATAGCTTCACCTGCTCTAACCTCTAATCTTGTCACGAAATACTCCAGGAATGCTGACTGAAATACTGTATTGTACCAAGAAGTTGTAAAAAAGAAGGAAGGGAGGGAGGGAGGGAGGGAGGGAGAAAATAGAGAAAGGGAGGGAGTGAAGGAGGGACGGAGGGAGGTAAGAAATGAAGTTACATATTTGAGAAAGAAGTAATGGAAGATGTGAAAAGAAAAAAAATAAGGACATGAAAGAAAATAATGCAGATCTATGGAAATAAAGGAAGAAGGTAAGAAAACGAAATATAAAAACTGAAGATAAAAAGAAAACTTAAGAAAAAGGCTAAAAACAGAGAGAAGACAAGGAAGCAAGATACAAGACAAAAATAGAGCCAGCAAAAGGAAAGAAAGAAAAGAAAGAAAACTCGAGAACAAAATACAAAGAAAAGAAAGAGAAAAGAGGTGAATAAATGGGAGGGAGAACGTAAATATGAATGAGAGGGAGAGAGAAAGAGAGAAAGTAAAATAGGAGAATGAGGAAGAAAGAAAAAGGAGGAGGAGGAGGAGGAGGAGGAAAAGGAGGAGGAGAAGGAGCAACAAGGCTGAGTGGTTACCTGAAAGTATAAGCAGGTGTGTGTGTGTGTGTGTGTGTGTGTGTGTGTGTGTGTGTGTGTGTGTGTGTCGTCCTTAACTCTTTACTGTCAGTTGCATGAGTAATGGTGTGTTTCGGATCAAATTAGACGGTGGTGGTAACTTCCGTGAC
>CM035198.1:12578115-12597090 GCA_020233015.1 Callinectes sapidus | reverse complement strand
CACACACACACACACACACACACACACACACACACACACACACACACACACACACACACACACCTGGCAACATGAGACTCGAATACTCTTGTTTCATACTGATGGACAGAATAATAGAGGACAGAGCTCCTGTTCCCTTCACCTCACCACTCCTATTACCTTTGACGATGCATAAGGAATACATGGCTGTTTATTTCCAGTCTGGTTGTATAATGAGCTACTTGTTTGTACCCTCTTCTGCTGAGAGAGAGAGAGAGAGAGAGAGAGAGAGAGAGAGAGAGAGAGAGAGAGGGGGGGGACATCCGTTTCTTTTTCCACATGTTGCCTGTTAGACTTGTACCTTGCTATTCACGTTCTTTTTTTCGTATTTCATTTTACTCCATCACTCGTACCCTATGGGCCTCGTGTCGCTGTCTGGTTATATTTCTTCTTTTTGTTTTTCTTTTTTATGTATATGCATTTTCCCTCCGGCTAAAAAACATACATTTTTCTTACTGTGCTATCGTGTAGTATCCCCGAGTGTGGTTTATATTTCATGGGGTAATGGCGCAGTTAATCTTCCTATGTCCTCTAATTGTGCTCATAGCTGGTTTTATTTATCGTTACTTCTTGCCCTTTGCTCTTATAAAGGTACATAAAAATTTCCATCATGCAGTACCCGTTCCCTGACGAATTTGTTTTGTTGCCAAATCTGTGTGAACCAACGTCTACATCTGGAAATTGAAAGCACTGCTGATAATAAAGTTAATAGAAGTTTTGTGTGCTCCTTCCCAGTGGATCCTCGTTCTCTTTAAATGGCGCGTCATTTTTTTTTTTTTTTTTTTTCGCTTGAAGAATATCAGGTGCGCATTGTTGTTTATCAAGCGAGGACAGCTGTGGAGAGCTAGGGTGTGTGTGTGTCGGTGGGTGCTGGTGTGGGAGTGGATGTGTACGTGTGTGCGAAACTTGTTTATGGACCGCTTATTTAAAGGGGCACAATAATAAAGGAGGAAGTAGAGCAGAGAGAGAGAGGGGGGGGGGGGGGAAGGGATTAGTACATGATTCAAATATATGTCAATTAATTAAAAGTAATAGATAGGTAGATAGATAGATAAGAAGCCAGTTTGAAAGATATGGAAATAGATGCAAACGACCATACACACTAAAAATATGCTGCAATCTTTTGCTCATTCAAATTTATAAGACAGAAGAGAAAAGAAGGGAGAAAAGAGTTGTGGATAATACGGTGTCTAGAAAGAAATTTACGCAAAAGTAAGGAAGTGAAGGAGAGCAAAAGTGCCTTTCGTGAATGAAATTTTTGAAAAAATGAACCACAAGAGGTGAGCAGGAAAGTATTGTGCGCGCGCACGCACACACACACAGACACACACACACACACACACACACACACACACACACACACACACACACACACACGCCGACATAAAGAGAGAGAGAGAGAGAGAGAGAGAGAGAGAGAGAGAGAGAGAGAGAGAGAGAGAGAGAGAGAGAGAGAGAGAGAGAGAGAGAGAGAGAGAAGAAAGGAAGAAAGAGAGAGGGGGAGAAAAAAAAGGGACTAGCAAATGAGAGAAAAATGGATTAAATGATTAAAGGAATGACGTAGATGAGGGAGGTGCTGCTTGCAAAAATAATGACATACACAAGCACACATTAGAATAGAAATTAATCATCAATCAATTAGTCAACAAACAGGTATATGTATTCTATATTACTCTCATTTTGTCAGTAGTGGTTATGATTTGCATTATTACATTTAGTTATAAAACAGACATTCAACAGTTGAAAATATAAGCGAAACATTCCAAAATTCCAGACGATCCCACTATGTTAAATGTATGAGTGCAAATCTCATAATGGAAGAAAAATTATACGCTGAATTCGAGAACTTTAAGACAAATGGGTCGTCTTGAGTCAGGGTACATAAAGCATTTTCATGCTGGTCGGTCTCGCTCGCACCTTAGATCAAAACTTTCCTCCAATAAATTTGTCCGACTTCGATTTCAGTCCTGCAAACATAAAACTTACCACTTTGATGAGGAAAACCAACTTTTTATGTATATATTCACAGGGAAAATAAGAAAGAAAATATGAAGCAATGATATGCGACTGATCAAAAATAAATAAATAAAAGTGCTGAACAACACGTGGCAAGGCAGTGGACAAGTGATACCATTTTATAAAACGTTGCTATACACGGGTGGCTGGCTTGACCTGATAACAGCCGCATCACTGGGTAATATTTGAAAATTAAGAGAATATACAGTATTTTGTTTTATTTGTATTAATGAAGAGCAATTTCAAATTAACTTGCGTATCCACCAAATTCATGTATGGGTAACAATAGAACAGGAGGAAAAAATATAGCAATTTTAATAAAACTCGTAATGTGTGTGTGTGTGTGTGTGTGTGTGTGTGTGTGTGTGTGTGTGTGTGTATGTGTGTGTGTGTGTGTGTGTGTGTGTGTGTGTGTGTGTAGACTGTCACCTTAATGGAAAATAAGTTATTGCTTTTCCCGTCCATAACAACCAGTAATTGTCTTTTTTAGTATAGGTGCTGAACTGAAAGGAAATGAAAATCCATTCTCTCTCTCTCTCTCTCTCTCTCTCTCTCTCTCTCTCTCTCTCTCTCTCTCTCTCTCTCTCTCTCTCTCTCTCTCTCTCTCTCTCTCTGCTGGGATGAGGTACACTTAATCCGCTTCCATAATGCAATAGACGTTTCATCCCTGCATCCTAAACCTGGGCCCTTGACAACCATTCACCGAGCCTTGTTTATCTCCATTAAGCCCAGCAGTGATGGGCGGGAGGGGAAACTGCGTGTGTGCTTGTACTAACAAAGTGGTGAGGATGGCATGATGATGATGATGATGATGATAAGGAGAAGGAACAGGAGGAGGGAAGGATACTGCAACTTCTGTGACTTCTGTTCGTTAGTAACATTACCTTCATTACCATCACCACCAGACTGAAATTCATATCAATGTATTCATAACTAAAATAACTGAATTTTAAAAGGGAAGTGAATAAAGTTTGCTAAATACAAATTAGGAATGAATTTGTTGATATTTAAGGAATTAAGTACCGGGGTGAAAGTATCAAAATGTAATCCTATACTTTGAAATTAAATCTTTAAATTCTCTGTCGCAGGTTTAGCAGTGTGGTTTTACCTGTTGGTTTTGTGGTGTGTGTGTGTGTGTGTGTGTGGGTGGGTGGGTGGGTGTGGGTGGGTGGGTGAGCGCGCACTCAATCGTCAATCATCTTGCTCCGGTAAGATCAGTATGATAAAATAATAAGTTCGCTCAAATTTCGTAATACCCTTCACAAGAGGAGAGAAAATCGTATAAATTTACATTAATTGGTGTCAAAAATCTGACACAAGAAGTGAAAGCTTTAGCGGGGATGACTTAGATAAGATACTTTGGAATCGTTATCAGGAATGGGTTCGTGCTCGATGAAATTTTATTTAAGGCGTGTTTCGAAAGACATTATTCCTCAAATAAAGTAAAAGATTGCTCATGTGGAATCCGTAATTGTGTTGTTAGTGCCCAGTCAATAGCTGCTTTAGAAAAACAAGTACATGTATGAATAGGAATCAATAAGTTTTTATGGCTATGTATGTTTTATGTAGGAACTTCTGTGTGTGCATGCTGGCGTGTTGCAGTTGTCCGGAATATCGTGTCCTTATATATCTATGAATTTGTAGTAGAACACATGTCGATGCGATAATCTCTCAGTACTGTTTGACACCTAAGAACACTATTAATGCGAATTATTATAATTTCAACTGATTCAACTAATTCAACGATACAACCAAAATACAGCTTGTGGCCGGGTTCATTAATGTTGAAGCTCTTCCGTGTAGTGTAATCTACCTTAAATTTGATACTTTCTGCAAGTAGTATATAGTCCTATGTTGCATAATTTGTAGTAGAGCTAAGATATCTAACAAACTTAACATTTTATAATTTTCAGACACTAATGGAAGGAGAAAATTGGTTAGGTGACATTTTTTTTACATTGTATCTCTCAAAAGTAACCATTACTCCCATTATTATGAATTTTATTGGTTCTACCACCACTGCTACGGCTTCCACTACTACTGGGGTGGTACTCAGACATATACACAAATAGACAGAGGGACGATAATTATAATTAGTACTTTCATTGTTTCCGGTAGTCTTACATCCTGCTTCCTCCACTGCTACTGCCACTGACATGAAAGAGCCATGGAAATTAGATAGATAGACAGAAAAATTATTATTATTATTATAAGTATCTTCATATCTTCTACCAGTTTCACATCCTAGCCTTTCCATCACCTTTCTCGCCCCACTAATCAAAGGACATCTAGGAAAGGCTGGCACACGGCTCCCAGGGATCACATATTATCAAGGGCCGAGGTGGATGTGAGGGAAGGAACGGCAGAATATCGCCATTGTAACGATCCTCGCCACCATCCCTTTATTGGCTGTCTTTTTGATAATAATTTGTAGCAATATTCTTTTTTTTTTATTTACTGCGAGTGCCGCTGCTGTTGCTCCTGCTATTATTATTGATACTGCCATTAATAAATATAATAATAATAATAATAATAATAATAATGATAATAATAATAATAATAATAATAATAATAATAATAATAATAATAATGATAATAGTTATTGATAAAAAGAAAAATAGTAATAATAGTAATTTGTAATTTATTATTATTATTATTATTATTATTATTATTATTATTATTATTATTATTATTATTATTATCATTATTATTATTATTATTATTATTATTATTATTATTATTATTATTGTTTTTATTATTATTATTATTATTATTATTATTATCATTATTATTATTATTATTATTATTATTATTATTATTATTATTATTATTATTATTATAATTATTAATATTATCAATAAATGGAAATGATGGTGATGATAATGATGATGATAATGGTAATAATGATAACATAAAAATAATAATGATAATAATAATAATAATAATAATAATAATAATAATAATAATAATAATAATAATAATAAATGATGATAAAAATAGTACTGCAGCTGCTAATGATAATAATACTAGATAATTGTCATTATCATTTTCCCCAATGCGCGCACGCGTGCGTGAAAAAAGCAAGAAAGCGTATTTCTCTTTTCTATTATTATCTGAACTTGTTTTTTTTTTTTCATTTGACACACACACACACACACACACACACACACACACACACACACACACACACACACAAGGAAAATGACTGGTTGATCAGAAATTCCAGTAATCATGTGGAATTTCACATAGCGTGTCATATTTCCGCACAAGTAATTTCTACAACAAATTAATGGCACTGTATTTATTTATGGGATTGAGGCGCGGGTGCTGCAATATTAGTGTGAGGATTTACGAGTGATCCATGTTCGCGCTGTGGAGTCGGGAGCTGGAAGCCTTTTATTAGGTACACTGTGTGGTTTTGGTATGAGTAATTTTAATGAATACGTGGACTGGCCGACATACATACACTGCTATTGGACTTGGTGACTGGAGACTGAGCATGACTGATTGACTTACTCTTCCCAAAGTGAACGAAAGAATGAAATATTGAATAGAAATCAATGTAAATAATATGTGATCTCTCTACCTCTGACATTCTGACTTGTGTTATTCCTTTTGGGGTTTTTTTTCTCATTTTTTCACGTTTGTTCCGTCAACGTGTATTTTTGTCAATCTTATATATATCACTCAATTGAAACATTAGAAAAACAGTATCAAGCACATTAAAAAGAAACAGATAATTGAGATACCACCTATTCTTTTTTTTTTTTTTTTTTACTTCGTTGGCTGGATAGACGCTGACTAATTGCCTTGAATAGTCTTGTTTATCAACCTATGATGCACCCGTGTTTGTAGCGGTTTGGATAACATTTATAAATTAGATAATATTGCATGAATGAGCCATTTGACATACATATACTATATAATCTCACACTAAGAGAACTATGTCTATTATGTGTTTATGAATTACTAGCCTCATATCTTGCACTTACTGTCTTTTACTATAAGTAGTAATCAAGTCCGTATTCACGTAAATTGTAACCTCGCCAAATTGTGATAAACATACTAATATTTGTCAAATAAACTTCCAGAATAAGAAACTTCACTGTTATACATAAAGTTTCAAGTTATTAGTTCCTTATCCAGTATATAATGTCTTCCTATAAAGAGACCAGTCTTGATCACTTAGGATTCACGTCATTGCATGGCCTTAATAGACTGTCTTAACACATGCTTTCCTCAGTTACATTCTTTTACATTACTTTTTTTTTATTAGGTAGTCGACGGGAAAAAATATATTCTATTTTGTTGTAATTTTATTTTACATATGTCTGTGTAAGTAACATATGTTTTATTTATTCTTTTACTTTGATCATTTGTATTTTTGTAATCTTTTATTTACTTAATTTTAATGCCTTGGGAAATACAAAGCTTATGAATAATCTATTTCCTCAATCAAAAAGAATTGTTGAAGAAAATCTATGAATTCTCGACAAACTTGCCAATCTCTTACATTCATCAGTTGCATGGCCAAGTATGAGCATTATGAGAAACTCACTCAGACCAGCTTTTTCGCTTTAATCTTTTTCAGGATCCCCATCATTCACCTGCTCCTCCATCTCCTTGTCTGTCTTCTCCTCTTCTTCCTTTTCCTCCTCCTCTCCCTGCTCCTCCTCCTTCTCCAAGACTAATGAGCCAACTAATTACAAATTTTAACAAGTATCTATTTTTACCTCTTGACCAAACTTTTCTTTTGCTTCGTGGAATGACATGAGAGTTTTCATCAATATGTTTTTTCGTTCCCTCTTTTTTCATTTTTTCTCTTTTTTATAATAGCTGTTGCTTTCATATGTTGAACCATTCATTATTTTGTTTGACCCTTATTTAATTATCTCTCTCTCTCTCTCTCTCTCTCTCTCTCTCTCTCTCTCTCTCTCTCTCTCTCTCTCTCTCTCTCTCTCTCTCTCTCTCTCTCTCTCTCACTGGCAGGAATGATTTTTCAACGTCAAGAATATATGAATCACACTTTTGCAATTATTTATAACGTAAAAGTTTTAATACTTTTCGATCTGTGTATTATTCATGATATATCATTTTTTCTTGACGTTTGACCTGATATGTGTATTATTTTGTATGTTATTATGCAAATTTATTTAATGTATTCCTATTTTTATCATCTTTACAAGGATCATCATTTGTTTTGTATCACCATTATTAGTAGTAACATTATTGTCATTGTTATCATTTATATTGTGCATATCTGGTTTTCTTTGGAATACGCATAGCGTCTACGAATATCAGTATAGACTGGTTAGAGTGAAATGTAAGAGGATGACAAGGACGATATATTATTATGGATGTAACGACCTCCACTAGAATATTCTCTTTATATCTCTTTGGCTTCATTTTACCATTGGAATAAAAAATATTTGCACTAAATCTACATTTTGGAACATACGATTTGTCTATTTGAGTGAAGGAGGCTGGGAATATAAGAGTAAAAGGACATGAATCTTATTGCCTATAGTTTTGGTGCACTCTACAAGTGTATTTTCTTTAGACCAATTTTTTTACTCAGTCCCGCATTAGCTATTGACAAAGTATATGTTTATCTGTCTCTTTTTGTCAGTGTCTTTCTTCTTGCATAGACATGTATGAGTGATGCATTATGTTGGTTGTTATGCATGCATGATCGATATGCATGTGTGTCTTTAACATTTCATGGCCTCGTGTTTACGTGATGTGACTCACAACAACTCTGTGTGTGTGTGTGTGTGTGTGTGTGTGTGTGTGTGTGTGTGTGTGTGTGTGTGTGTGTGTGTGTGTGTTTGGATATGTAAGTGAACATGGATGAGTGAGTGGCTGTGATTGTTTATGAGAGAGAGAGAGAGAGAGAGAGAGAGAGAGAGAGAGAGAGAGAGAGAGAGAGAGAGAGAGAGAGAGAGAGAGAGAGAGAGAGAGAAACTATGTCAATGGTTTTTTTTCTGTTTTCGCTTGCATTCCTTCTTCCTCTCTTCCACGAATTCATAACCATTTCTTTCCTTCCTTCTTTGTGTGCTTATTTTTTCATCCATTCTTTATTATTTGTTTGTTTCCCCGATGAAAAAAAAAGTCAATGGTAGCGTACTGTTTGCCTCTCCCGGAACTCGTTCAAGATATTTGTATTATTCTGCCGGCTTCCTTTTTTCCGGTTCCTGGTGGCGCATTTGCTCGAGAAAACACATACATTCCCATATAGCTGCGAAGTGTAACAAAGACACGCATAACAATAGTGGTAGCAGTAGTTACAATGTTGGTAGTAGTTGTAGTAAGTGGTGCATATTTCCTTTCAACTTTTTTTCATGCATGCGTTTATATTCCTTATTTGATATTTGATGTGTGTGTGTGTGTGTGTGTGTGTGTGTGTGTGTGTGTGTGTGTGTGTGTGTGTGTGTGTGTATCCACGCATGCATGGAGTTCCTGATCACGTCAGTAACAGATACAGCAAAACCCTTGTAAGGTGGAAGGAGCCGTGTGACGGAATAGAACACGAGGCTGATGGGAAGTGTCTTATGTTTCCTCAAGTGACACAACTCGACCTGCCTCGGTGTCTTGAGAGTGTTCAGAGTGGGAAGACTTCGAGACTTGAGAGAAAACCTGTTATTATTGTGTTTTATCGTTCCTTTATATTTTACTTAATTTTATCATTCTTTCTTTTTGTAACTAAGTAATTGGAATTTTGTGCTGTGACGCACATCTAAAGCTACTATTTAAGTTTCATTAAGGATGATCTTGCATACCTTTTTCTTCCTCCACATTTTTGGAAGTGTTTCATTGACTATTATGTCTTTATCATTTTCTTCACTTTATCACTTTCCCTATTTTTCATCTTTTGGACGCATGACGCAATTTACATTTTCTCATTTCTTTTCATCAGTGAGCTCTTTCATAATCTGCTTCACTCTCTCATCCCATTTTCCACTTTGTGAATATTTAATGGTATTTATTCATTAGAGAAGACTTGAGTGCTGACTGAGGTCATACTAGTGGATTTTTTTTTTTTCATGTTTTTTTTGTGTGTGCGTGTTTGTTGTTGTTGTTGTTGTTGTTGTTGTTGTTGTTGTTGTTGTTGTTGTTGTTGTTGTTGTTGTTGTTGTTGTTGTTGTTGTTTCTTAAGATAACGGTGATAATGTGGCTTTTATTCTTTTCATCATACTTTCCATTTTGTTTAAGTGAAAGAGTCAGTCTATTTTTTTACAGAATATATCGGAAAATTATGAGTTTTTGTTGTTACCGATGTTTTTTGCTTTTTTACACACACTTTTTATTTTCTTCCTAACACAGCATCATTTATTACAGCAGGATGGAAGATTAAATGTCCGCCATTCTTCCTTTCCACGCCTCGCCTCTACATCTTCATTAACTCTACTTATCCCATCAGTGAGCGACTGACTCTCTCTCTCTCTCTCTCTCTCTCTCTCTCTCTCTCTCTCTCTCTCTCTCTCTCTCTCTCTCTCTCTCTCTCTCTCTCTCTCTGTCTCTCATCCCATCATTTTTAGTTTAGTACCCTAACAAACATAATTTTGCTTTGGACACGCTGCTGTCATTGTGGCTTTGTGACGGAACAAGCACCTTTCACACACCCCTTTGGAAACCTCACACCTGTAGCCTCATTAGCTTTCCTTTCTGTCGGCAATTACTTCTACACGTGCCCCTTACAGAGGAAGCTACTCTAAGACTTGAATCAAATCTGAAAATAATTCCACCCCTTTAATCCCAAGTTTTTAGAAGCTGACAATGCATGGTTTCTGAAGAGTATTGTTCAGTTTAGATCTGAATTGGTCTTGATAGTCCCTTCCTAAAGGTGTTTGTCTTAGCATGATAAGAAACCTGGTTAAGACACACGGTGGAAGTGCTGTAAAGATGAAAGATTGCATGGGTAAGGTGGATATAATATATATGCGTATTCATTATGAAGTGCTTCCTTGAGTCTCTCTCTCTCTCTCTCTCTCTCTCTCTCTCTCTCTCTCTCTCTCTCTCTCTCTCTCTCTCTCTCTCTCTCTCTCTCTCTCTCTCTCTCCAAAACTTCATACCAAACCAGTATACCATTACAATTTGACTTCTTCACCCCTCCTGTTATTCTCTTTCCCTTTCTGTTCCTCGTGATTCATCTCATTCATTGCGACACTTTCCTTTAACTGTTGGATAGATTCGACCATCACCTTTAGGATCTAATTACCTATAGCGGCTGTACGTACCCTATGCCTCCTGTCACTGTGAATGGCGGGAAGCAACTGAAAAATCGCTGTGAACCCATCACCATACTGTTTTGCAACCGTTTTTCTTTATTTTCTCTTTTTCTCTTGTCTATCTAGCTATGGACGTTTGCGAATGTAATATTGTGTTCCTTTATCACCTTGGCAAACTTAATTTTTGTCGTGTGTCGGTTTTTATTTTAATTTTATGTTTGTGTATCTGTGTATGATTTTATCTTGATGTGTCTAATTTTTACGTGACAGTTTTGACGTGTGTGTGTGTGTGTGTGTGTGTGTGTGTGTGTGTGTGTGTGTTCGTGTGTTCATGTGTTCGTGTGAAGGTACGTCCGAACATTAAAAGAAAATATGTTTTAGTTCACCACATATTCAGTCAAATCTTCTTTTTTTTTCAGTTTGATGTTTTCTTACGTTATTTGATTATTTTACATCTTTTTGTTATTTCTGCTGTCTGTGTATGAGTGAGTGGTGATTTTTCTATGAAGTTTTTTTTGTGTGTGTGTTTATTTGTACATATATTTTTCTACTGTTTTCCCAGTCCAGGAGATGAGCACTCGTAGCTTAAAAGACAGGACACATTGTCATTCAAATATGTCTTTTAAATCCGGGTAATTTAACGGTGGATGGTTTAATTGTTAAAGAATCTATTGCATTAGCTCTCATCGACCTATAGCTCTCTTTACTGTTCCTTTTTCAGTTTCCCAGAGTCAGACGTGGCATACATTTCCTATTGTAGAAATATGTTGATTCATACCTGTAGTAGTTATTTGTGACCCCTATATTATAATGTTTATGGTTCTTATCCAGATTTTCTTGTGAGACTCGACATACTACATTTTTACAGGACAAAAAGTAATACACAGCTGTATTTTTTCTCATTAAGTATTCAAAACGTTACCAATGTAAATGAGAATGGCCCGGGGCTCAGGGGCATTGTGTAAGTCTGTGTATGGTTAGTCATTGTTGCCCCTCAGGAAGGAAACACTATTTTAATTTTGTCTCTCCAGTTGACTTTAGAAGTTAAATACTTGAAAAAATAAAGGAGCATAACAATATAAAGTTTACCCATGCTTAATAAAGTGAGGAATAAGTTATTATGAGCAGGAGACCCTGTGCTTAGGAACCGTTCTATGGTTTCAACAAATTCAGAATAAGGATTATATGGATTGATATTATCAACAGTACTACCGTAGACTTAGTTGTTGCTAACAGTCGTTTGGAATAAAGAAAATTTGATGGGACGGTCCACTTTAAATCAGTCTCTTTTCATAGAAAGTCATAGAGTAGAGGTTTTAGTTAACATATGAGAAGAGCACTCTACTCGCGGAAAGATTATGTTGCTGTATTGCTGCAGTCAGTCTTAAACGATCATAAACAGAAAATTTCCAAGTGATTGCTTTAGCAGACTATTATTTAGTTGACAACTTCACTTATTTTCAAAAAGGGAACAAGTGGACATACTAGAAACATAACTTTTAGGTATGCATTTTCCTTTTCGGTAGATAAGACAATAAGTGTCTTGCATACGTGGACAGTGGTTTGTTACTAACGATCATTTGGTTCTTATAACTTGACATACATATGGCCTCATTTCTGGGGGCTTTCAACATGCCAAAAATATTGTCAGACTAACTGGCTGAGCAACTATTTAACATATTCTGACCATTTATCTCGTGTCCAGTTAATTCAGAAGGATTACATGTAAGCGATTCATTCTTGATTATTATTATTATTATTATTATTATTATTATTATTATTACTACTACTACTACTACTACTACTACTACTACTAGTAGTAGTAGTAGTAGTAGTGGTAGTAGTAGTAGTGGTGGTAGTAGTAGTAGTAGTAGTAGTAGTAGTAGTAGTAGTAGTAGTAGTAGTAATAGTAGTATCAGCAGAAGCATCATACTTTAACTGTAATCTTGACCAGGGTTCCTCAACTTTTCAAGGGTTATGGATCCCTTTCTTCCACTTTTACATTGAGGGGATCCCTTGATACGGGATTAGATAGGATATAGTGATGTTACATATGTATGTAAGAATGGTTAATACGTGAGCTTTTCTTTTTACACGAAGTACTGTGTAGCTATGTTATACCGCCGTATGAGCAATATAGCCAAGATATATAACTTCCTTACGTTTCGTCTTGGCAATTAGTGATATTAAATTGTAATAATTACACATATCTTCACCTCATTCTGAGACAACAAAACAGGGAAAACTCGGAAAAAATAGATGTCTCAGACTAAGACACTTTGTGTAATCATTATAAAGAAAAAGCTTAAGCATAACACTATTAAATATAATGTGTTGAACTCATTGATAGGCTTCTGCAGACCTATTGTTGAGAAACATTGCTCTAAATAATAACACAAATTTTAGATTCACTTAACCATCATTTCACATTAGTATATGGCCTTCGTGTGTGTGTCTGTGTGTGTGTGTATGTGTGTGTGTGTGTGTGTGTGTGTGTGTGTGTGTGTGCGTGCGTGCGTGCGTGCGTGCGTGCGTGCGTGCTTATAGGCACAGTTGTGCTCTCCCATGCGCCAAATCGATGTCAAACTTCTCAGAAATCATTGAGATCGTACACTGTGTCCCTATCTATTGTAATATGCCCCAGTTTGTTTTCTCAAGTTTTGGTCATCAATATCTGAAATATCTGTGCAGCACGTCGTTACATTTTTTTAAGCTTTTCTTTGCCTTTTTTTTTTTTTTTTTACCAGAAACCATATGTATTGTGAAAAGAAAAATGTAAATACTTTAGTTGACAATGACTGTTTTTTTTATTTTTTTCCTTAATCAACAGAGTCGTGTTATTAAGTTGTCATCCCGTGTTATTATTAATCTATTGCTAACATTTCTGGAAGAGATTTACAGAGCAATAAGTGAATAGGTGATACCGGACTATTTCCCGTTTTTTTTATATATTTATCAAAAGGAACACGGTGTCTAAATAACCGAGTTTGCTAATTTATTGGTTACTGCTGATGAGTTCCGCTTAATGTTCAGATTATTGGAGTAATCCAAAAATAAAGCGTTTTTATCTTCTGCTCTAATTTCTTAAAGTAATACAAAGTCGTCGAAAGCATTCTGGCATAGATTTTTTCTTATTTAATGACTTTGGTTAGTTAGTATGACAAATATTAAAATGAAAAGATGCTGGGGAGAAAGAAAGACTAGCACAAAGTTAGATACACAAATATAGAAATGACAAACGTAGTTATCGATGAAAGAAAAAAACAGTCCAGAAAGAAAGAGGTGTGATTGGGTAGCACAAACGTAGGAGAGAGAGAGAGAGAGAGAGAGAGAGAGAGAGAGAGAGAGAGAGAGAGAGAGAGAGAGAGAGAGAGAGAGAGAGAGAGAGAGAGAGAGGGAAAAACCAGGAAGGAGGGAGAAGGGAGACATCAAAAGAGCAATGCAGAGACATGAAAGAGAGGGGGCAGCATACAAATGGCTTTTCTCCATCCTTGCTGTGGCGCAGAAAACATAAAGACAGATCCAACTTCCTTCGCAACCACACAAACAAGCCAAGACGAAAACAATACCATAAAAGTGAATAGTAAAAAAGATTTGTAACTGACGCAACAAAAAGTTTTCTTTATCTTTACAGAAACACCAAATATGATCAGTCTGAAGTATTTCCTGATGTTTTGCTTCTCATTATTAAAGATACTTGAAAATACGACTTTTATAGAATAGTAACAAAATATTTGGAATCAATAGGTCACTGTGTGTGTGTGTGTGTGTGTGTGTGTGTGTGTGTGTGTGCGCGTGCGTGCGTGCGTGCGTGTGTGGGTGCTTGCCTGTGTGCGTGTGTCTAACAAGACTTACTGAAGTCAATCTTGTGAGAATCATGGAGTTTATGTGAAGTTTACACCAGAGGATCACTGCATCGTATAATCCACAGTATAGATGAAAACAATTTTAACCGAAGAATTTTTTACTCCACTGCCAACATCCATACAGGAACACTTCCACCGGCTGGAGTCACAAGCCCCAGCGGCATCCATCACTTCACCACACATTACACAACCACAACTCACACTTCTTTGTCTTCTTGGCACCACTCCAACGTCATTGAGCGAGCCAAATTATATGAAAGAGTTCACTTCAATTGGTATAGTATTTTACCATCGTCGATTGTCCTTCCAACCACTGTGAAATTTTGTAATATTCATGTATTAAGAATGAGGAGATGAATAGAGGGTCATACAATGTCTCCCAATTGCTCCTCTGTAGATACAGTGCAATATCAACAGGATAGAAAATGGAACAACTTTACAACAATATCAGTAAATAATAATAACAATGGTGATGGCAGCAAACAACAAAATAGTGACGGCAGCAGCAGTGACAGCAACACCAATAGCAATAGCAGGAATAACAACAACAACAACAACAACAACAACAACAACAACAACAGGAATGCTAATACGGCAGCAGCAACAGTAATAATACCAGAAATGTAAGAAGCAAAAACTATACCAAGAAAACAATGCCAAATTGCATTGTTGTGTGCTTACGACAAGCAATAAAATGCTTCTGACCATAACTTTTTCTCTTTCATATTCCTCCTATTACCTCCCTAACTCTTCTTTTCTCCCTACACACGTCCCTTCATCTCTCCATCCTACCATTTATCAACCTTCCCTTTATCTTCTTTGTCCATCCTCTAACCTCCCCCATCGGTCCCTCCCTCTCCGACTTATGCTCAAGCTCCTCCCGTCTCTCGTCACTCAGCGGGATCCACAGACAACATATGCTCAGATTAGGTGCTTTAGATGCAGACGGATCCTGTATCTTTTGGCTTTGCGAATACGTTTTTTACTGACAGAGACCTCTCATGACATACGAATCCAGGAAAAAAGAAAATATACTGTTCTTTCTGGAGCACGAAGGAGTCTCTCCTCTAAAAGCCCCAGGAAGCTGCCGTGGCTTTGGGGGGATTATCGAGGCGATTTCGACGAGAACACTAGATAGGTAAAGGAAGGAGGGAAAAATGCCTGTAGGTTGTAGTTTTCAAAGAGCACGAGTATTGTGGGAGTGAAATTATTATGAGATGAAAGGAATGCCCCAAAATATATGGAGTGAAAGATAGATAAGGTGAAGTGGTTACAAAGAAAAAAATAGTAAAAGAGGAGGAAGAAGGGCAGAGGGTTAAGTCTCACGGGAAACATTTTAGAACGAAACACTGAAGAGGGGGAGAAAGAATAAAATTTCTTTACCATACCAAAACTGAATTTCCTACACCAGAAAAATGTACATAAAACAATTCTGATCTATCACTGAATTTAATATTTCGTAAACTCACTCTTTACATTGAAAGCTTTATCAAAAATGTCTTTTTTTATTTCTGGCAGTAGGAGAGATGAAATGTAGTCATTTTTTATAATTTCCAGCACATGAATTTCAATTTATCTTCAACTATTTTTTTCTTTGCACAGGTGTCATGTTATCTCTCAATTTACTGTTTGTTGTGATCTCATATCTTATTCAAAACCAACGTACACCGTCAGTAATGGCATAATATTCATGTTTACTCCTAAAACTCTCTCTCTCTCTCTCTCTCTCTCTCTCTCTCTCTCTCTCTCTCTCTCTCTCTCTCTCTCTCTCTCTCTCTCTCTCTCTCTCTCTCTCTCTCTCTTTACAACCTCCTCTCCCTTGCTCTCCACGTAACTCACCCATGTAATACTTGCCAGAAACCACAATCTTTTCTTTTTCCTTCTCTTACCATCTCCACTTTCCTTCCTTCCTTCCTTCCACGCTTCCTTCACTGTTCCTCCCATTATCCTTCTTTTTCTTTCCTTTATTTCCTGTTTTACTATCCCTCCCTTCCCTTATCCTAATCCAATCGTATCCTCCATAGCCTCTCTGCAGTCTACCTTTCTGTCCATCCCTGCCGCTGCCCTCCATCTTCTGTCAAACTGGGCCATTATTTTTGGTTCACCTTTCCCCACAAAGTACTTATGAATATAGAGGGTTTGCCTGGCGCATTATCCTGGTGCTTCTCGGGGAAAACTTCGGGCATATTTTACCCTCTTTTATTCTGGACAAAGGCTCCCACACAACAGTGAATTAGTGGATAGTGAAAAGAAAGGGAAATAAATAAAAAGAAATAATAAAAAACAGGTTATAACAAGTATTTTTGTTTTATCTGCGATGGTGGTAAAAGGTTTTTTTCTTTATTTTTGTAATTTGCTTCTGTGTATACTTGTTTTGTTAATCTCTCTCTCTCTCTCTCTCTCTCTCTCTCTCTCTCTCTCTCTCTCTCTCTCTCTCTCTCTCATTTTCTAAAGCCTTCTTTTCTTTGTTTTTCCTCTTTTGTTTGGCAAATTCATTTCATAAGATGATTACACTTTTCTTTTTTCATTTGCTTTTTCAGAAAAAATGTTTTTTGCACTTATTACATACTATACTGTGGAATCATTTTACTTAAAATCCTATATTAAAATTGCAACAATCACTTTTATTTTAGGGCTCTTGCTATTCTTCTCAAACTCTGCGAAATATATCCATCTACAACAAAAGACTGCATTGAGTTCGATTCTTCATTTCTGTGAATATTTTCATGTGTCCCAATTAAGGACAACACAGTCTTTCATTGTTTAAATACTGGCTCGATATTTTCAATTTTTGTGTAATATCTTTAGTTCTATTTTTTTTTTTTTTATGACATCTACATACAAAAAGATATAGCGTATAGAACTTCCATTATATTGTCATAGATCGGTAGATCAATAGAGTGGACTCAAGAATCAATGATTGTCCTAAGATATTATGGAGTTTTATGAGTTACCACGTGTAGACCTGACTCCTGTATTGCAGCTTCCTTTATTCTTATTTTGTTTATATTTTCATGGTTTTTAAAATAAAAATTGTGTATCTTTAAAGACATGCGGTACATAAGGCTATACTTATCTATTACTAATTCGTCTAAAGGTGGATATTCAGGCATCTGTGGTCCACTGTGTCTGTATGTGTGGATAATCTGGTGTCGAGCCTGTGTCCGCGAAGTGAGGAACCGTGTATCAGTGAAAAGTTTAGTGCGTTGAGGGAGTGTCGCTGGAAAAAAAAAAGTTGCCCCTCGCATTTAGGTCACACGGTAAAGCAGCGCAGCCGTTGTGTGTTGAGGGGTGGTACTGCTGTAATAACATGCCAGTTAAAAGAAGTATAAGTCGTGACCTCAGGAAATACTTCCCAAGCATTTTAAAAGAAATTCAAATATTAGCACTAATTACTATTTTTTGTTGTTTTAGTACCTTTATTCCTGTTCTCTCTCTCTCTCTCTCTCTCTCTCTCTCTCTCTCTCTCTCTCTCTCTCTCTCTCTCTCTCTCTCTCTCTCTCTCTCTCTCTCTCTCTCTCTCTCTCAATGCATTATATATAAAACAATAAATGTAACATTGATAATTTCTACAAATTACTAATCAGAAATCTACTATGATTAATGAAACTTGGGTTATACATTTCAGTCAGTTCGGCTGCAATGATGAACATTGAATTTTTAGTCCCAATAGCTCATCAGTAACTTGAATACTTTCTACATTGCATGAAAAAACTGCAAATTTTCCAATACCGTGAAAAAAGTAAACTGATACCGGTATTCTTAAACACTTTCCCCTCTCATCATCACTATTTTCCAAAGGCTCTAGCTGAAGATAGTCATGTTTTAAAGAGTAATATTATGGTTTGGGTGATGGATTGACAATATTTCTAGTTTACCATAAGGAGAAACTGTCTTTAAAACCCGGATAGTTGTCTCGGTGATTTTGGAAAATTGTTTTGGTGAGAGACCAAAGTATATAACGAATACGAGCCTAAGTTACATACCCATTTACATTTTCACATACATTCAATCTCTTTCCACATACATCTGCCCTACCTTCCTCCCTCCCTCCCACAACACACACAGGGCGGAGAGTTCTGCCCTCAGATCTCACTTCACCAGTTTGGGTTTAGGCAGCAGAGGATTTAAAACAAGAGATCAAAGAGACTCTGTAGGAAGGAAAAGTAAAGAATGCAGCAGTGCGTGGGGCTGAGCAGTGATTGAAGGACAGGCAGTTGTATATCTCCTCTGTGTTGATTGACAGTAGAATCTCTCTCTCTCTCTCTCTCTCTCTCTCTCTCTCTCTCTCTCTCTCTCTCTCTCTCTCTCTCTCTCTCTCTCTCTCTCTCTCTATCTCTCTCGCTCTCTGTTTGACAAATGTTGATGAAAACTTAACATAGTAGTAGAAAGAAATAACGAGAAAGTAAACTTTTTTCACGACGGAACTAGACAGACCAATCAAAAAGTGAAGATATATATCATTGGTGTTGTTACCATGTTTGTGTGGCTTAAAGTGGCACAATTCTTGTAGCAGTGTGGATGAAGCAGAATATAATGATGATATAAACTTCCCCTATAATACCTTCACGAATTTAGCACTGATATTTTAACAGGGAGTTGGAATCGTATGTAGCAATAACACTCGTCTATCCCTTCCTCTTCCAAATTGCAGTCTTTATAAATGTAATGTTGTTGCTGTCTCAGCAAACCGTGTCATATTCTCAGTATATCTGAACGTGGAAGTGATTGCAACAACACCAAGACTACCTCAATATAGTAAATGGTGCCTCTCTCTCTCTCTCTCTCTCTCTCTCTCTCTCTCTCTCTCTCTCTCTCTCTCTCTC
>CM035198.1:12508837-12537941 GCA_020233015.1 Callinectes sapidus | reverse complement strand
GTATAGATATATATATATATATATACTATATATATTATATATATATATATATATATATATATATATATATATATATATATATATATATTACGATCTCTAAGATGATATCGTAAATGAACAGGAGGATGTATCTCGAGTCGGTAAATTCATAATAAAGCACTAAGGAACATTTTACATCCTAATCGTCATATTGCAAATGACTTACAACATCAGATGCGTCGTAGTTTTGAGAACCACTTGCCTTGAGAGCTTACTAACAGACAAAATGTGAGTCATACGGTCACCGATGTATGGGACGAGTTAAGGGTCACACAAGAGAACACGTAGGCGAAAGTGAGATGTCGGAGGCTCAAAAGTCTAAGATGTACGGCGGCGAGAGACATGCAGGTCGTGATGGATGGTTAACAGCTGCTCCACCATCGCGATATATGGGTCTAACTGGCGACGTGCAGACACTGTTGGTAAGGGTGGCTCTTTTGCTGAGCGACACGTCCGAGAGCGACCGGCAGGACGTGACGCAGTGCTCTCATTACTTAGATTTTTCCACCCATTCCAAAATACCTGTTCACTGAGGAAACTGATGACTTAAGAATATTCCACATGTCCTCTTTTACAATGTGCGTGTCTTATCATAACATTAAGACAGCACCCACTAGGTGTCTACATTGCAATGTTTTTATTTGTAGCTCACTCAAAGATTGAAATCCATCAACACTTCCGTGTTAACTGATTGATTATACATTCTTTGGGATAGAAGGGAAATATTATTGTGAATACATCTGGGAACATAATAATCTAATAAGCACAACGAATGCATCTCGCTTGACGTTTCCCTTCTACCATTATGTACCTTTGACTATGAATATACTCGTAATGTACAGTGAGTGATATTTTGAAACTTACAATGTTCAGGAAATTACAGTTACAAAGAAAAGGAACATATTTCCTTTCCTTTGGCATCCTTCTCAAATAATGACAAGAAAAATATCACACACACACACACACACACACACACACGTGTGTGTGTGTGTGTGTGTGTGTGTGTGTGTGTGTGTGTGTGTGTGTGTGTGTGTGTGTGTGTGTGTTCCCCAGCGCAATGAATCTTCATGACAACTCTGTAGTATATAATATACTTAAAGTTTCAATCTGTTAAGTAAACAATTAACATAAACAAATTACATTAGTCCTTCTAAGATCATTGTAAGATAAAAGTTAAAGGATTATGCCCCTACATAGCTGTACACCCACCACCTCTCCCACAAGGCCAATATTTTGCGCACCCGAGCGGGGCGGTCACTCAGTTTGGCGTTATCAGGCACAAGCAGCGGAACATGAGAGTTTCATGTACCTCGTTCCGTGCACAACTACTGTTGATGTTGTCTCTGGTGACAATGCTGGCCTTGGTGCCTTGGCTCATGGTGAGAACCTATAAATGTGGTGCTTTTTTTTTGGGGGGGACACCCTCTGTCATCACTACTAATAAGTTTATTACTGATTCAGTGACTTGTCATATTGTGAGGATGGTGACAAATAAGGATAATTCGATGTAATGAGAAGAATTGCACTTCCATCGAACGTGAAGCTACATTTAGATAATGTGTATATCACATAGGACCATAAAAAGTGTCCATCATTTAATAAATGAAAATGTCGTAACATACAATACTGGAGTGGGCTGGTAGCAAGAAATTCATGTCCTCGACATGTGCATTTTCAGGAGCACAGAACACCAGACGATACTACTTCAAACGCTACCACCATCATCGCCACCATACCAGCACAAATGAACCAGCCCTTTGGGATGTACAGTGAAGAATTAACGCTCAACTCGTTAAACGAAAGAGAAGATTTACAATATGAAGCAGAAGTTAGGAAAGCCACGGCATTCTCTCCCCTCTACTGGCCAGACGGAAACGACGGACTGCCTCTCGTCCCCTATGTGGTGGTCAATCTGAGTGCGTGAGTGTAATTATGTTTAATAAAACTTTCAAAGAGATACAGGCAAATTATGTTTAGTTATCAGAGATCTCCACGAGTTATCCGGCAGTAACGAGTTGCAATGAGGGAACTGCGCAAACACATTTGGGTGTGAGGCAAAGAGATGATGAAGAGATGACCAATTAGTTTATTTCTCTCCCCCTCCCTTGTCTTCCTGAGACCTCAATTTGCACAAAAAAATTGTTGATAATAGCTAAGAAATTTGTACAAGTTGTTTCATTGATTTCCGTTGATTATGATTTAGAAACTTGTCTTCTGATGGCAGTGTTTGCGTAACTAATTAACAATAAAATTCCAATAAGGTATCACTACATGTAGATGATAAACTCTCTAATGTTAGATTATCCACTTACGATTTTTCTTGACATTGTAGAAAAAATAAGCATAATGGCCTGAGATGCATAAGTACTATCGATGTAGAGCAGATGGGGCGGCGAGGTTAGATACCCTCTCAGACATGTTTTGGGTTACAGCTAACTTCATCAAATTGATAGGAGATATACGTATGTCAATATTTTAGCTTCATTTGCAAGAAAAGAAATGCTGCGACCAACTTAGGCATGTTATCACTTAATAGTTTGGGGCAGTTAATTTGAGAATGTACGTACGTACCTCAAAAATCAGATGGTAAGCAGTGACTAGGTACTTAAAATCTCAGAATATTAAAATCAATAAATACTATTTAAAGAATTGTAAATTAAAATTTTGATGAAAAGATAAAGTAAAAGTTTAATTTGTTCCAAAATTTCAATTGGCAAAGTGGCATGAAAGCTAACCAACACTTGTAAGATTCAGGTTACGTTGTGACGCATGTTTCCTAACTGAACAATAACCAGTCGCCTTCACCTGGGAGGCAGCCCCTGAGTACAGACGTGCTGTGCGTAGGGCAATGGTCTACTGGATGCTTCACACCTGTATCAAGTTCATGGAGGTGCGTGATCCTACGGGTCCTCACCTAAGACTCGTCCGTGGCTCCATATGTCGCTCTGCTATTGGCCGCGTGTCTAAGACTGGCCAAGACGTTGTTATTGGTCCTGGCTGTAGAAAGGTGAGGAACGAGGGTCATAATGAAACTTATCTTATATTCCTCATAATACTAGACACATCAAAATGAGAAATGACCGTTAAGACAATGTCTCTTCCTTCTTTAGTAAAAGCTTCCCATTTTTTTCCTTGCATTCATTTTTTTAGTACAATCATGTTGCTCGTTAATGGACAATACGATTCTTTTCCTATTGTCACTTTCCTCCCGTTGATTTCTATCGTGTTGCATTCCTTTGCTTTGCTTAACAGTTTGGACGCATTGTCCGTCTCCTGGCCCGTGCTCTTGGTTGGTATGATGAACACAATCGGCCAGATCGCGACTTCCATGTGCATGTTAACGAAGAGAACGTGGTGCCCTTCCTCCGTTACCGGCTTAGTAAAGTGCCATCACAGCTGGTGAATAACTTTGGCTTGTCATATGATCTTACTTCCCTCATGCACGCTGATGCACAGGTAAAGAAAGAAGGGTTTAGTTTTACCTATTTATCTATTATTATTTACTTATTTGTTTATTTTGGCAGATATTCTTTTAAAGCAAGGGAATATTTGTCTTTTTCATTAGGGAGAGCAGTAAAGTTTTGAACATTAAATGATCTTGAAGGTTTTATGTCTGACCTTTTATATATGATCTCATAATTGTGAAAATTTAAGGGAATCTTTAAGGAAAAAATGGTCTGTGAAACTGCATGTTATTTCAATGTTTCCTTTTTGGTGTTACAGTTCCTTTCGGTCAACGGCAAGACCACACTGGCCACCCTCAACCCACTACTGCAAGGCCTAATTGGTCAGGGTCGTGGCCTCTCACACCGAGATAAGCTGCTTGCCAACCTCATGTACCGCTGCACAGGTAAGCCCTGAACCCTGACTGTCTGCACCACAGACAACTACAAAATCTTTTCTAATCCTCCTGAATCAAAATACTCCCTGTTGGTAAGCGCCTTGAAAAATAAGAGTTACAAATTAGATACACAAATAAATGATTTGCTTGTATTGATAGCTTTTGTAATATTTTGTGAGTGAGGCCAATGTATCCAGTTGGTTTGAGAAATTTTGGTGACATGCCAACTATTAGCAATTTTCTTAGTCTAACCTGGTCAAAGTTGTTAGTAAGCACCGGTAAATGTCATACACCTGTATCAGTCATTGTCATCACTTCCTTACTATCCACGTCTCTCTCTCTCTCTCTCTCTCTCTCTCTCTCTCTCTCTCTCTCTCTCTCTCTCTCTCTCTCTCTCTCTCTCTCTCTCTCTCTCTCCGTCTCTCTCTCGCTCTTCACTTAGCTAATCATGAATAACCTGAAGGTGCATGAGAGAGAGAGAGAGAGGAGATGAGCGAGAGATGAGAGAGAGGAGAGAGAGAGAGAGGGGGGGGGGGGGAGTGTGTGTATTTAAAGCTACTAACGTTTCTTTTTTGTAGCAGCCGCTGATTCTCTGTAAATGTAAATGTAAATAATGAATCACCTTGCACCCTCACCCCCTATAGCTAAATGGATACAGTCGTGCGGCCTGGTTGACGAAAGATGCAGTAAAGGGGGATACACCACGCGGAACTGTTCGTGTGCTTGTCCTACTGGAACTTCCGGGACTAGATGCGAAAATGTCACCGGGGAGTATTATGGTAAGTGTATCTTTGATATAGCTACAGGGATGGACCACCTTTTTTCCCTCCATCCCACCCCCACCCCCGCCATCCTCAGCAATCTTGAGGCCCACGACAGGTGAGGGGAGGGGGGGGGGGAAATCGGGAGTTTTAGGGTGCAGAGGACAAAGCAGACGATTATGGCAATACTGGAGAACTTAAGGACAGAACGCACTGCTTTTATAGTTTTCTTTCATAAAAAAGAAAAAAGAAAAGAAAAGCAATCGGGAAAATCTAACAACAAACTAAACTGAATCTAACCAAACCAAGCCTAACATAATCTAATCTAACTTGAACGAACCTGGCCTAACGTTATATATATTATGAAGTAACACCTGCAATATTCATCTAATTATTATGGTCTTACAAAAGCCATCACCACATTAAAAATTGTCACATATGTTCTGTAGTATGTACTCTACCACCTTGCATTGTTTTTATTTTATTAGATAATAAAGCAGACTCACTGATGACTTTGTATTGTAATTAAAACAACTGTCAGTAACTCCACACTATGTATACGCTCTTCTCTTCCTCTCACTCTACCCCTTACAGACAGTCTTGTGCCAGCCTGCACAGAGGTGGTGCAAACGCAGAAGAACATATCTTCCCCTGGACATCCAGAGAACTATGATCGAGGTCAGTCAATGGGTGTGTGTGGGTGGGTGTGTGGGTGTGGTTGTGAGCGCACTAGCGCATGTGTGTAAGCATGCATGTGTACGTGCGTACGCGTGATAAACATTCTACCTAACATTACCACTTCCTTAAGAGTAAATTTTGAATTTCGTTAAGGAATATTGATACCTTACATAATTTATGTTGAAAGAACGTTGAATAATGATAATGCTGATGGTATTAAATGATAAAATGCTAATTATAATGTGAGAGCATTCAACAGTTCTTTCATTTGACTCAACTCAGCTTCACTGGATTCGGTAAAGCTCCATAATACAAAACCTCTCCTTTTGATGACGATTCATTTAGATCTAGAACTAAAAGTTGCAAGAATGAACTCAGTGCTACAAAAACTTAATGCTTACTTTACTTATGATGATATAATCTCTTTCCTTCTATTCCCCTTTAATCCCATTACTTTCGTTTCTTCTTTTAAGCATTGATTTACATACTTATCTCGTTAATCTTTCGCAAGTGAAAAGGGTAACTAGCTCCTTTTTTAAATTATCCGCCCAGACATCTGGTGCGTGAAATGGATCAAGGCACCCCAGTGCTACACCCCTGTCGTCACTTTCCACGCCTTCCACCTGTACGGCAGGAACACCTACAGGGACGACCGGCCGTTGTGTTACCTGGATTTCCTAGAAATTAGAAGCCATAGTCTATACAGCGGCGAAGTGTAAGTAGTTACGTGTATAAAGTGACGAATTCATTATGTTCATGGTTTGATCTTATTCAATATATATACTAACACTACTTTAGCTGCTTTTGTTTCTATGCTACTACTACCTTCTACTCCTACTAATCCCATTAATATTCCAGCCACCATTAAAGAATACATGAGCTTCCTTTTTCATGACCTCAATAAGTGACCGGTGAATCTGATTCTTCATAACTAAGCACGTACATGATAAATGATTAAGTGCTTAGCTTTTTTAGACAAAACTCTCTCTCTCTCTCTCTCTCTCTCTCTCTCTCTCTCTCTCTCTCTCTCTCTCTGTAATTGTTTGAATGGAAAGATTGATTCAAGGCACAGAATGAAATCGTGTCATATGCCCGTCGATGAACAATATAGCTTCTCCCTCCCCCACCGATACACACACTTGTACCTCACCACCTGTTTCATTTCGTTGCTTCATACTCGTAAGTTGAACTTGTTAAGGGAATCATGGAACCCATGATCATTGCTTGCAGATATTAGCTTTGTGAACGTCAAGTAAGAGCTACTGTACTCTAATCCTGCTATTGTAATGTTTATAATGCTGCTAATTAACGCCTATCAAAATATAGTCTCCTACTGGTCTTAATGCTTTGCTCACAGATATTGTGACAAGGAGATCTCGTCCGGCCAGAGTTTCACCTCTTCCTCAGGTGACTTAGTGTTGTACTTCAAGACCCAGACAGACTATTTCCCTGGATGGGCGGCCTCAGTCACCTTCACTCCTATTTCTGGCTGCCTCAGGTAAGGCAAAGACATAGGTTAGAGGAACAATCATGCTAAATAATTCAATAAAAGGTCCTGTACACAAGATGATTCTCGTTCGCTTTTGTGAGGATTGGAAAAGTTCAATGATGACAGTGACCGGAGTGGTAAGGAAAGAGCCGTGATGGTGGTGTCATGGGTGCTATCGAGAAATTATGAGATGTGAAGGTTTTGTTAGTAGTGGGAAACGAAAAAATGTCACAAAAAATGTCACAGGAATATGGCACATTTTTTAGCATAAGAAAAACGGAAACCTTTCCAACATTAACCTAACCTGATCTAACCTAAACCTAAGTTTTTAAATGTAAGATTCAAAATGCTAAACAAAATAGCAAATGAACAAACTTTAAATAAAGATTTGTAAAATGTAGATAAATTACATCTTAATACATTTTAGCCGATTCTATTGTGCCATTTTTTTCCTATCCTGAAAAATGTGCCATAATTTCCTGTGCCACTTTTTCCTGTGCCATTTTTTTCTGGTGTCATTTATTCCTGTGCCATTTTTTCTGTGCCATTTTTCTTGTGCCATCTTTTGCTGGTGTCATTTATTCCTCTGCCATTCTTTCCAGTGTCTTTTTTTTTTTTTTTTATCTCTCTAGTAGCGTGTGAAACATTTAGATGAATTTTAAGACCAATTTTAAGTCACACCCAAAAGATAAATAAGTAAACTACAAGAGGTAGTGATGCTATCATTTTCATTATTATGGCATATAGTATAGTATATATAGTATGTATGTATAGTATAAATCAAAAGAAAGTTATAGTTAAGGTTCTCTAAATTACAACTACTTGGGTAGATACAACGAATTGCAGAGTAAAATATTCCCCTTAATAAGTACTAGGGTGAGTCACTGTCTTATGTAAAGGTTGTGGGTAATGTTCTGCCTGTCTGGGTGAAGTGGAGTGTTAAGGACGAGCAGCTTTATGAATAATGTTCCATGTTAATTATAATTCTAGATTTTTTTTCCTCATGATAGATGCTCTATTCAACCAACCAATTTCAACCATACTTCAATAATCCTTTAATAAGATTCTCCCAAATAGAAATGCACCATTTATGGAAAGCCAAGGCACTCAAAACTTAGTCTTTTGGCTTTTAATCTCTTCTTTTTAATAAGGTTGACTCACATTATTAGTCGTGAAAATGGAGCTATTAAAAAAATGTAATGTATACAGTAAATGAAAATGAGTGCATGAATAGATAAAAAGAATGATAATGATAATATCAATAATGATGACAATTATGAAATATATTATTATTATTATTTATTCATTCATTTATTTTACTTTTTGCATACATCACATTCTTTAATTGTATTTGTTCCTTATTTTTCTTCATGTGCTCATGTGTTCTCCCTTACAGTAATGAAACCACACCTGTGCCCACAACTCCCTATTCCTTTTCTACAATGGCATCAAACACCACCACCACTGCAGCTCCGGGCCCCACTAAACCAAATACAACCACAACCACCAATACAACCCCAACCACCAATACAACCACAGCTTTCCTTAGTGCTCTCACAACCACTACACATACAGCCACTACAAACACTGTAACCACTACTAATGCTACTGCTACAATCACTACCTCTACTAGTATTACAACCACCACTCCTGCTGTCAGTTCAGTCACTACTCCAGCTTCTCCTTCATCCACTAATAAAACCACTGGAACCACTACATCCACTACCAGTACAACCACTAACCTAACTACCACTACTCCTACTGCCCTTACAACCAATACAACTATTACCACTACAACAACTAACCCTACTACCAATACTCCTAACACAACAACCACTGCTAAAACAACAGCCAGTATCCCTTCTACCACTACAAACCCTTCACCTATTACTACTACAACCACTTCAGCTGCTTCTACTACTACTACTACAACCACTACACCTACTACAAATACAACCTCTATCCCTACTACCAACACTACAACCACTTCATCCATTACTACTACAACCACTACACCTACTACAACTTTTACTACTACAACCACTACACCTACTACCAATACAACCACGACCCCTACAACAACTTCAACCACTACCCCTACTACCACTGCTTCTTCTACCATTACAACCACAACTACTCCCTCTACTACTACTACAACCATTCTCCCTAATACCACAACAACCACCATTCCTACTACCACTACAAACAATACCTCTACCATCACAACAACCAATATCCTTAACACCACTACAACCTCAACCACTCCCTCTACTACTGCTACTACTACTACAACCACTACCCCTAAAACTACTACTACCACTATTCCTACTACCACTACAACTTCATCTACTATAACAACCATTACCCCTCTTAGCAATACAACCACTATCCCGACTTCCACTACAACTATTTTCCCTAATACCACAACAACAACCATTCCTTTTACTACTACAACCACCATTCCTGATACAACTACAACCTTCCCTAATAGCACTACAACCACTACACCTGCTAACACTACTACCACTACACCTGCTAACACTACTACCACTACACCTGCTACCACTACTACAACTATTCCTACTACCACTATAACAACTACAACCACTAACCCAGCTACCACTACAACTTCATCTACAACCACAACAACCACTACCCCTCTTACTACTACAACCACTATCCCTACTACCATTACAACCACTACCCCTAATACCACAACAACCACCATTCCTCTTACCACTTCAACCACTACCCCTAATACCACTACAACCACTACATCTACTACTACAACTACTGCACCTGCTACCACTACTACTACTACACCTACTACCACTATTCCTACCACCACTTTAACAACTACTACTACCACTATCCCTACTACCAATGCGACAACAATTACAACTACTACAACTGCCACCCCTACTACCACAACCACCACTGTCCCCACTACTTCCTCTTCAACTACTATTACTCCTGTTACCACAGCCAATACTTCCACCACCATAAATGCTACTATTGACTATGCCACTATCACTCCTACTATTGACAATACTGCATCTATTACCAATACAACCACTATTGCAGCTGCAAATACAACTACCATTCCTACCACCACTACAACTACTCTCTTGACTACCAATGCAAATACCACCATCACTACAACTACCACTCCTACAACTACAACTGTTCCTGCCACAGCTACGACCCCTGCTCCTGCTACTGATACTACTGTTCTTTCTACTACTACAACTTCTATTTTTACTACTACAACTACTCCCTTGACTACCAAGACAACTACTACTCCTACTACAACCACTTTTCCCACTACTAAAACTAGTAGCACTACAACTGCTACTACAACTACCATTCCCACCATTACAACTACTGCTACTTCAAACACAACTCCCAATACAACTACTACAGCAACAACAACTACTGCTGCTACTACTTCTACTACTGCTACTACTTCTAAGACTGCTACTGCAGCTACCACTCCTATCATAATAACTAATTCCACTACAAATACAGCAACTACAACCACCATCCCTGGTAAAACTATTACAACAACTACTCCTACTACTACTAAAACCACAAGCAATGCTACTAGAATGACTTCCACTGCTACTGCCATCACAACACCTATGACTTCTACCAGCTCTTTTTCCACCACCTCAACAACCACTGACAATATTACAAAGTTTACCAGCAGTACCACATCTACCACTATCACCACAACCTCTTTTAATACAAATAAACCCACTACAACAACCCTAGCCGCCTCTAGTTCCACTGCTGCCAGTTCCAGCATTGCTACCACTCCCACTGCCATAACTGGCTTGACAGTTTCAACCACTAAGATCCTCACCACCACTGACACTGGCACCTCAAGCCCCAACCCAAACTGTGGACTTCAGGACCAGCGACGCAGGTATCACTGGAGTTCCCCTAAATTCCCGTGTCAAAACTATCCCAACAACTTCACATGCATCATCAGGGGAGGATCGGTGAGTTACAGAAGTCTTTTTTTTCACCAGATGTTAGGTTAATGGGGTTATCTGTCCACTCTTGGCCTCTTGGTTAGAGTTTTCCTCACATTCTTATTTTGAAGCGTCCCATCACTAGTACATTTTAATTTTCTCCCATCATTTTGAGTAGTAGTAAGACAAATGAGTGTAAAGATGGTAAGGAAAAACATGGGCTGGGTCAGGGATACTCTTTACTCCAACATTTCAACAGAATGTCTTCTTCATTCTATGAAGAAGACATTCTGTCAAAACGTTGGAGTAAAGAGTATCCCTGACCCAGCCCATGTTTTTCCTTACCATCTTTACACTCATTTCTCCCATCAACTTCGATAAGCATGTTCCTATGTCTTCAAACTTTCTCTTGTATTACTGCTCTCACCATGAGGTGAATTTAGGTGGAACTCAAGTCACCACAATATTACAGCATTTTTCCTGATCCCTTCTAACTTTATTTCCTTTACTTTAGACTCACTTTCTTCACACACAGTAGACTCTATCATCAATTATTTCTTAAATGGAACATCACACCTCCACTTTGCTTACTTTTTCTATTTCTCATTCAAGGGATGTACATATTTCATATCACCCATATTTAGTTTATTCACATTACTACAGTTTTGTTTCACACTTCCAATGATATCTGATCTCAGTTTTTTTAGCCAATCTTTCACCATCAACATGCTTTCATGAAATCATATATGCCACTATTATTTTTCTCTCTGGGCCAAGCTTGTGTCCTTCCAATAAGATTTTTTCTCAATCTCTAATCTTTCTTATCATCTTTAATTTGCTTCTTCTTGTTGTATGTGAGATTCTATCAAGTGCCTTTTTAATATCTAGATACACTGAGTCCACCCATTAATTTCCCTCTCGTACCTCATCCATCATCCTCGTATAAAAACTTGGTAAATCTTTTTCTTTTTATCCACACCTGTTTATGTGCACTCTCCTATTCTACTCACTTTCCAAACTTTGCCTATTGTTTCTTCAGTTGCTGTTTGTAATTTGAAACTAATTTTAGTGGAAGACTGGCTGCCCTTGACATATTTGCTCAATCTTTGAATCTCCTAAATCTCTTTATGTCAGCTCCTTGTTTTCTTGTACATATTTTCTCCACCTTGTTGTTCATATACCTTTTCTCCCTCTTTTCTCCTTCATGCATCTGTTATACACACTCCTCCTTTAAATTATAATATGTACAATTTTTCTTATCTAGCTTCTCTCACCAAATTTGTTTTCTGCCTTCTGTTCTTTTCCCTCTTTCCTTTACATGATATTTTGGGGCATTGAATTCTGATTTCCACTTCTTGCTCCATTCCCAAATCTTGTTGAGATTACGCTGTAGTTTGATACAATCATCACAATTTGTTATTACTCTAAGGAGCTTGGCATCATCAGTAAACAAACGAGTTTAATTATTTAGGTTTTCTCATTTATCATTGATATAAATTTAGAACATTATAGGTACCAGAATTGACCATTGTGGTATGACACTAGTTATTGTACACCAACTTGATGGGGTGTCTTTAATAAGTGTTCTCATTTCTCTTCCTGTTAAGTAGTCTCATCCAGTTTCAGATATTTCCCTGTACTCCTCCCATATACTATATGTTTCATAGGAGTCTTTTATGTGAGACTCTGTTAAGTGCCCTTTTAATACCTACCTAGATACACCAAGTCCACCCATCCATCTCCCTTTCGTATCTCATCCATCATCCATGTATAAAAACTTGGTAAATTTGTTACACATGATCTTTCTTTCTTAAATCCAAATTGGGAATTATTTATGACTTCATTTTCTTTCAGATAGTTCAACTACTTTTCTTTAATCAGAATCTTTCCACATTACTCATCAAGAACATGTGTCTATAATTTAAGGGCTCGGTACTTTCCCTCCTTTATATATTGGAACTAATCTGCTCTTGGTACTTTCCCTTCTGTTGATGAGCTATTGATCACATCCCATATTGCATCTACCAAATGTTCTCTGCATTCTCTTGGTGTCTGTCCTAATATTCCATATGGCTCCATTGCTTTCATTACATGCACCTTTTCAAGTGTTTTGCTAATTTCCTGTCTGCACCACAATGTTTTGAAGCCCTCGGTGTGTCTCTTTATTGTTTGGTTTTATAAAATCTTTTTCTATATCAAATACTGAAGTGAAGCTCTCACTCATCAGTTTACTCATTTCTTCCATTGTTTCATAAATCCTCTTTCCCTTAGTTAATTTAGTGATGGTGTTTCTGTTTTTAATTTTTACATTTATGTACTATTAGAATAGCTTAAGTTCTTCTCCACACTTTCTCACATCTTGCTTATTAGAAGAAAAGTAGTATGTAGTAATATTACTTTTATATTTGAGGGAAGATATTTCTATGCATATTGAAATTATGTATTTTAATTCAACTTTCAGAAGAAACCATTCTGGGCGATCTTCCAGTTTAATGTGTTTCAGCTGCCCCTAGGCTGTGGTGATCTGGTGGCCCTCTCACTTCCCTTCAGCAGACAGGTGGTGTGAGTGCTACCCAACATCGCTCAGTCTAATAGATAAATGATGAATATAAAATGCTGAATATCAAAAAGTACTGCACCTGTAATAGATTAGGAAGTAATGGCTATGGATGTGGATGCCATCTCACTCATGAGAACAAGATGGAGCTAGGCCTTTAATTTTCTGCACCTAAACACATCTTGAGAAACCCTTTATTGCCCAACACAATTTCTTAAAGTTTTACAGTTTTAGATGACTGTTATAGATGGTGATGAATGCAGAAAGTAAAGTTGAGGTAGAATCCAAGTTCATGAAACAGAGTAAGACATGTGAAGACTTAAGTTCTTTATATTAACAAAGCTGAGTCAGTGAAGAGTAAGAGTCCATAGCCTAAAGCAAATGGAAATAAGGATTAATATATGTATGATTTGTGCATCACTGAAGGAACTTACAGTCACAGATAATGAACCGACAAAGAAAGAGAGTGTATTATATTGCTGAAAACAGTAGAGAGAAAGAATGAGGTGGTATAAGTATGTTGAGATGAGGTTTAAGATTGACTAACTGAAAAAAAGATATAAATCAAAACTGGTGGAAATTTTAATGATCCAGGAAAGATTGAATGAAACTGGTCAAGTAGAACCTTAGTTTTCGAGACAACTGTGGGGAAGGTATTAGCAACTATACAGTGTGGTGAACTAGTACGTAAATAAGGCTGATAGTTGTAATTTTGTATGATAGCTTTCAAAAATGATACGTTATTCTAATCAGAATTTTAAAGGGATTTCATGTTAGAAATACAGTAGTTAAGTATTGTCTTTGGATGGAAATATATTAGCCACTTGTTTTCAGTGTGCCTGATAAGCATTGTCTTAATTTTCTTTATCAAAAACTCTGTGTTTTCTTTGGTTTGTTAACTGGCATTATTATGTAGTACTTTCCTCTTAAAAAAATGTTACTGCTTCATTAATTCATTCCAACTTATGTTTCATAGCCAAAGTGTTGCATCTATCTATCACCTTTTCTTAATCTATTTTCATCTAAAGTTTGTTTCCTTATTCTTTGTTAGAACATCTCTTGCAACAGCAGTAGACAAACAATCAGAATCATTAATTGATGGTATACTTACAGCTTTTGCGGCACCCGGAGCAGGCCATATTTAGCCCCAACATTCAACTTTGAGGCATCTTTCACCACTAATGCTGTCAAGACAGACATTGGGTTTAACATCACTGTAACACCTAAGAAGTCACCATGTCACAAGGTAATTGAATTGTCATTTCTGGAGCACCTACTTCTGCACTTTCAGCTTTGCTTCTTTCCTTTTTATTTTCTTTTGTGACAATAATGATGACTTTTCTTATTTATGTAATATTAGATATTCTTTTTCAATATGTTTAAACTTTATCACTATTACTTGAAGGTCCTGCAGATCCTTGCCTATATCTGTTGCGTACGTTCTCTTTCTAAATTCTTCACAGAAAACAACAAAGCTTTCTTTTTTCTACTCACTGGAAAAGCTCTTCAATGACAAATTTTGTGTTTTTTGGTTGGATACAATGATTTTATTGTCTGTAGATCAGGGATTGCATTTTTCTTTACAGCTGTGATCTATTTCTGAATATATATAGCATAACATCTGGAGGAGGCAGTAGACACCTGCCGAAATGACAATTACTCTCAGGGAGGTCTAAAGCACTGGATCAAGGGGTGCTGTGAGCTTATCATCAAAACCAGTTGTGACCTCACTGAATGTTTCCCTTTGTGTCTCATAACACAAGGGGGTAGTCACAGCCTGCCCTCTAAAGACAACCTCTTCCTCCTCACAAAGCTACATGCACTAAGTTACACACACATCCTTCACTCAAAATTTTAACTAAATATGGTGACTCCTACACCAGCCTCGGAGTCCCCTTCTGGGGAAGGGACCATAAATGTCCCCAGGTCAGACTGCTCTTCTGGTATCGACCCTAAGTGTCTTGACACCCCCCTCACATTTTTTTCTGTCAACTTCTGTAACATTCGCGGTCTTTGATCTAATTTTCAATCTATAGAACACCACCTCTCCTCCACTAAACCTCATCTTCTTTTCCTCACTGAAACACAGGTGTCTGAAGCAACTGACAGTAACCCCTTTTTTGTTCCCTCCTACTATCTCTATCCTCATTTTTGTTCCAAAGCTGGATGTTGCATCTATGTCTGCAATGACTTAACCTGCTCTCGTGCCCATGCTATTGAATCTCTGAGTTTTCCACCTTCTGGCTTCAACTTCAGAGTCACTCTCTAACTAAATGTTTCTGTGCTGTGTATCTCTTTCCAGAGACCAGCACTTCAGTGGGCTTTTTTGTTTTATTTTTGTTGCCCTTGGCCACCTCCTTTCTACATAAAAAAAAGCTTCTTTGGAATATTATCTGCAAATTTCTAGTAATTGCACAATTTTTTTTATCTTCTAACTGTATTCTTTATAAGGATCTTGTTTAGTGCCACTTCATATTTGAGACACTGAGGAATGTAGTAAGATAGTCATGAGGTATTTAGGAACTGACACCTCATTGGAATTTTTTTTTGTTATAATTTTGTTTCCATCATCTGGTACACCACTCTTATGAAAACAACAACAACAATAACAACTTGAGGTCTATGTGGAAGTTGGGTGGCAATTTGACTGTGACTGTTTTGCAACCAATACCCTCTGAACTCTTCATTTCATGCCAGAAATCCTCTCTGTATATCCTATCACAACACTCTTTCTTCATGTCAAAATGACTTTTCTCAACTTTTCTTAATAATGTTACTTTCACTCTAGTCAAATTCTCTACTGTATTTTAGAATTAAAGAACAAAAGAATTCTTCTTTTGGAATAGTTAGGTCAGTGTCCTGAAGTAAGATTGACCTGTGTTCTTGGCATCATTGTAATGATGGTATTGTATCTACATTGCAATGACAGTTAAAGTGACTGTTAATACATCTGCATGTCTACCTGTCATTCCAGCATATACAGCTGACTGAGAATGACACCCTGGGCAATGTTTCCATCTGGAAGACTGGGAGAGTAAGGCAGCTGGTTCTGTGCGAGTGGTGGATTGAGGTGAGAGTTTATACTTGTCTGGCTAGAAGAAATAATGAAAAAAGTATAGTAAATTTTTAGCAGAGTAAAATCTTCATTTATGATAATACAAATTAAACCATCATAAAGATGTGTTAGTTTATAGATAGTTCATTCTCCAGTTTCTTTCTCATTTGTGATCCTTTCTCCTCTAATGACTTTCCTGTGCAGGCATAACTAGTGTGATAGAATACATTACTCTCTCAAGTTTTGTGCTATTCAAGCTTTGTGCGTAGTCTAAATTCTCGTTATCCCAAGTTTCATGCATTATCTCGAGTTTTGTAGTGCTTTGATAAATATTGACCATACTTACCTACCATCAGCATCATGTATATACATACATACCACATGCATCAATAGAAAATCTACCTAGTAGGTGTCTGAATTCTCTCTCTCTCTCTCTCTCTCACGCAGAGAGACTGCAAGGTATTAAATTATTTTGCTTGGTGCAAGCATCACTCAATGATGATTATCCATGGCTCAACAATGATTGTCCAGCACTTATCTAGAGCACTAATACAGTATTTTTGAATGGCGTGGTTTTGCTGTGAGTGATTGATGCTAGAGTCATGAATGATCATTGTTGGTGCCAAATAGAAGAGAATGAGATCCATCTTGGATAAATTCAACCAGCAAATTGAATTGTTGAACTGAAAGGTGGAATAATTCAGCAAACCTGTTGTCTTAATACTGATCAAATTTTGAAAACATCCCTCTTCATTCTTCAATTCAAACATCAAATATTTCTTTGCTCTTTTTTCCACCCATACATTTTGAAAACAATATCTATGGTTTCCATCTCTTCACCTAGAAGATACAGTATTCAATCACTCACTCACTGGGGGCATACATCACAACAAAGCTTCCTTGCACAAAACTTGAGAAGAGAGTACTGTAGATTTTCTTGTCTGGAGCATGTTGTCCTTGTATTTGTCATCCCTGGTTTTTGTAAAGTGAGCAACTAATACCATTTGGAGAGTTCCTAACCTCTTAGAAGTTTTGTAGCTATATAGTATGACTTAATGACTGGTGATTGACCCATTATGCTATATTTATCAATTTCACTATAGCCATGGTTGTTTATCTGATGTAATTTATGAACATTCAATCTTACTTTTCTTCAATTTTCCACATATTGAATGATTACTTGAATTTTGAAAATATTAAGAATAGCAAGTTAACCTTAATTAATGAATATGGGTGGAGTATATTTTACAGTAAGAATGTAAGTGATTTATATAAATCACATTTTACTTGTATTGTGCATTGTCTTTGGGTTGTTACAGTGATTTACATAACAATTTTAAAATGAAAATGCAGTAATAGAAGGAACAAAGATAAAATAACTAAAGAGAAATTATGGGAAGAGAATACAATGCTGTTTATGACAGGATAAAGTTTCAGGTCAAGTATATAATGTGAAAAAATTTCCTGTCCCATTTAATAATTTGTAAGTACAGATTTCCTTAAATGGTTCCTGATTTTATTCAGGCTCCACAAGGTAGTCGTCTCAGGGTTGAAAGAGTGATGACTACTCTTGCCTGGACTAAGAACTGCAAGAGTGACTACCTGGTGATCAATGGAGAGGGGAACAGGATGTATCCTAAAGACTCCAGCGTCATTTATTGTGGTCGGATGACTGCAGTGGCACCCCTCACAACATCTGGCAATCTGCTGCTTGTGGTGTACAGGGCTAGAGTGCCATGGAGCAAAGGCTTTGTGCTGCATTACAAGGTATTGAAATAAAAATTGAGAGGAAAGAGCACTATCACGAAATGTGTGAAGGTCAGTGGCCATGTCCCATAAAACATTAATGATAAAATGAACTAGTTTATACTTGAATGTGATGGCACTCATCATGACTTAAAGAAACATGCACCTTGTGTTGTGCTGAGAGAGTGTCATGAAGACAAGGATTCATACTTCAAGTGAAAATATGATCAAAGATGGAAAAGGCAGTGCACAGTCATATTGTGAAAGTTAAAGACAATGTTGTGTTCAAAGTGGTCAGGTAACCTTAATGGTATAAGTGATATTGTGAGAATTAGATCTGATAGAGAGTAAATAGCCATAGAATGCATGTGGAATGTCCTGTGAATAAGCACTCACTTGATAGTGGTAGAAAATCAGCACCATATTTCTTCTTACTTACTACTGTATGTTTGCAGATCATGCATGATGTAATTTTCTTGATATTTACTGCTATCATTTATTGATTTTCATGCACGCATTTCTTGTAATTATATGTATGTAATGCTTATTTTACTTGTACAGTACATGGTTCATATACCATTTATTTCTTTTATGCACTATCTTTGCAGTGTCTTTTTTGGGGGGAAGAAACATTGTCTTTTATAATCTTGAGAGATGGGGAGGTTTCTTTATCTAAGTTGTATCAATCTGGAGATGTTGGGACTGGTGTTTGGTTAACCATTTCCTGTTTTTGGCTTTTGATCTCTTTGTGTTATACTTTTAGAACTGTGATTGTCACACATTAAGCTTTTTTACAAGTTATATTTCATGCTTCCCTCCTCTATATGGCAGGGCAGACAATTGGTTCCCTTACACATCTATATCTTATTCTTTTCTTTTTATTTAAGATGTATTAACTTATGCCAAGCCTGCTCTCCAACTTGCCAGACACTCCTTCACTAATAGAAAATATCAAAATCTTGTGAAATCCAACTCCCTTTGTAAATTCTGGCATCTGGCCAAAAATATCTCCAATAACTTTGTCTTCATCTTTCCCTCCTTTATTTAATCTTGATGGCACCACTGCTATCACATCTGTGTCTAAAGCTGAATGCTTAACACACCGTGTAGTGTAGTGGTAGCACGCTCGGCTCACAACCGAGAAGGCGCGGGTTCGGTTCCCGGGCGCGGCGAGGCAAATGGGCGAGCCTCTTAATGTGTATATAGCCCCTGTTCACCTAGCAGCAAGTAGGTACGGGATGTAACTCGAGGGATTGTGGCCTCGCCGTCCCGGTGTGTAGTGTGTGACACACACACACACACACACACACACACACACACCCAGCCACTGGGGGCACAAGCCAGTGCAACTCAGTGCCGGTCCCAAGCCCGGATAAATGGGGAGGGTTGTGTCATGGAAGGGCATCCGGCGTAAAAATATCTGCCAACTCAATATGTGGAGCTCGTCAAAGACGAGTGATCCACTGTGGCGACCCCAAAATGGGAATAGCCGAAAGATGAAGAAGAGTCTAAAGCTGAATTTTCATCTTCTTCATCTTTCGGCTATTCCCATTTTGGGGTCGCCACAGCGGATCACTCGTCTTTGACGAGCTCCGCATAGTGTAGTGGACTCTATGAAAAGCTTTTGATATACATCTAAGGCAACAACTAAAGTTTCACAGAAATCTCTAAAAGTGGATGACCAAGACTAAGTGAGAAAAGTCACATCACTAGTAGAAAGACCTTGATGGAAGCCATAGTGGCAATCAGACAGAATATTGTGAAATTACATATGTTTAAGAATCTTCCTATTGAGGATAGATTCAAAAACTTTAAACAAGCAGGAGATAAAGTTATAGAGGAGCAGTTTGAGGGATTAGAATGGTCAACCTTTTTAAGGGACTGGCTGAATGTAGGCAAACTTCCAGCAAGAAGGGAAGGCAGAAGTTGATAGACAGAGTTGAAGGAGTTTGGCCAGGCAAGGTGCAAGCATGGAAGCACAATTTTTTAGAACAATAGGAGAGACTCCATCAGGTTCATAAAACTTGCAAGAATTTAAGCCAGCTAGGGCATGGAAAATATCACTGCAGAGAATTTTTACCAATGGCATGAAATAAACAGGGGGAGGAGGAGGAGGAACAACTAGCCCAGAATTATTCAAGGTAGAATTATTAGCAAAGATTTGAGAGAAGAGTTCAGCTTTGGAGACCAATGTGATGGCAGTGGTGCCATCAGGATGATGGAGTTTGAAAGTTTTTGGCATTTTCTATTAATGAAAGAGTGTTTGGCAAGTTGTAGAACAGACTTGGCACGGTTCTAGGCACAAATATAAAGTCCACAAGATTTAGGTAATGGATGATGGTATAATAGTTTCCTTCATTCAGCAGGTTTCTGAAGCATCTCCATCTTTCCATTATCTCTTCATTGTCCACTCTGATTTCTCCTCATTCATCTTTAATTAACATCCTTTGTTTCCCTCTTGATTTGCTTTGCAATCTTGAACATTTCTTCCTACCAATCATTAGTCTCCTTTTCTCTACTCTAAGGCCTCTCTCTTTGGTTTTGCCATTTCTCTTCTTGCCTGTCCTTTCTTCTCTTGGTACTCATATTCATCTTCCTCCTTAGACTCATGGCTTTTTTCTGTTATTTTCTTATCCCTTAATACTTGTTGAACAACAGCATTCCACCACGTCTCCCTTTCCTTTCTTCTACGTCCTGATGTTACTCCACATACTTTATTTTCAGCTTCTGTGATGTTATCCTTCAACTGAGCCCATCCTCCTCTATTAATCTAATTGATCTCTGTATATTTTCCTCAAACTCCTCTCCTTTTAACTATACTGTGTCAGGCATTCTTCTTCTGGCAACACTTTGCATTCTTTTACTTACATTTTTTTGTTCTTTCAGTAACATGTAATCAATTCGTGTTTCAGCTCTTCCATTCTTGCATGTTATTTTCTTTTTGTGGTAGTTTTTGTAACATTCTGGTTACTACACTCATTCTTCTGCTTTAGCAAAACTCCAGAATTCTCTCTCCCTCATTATTTCCCTTTCCTAACCTTCTCCTTCCATGTATTCCTTAAACCCTTCTCTTCTGTGTCCAACATGTCTACTCAGGTAACTTTCAATATTTACTATGCTTGCACCTGTGGGATTTCCTACTTCATCATTTAGCCTCCCCTGCAAGGTCTCTCTTCTTCCTGGGGTCTAACCACCCGGGGAGCATACACAGAGAATATACAATAGACCCTTAACTTCTGCTGGGGTTAGGGACTACAGATCCCTGCGAAAATAAAAAATCAGGGTCAAATTTCGAACCCATGGCATATATACAGAAATAACCACTGAACTCAATTACTTTTATTGTCACACTGCAATACTTATATATTGTTTTACTGACTGTATATTTCAGACTATAAGGCAACTCAGTATATAAAACAACATCTTATTGAAACAGGAGAGGAAGAAAGAGACAAGGTAAGGAGGTGAAGCTGGATTGGAGAAAGAAAGCATGTGCTCTATGTTGAGGTAATAATAGTGGGGAATCCCCTTCAAACCTGGAGAATGCTATTATGGAAAGACTGGCTCCCACCTTGTTATGTAGTGTTAATTTCATAAGATTAGCTGTGAAGGCTATAATTGGCTTGCTTACTATTGACATCATGGTTCCTGTTAGCCTAATTGGCAACTGATGGAGTGGCTGGGTGGGTCACTCTTCCGTGATGCTGTAAATAAACATTTGACATCCACAGGGAGAGGATGCTAACTCTGTCATGGAGCCAATAAATTGTGTACCTAGGACATGTTAACAAGCATATATATATATATATATATATATATATATATATATATATATATATATATATATATATATACACAATGCAAATGCATATACAATGTATAACTTATTCATGCTAGTATTTTATTTATTCAATACAGTAGTATACATACATGTGGGTAAATTTTTTTCTTTTTAAATCAGCATTATTTCAAATCTGCAGGAACTAAATCCAAGGAAAATAAGGGTCTACTGTATGCTCTACCTTCCTTCCCACTACAATGGCAATACTCTTATTCCTTGGTGACATTCTTTCAACCTTTATCACATTTTATATTAGGTCCTCTTTCACCACTCCATCAGAATTGTATTCTTCTACTCACTGCCAAATACCTTACTTTCCCACTCTTTGTATTGCACCTTTTGTACATAGCACATGTCCATTCTCCTCCTTACCACCTCTCTGCTTCTTTCCACCAATGTACCAACATTAACCATGCCAATTCTCAGCTTCCTCTCCACCCTAGAGATTCCTAGCACCCACTGCCCACTTGAGGGGTGATGGGTACTGTGGGCCACATCCAATCCTTGGGTCATCTTTCTGATTTAAAGGATAGTTTTACTGGCTGTATGCTCTTACTAATGCCAACTGCAGTTCTAGATAGTGGGCCCAGTTGACAAAACCTGCAAGACAGCAGGTGGATTTATATCAATATATTCTTTCTCCTTGTCTTTGCCTTACAAGACAACAGAAGCCCTTTTAGGTTCTACCATTTTGGGCCAGAGCAGATATGAGAGCAATAATGGCTAAAGAGTGATTCCACTCTTGAAATGCAACTGAAATCATTCTACTTCAGGCACTTTACTAATCCTCTGGAATGGATGTGATTGCTTACATATCTTCATGGATTCTTTTTATATGTGAGAAGGAAAACTGGCCAAGGGCAAAAAGACAATAAAAAGCCCACTTGTCATCAATAATGGCAGCCATGTTCTGGTAAAAAATGTATAATGGTATATTTGAAATTGTATCCACTTTTCTTTCAATTTTATTTGACCCATGCTAGGAGTGGTAATAGTTATAATCACTATCCTTTCTTACAGCAATATGATCATGAAGATTGTTAAAATCAAAGAAATTATATAACCAAAAGGAAGCTTTCTCAAGGAAAGAGATGAATATTATGAACATTCCATTATTTGTATGTGATGCATGTCTTCCAGCAATACAATTATGAAGAATGTTAAAATTAAAGAAATTATAAATTTAAAAGGAAACTTTCTCAAGGAAAGAGATAAATATTATGAACATTTCATTATTCATATGCGATACATGTCTTACAGCAATAGCTGAGATAATCTGTAATCTAAAAAGAAAAGTTTACAAAAAATCAAGATAAATATATTACAATCTTGTTATGCTACAACCCACTCTTCAAACCCTAAAAACAGATATCGAACTTTAAGATACTGTACATCAATCATAGGGAGCCCACCTTGGAAAACTACACGCTTGACCCCGTGTCTTTATTTACTGTTCTGCTTTCTTTCCATTTTACTGTTCAGTTTACCTTCAGACACCTAGCTATTCTGGATAAATAAGTAGAATTGTACAAAAGAAAAAGGGCGTAATTTGTCACTCAAATTAGCATGTCATGTGGTTGGCTGGCAAGCTCTCCCCTTACTTTCACCTGAGGCATCTCTCACAAGATACAAAAACTGCAGCACACAAGCAAATTTGCAAGAACAGCTGAAATGTTGAAGAATAGAAATGATGCGTAGCTTAAAAGCATGGAAAAGGTGAGTATCTCCCTAAACCACCTAAAATATATAATACTAAAGAGATGGCTCAAACAAAACTACTTAATAACTGATAAGTTCTTAATGCCCAATATTATGTGGTTACTGGAATCCACTAAATGAGGAATTCATAATTTATATTATCTATAAATCTAAAAACTTCGAGTATATTGGCAATTTGCCAGCTTTTAACTCGTGGATTTCCTTTCACTTCTTATTGTACTATGAAGATCCATACATCATGATTTTTCTTATGAACCACCTGCTTTTGGGAGGCAGACCAGTCATATGAAAAACAGTCTTTAATTCCAGTAATATGATTGGTAGTAATTTATCTGGTCATTGTTTTGTATTGAGCTTCAAATATTCCAATTCTGTCTTTTTTCTTCTCTCTCTCTCTCTCTCTCTCTCTCTCTATTTGAAAGGGTTCATATTCACTTAAATGTCAATCCTGCTTAAATAATGACAGTTTTTCATACTACACTTGGCCCTCGATTTAATAGACCCCAATTTAACGGATTTGGATTTAATGGACCACAAAATCTTAATGGGTAGCATGTCTGTTGCTGGTTAGATTTGTCTGGTGTGACATCAGCTTTAGAAACGTTATAACCCTAAAATAACAATAAACATATAAAATTCTTTCAAAATAATATGTATGCTACTATGTATATTATAAAAACGTTTGAAAAAAAATTCTTCCGAGCATGAAGGGAGCAAAGTATAGAGGCTGACATAATACGTATGTGTCAATATGGTCTGGTCTCGCCACCCACACCTGGATTCATGCTTGTCTCTTGAGGAACATACCTAAGTACATACACACACTGCATGTTGTTGCTTTGAGTCTGGTGTTTTTATTCCAAGATACTTCCCTAACATGAAAAATCTAAACATAAGAATCTAACCATTGTTTGAATTGTTCAACTTTAAATGTATAGTACTTATGTACAGTACTTTGTTAAGTTACAATTTTTTTATGCTGGTATTTGTTGTGTGTATATATTTTCAAGCAACAGACCACCCTTCCCCCTTTTAATCCGTTAAATTGGGGGCTAAGTGTATATGATCTTTGACTGGCATACAATAGCTCTTATTAACATTTGTACTTTTCACCATTTATACTTAACATAGCCTCCTGTATTTTTCTCTGAGTGCAAACCATCTTTTGCTAACATTCACTTTGTCTTAAAGAACCATTTTGTTTCTTAATTTTTCATTTGCAGTCATGATCTTGCCAAGCTGATTATTCAGAGATGCGTGACACATTCAAGACTGGTTGGTATCAAGATTGCAAATTAGGAAGCATCTTGTGGCATAATACGTACACAGGTTTGTAAAAAAATTATGTGCTTCTTGTTAACTATTGTTCAAGGCTCTAACTTTTGCAATAAGGCTAAGGTTGTGTCCACATTGTCAAACAGTCCAACAAACACCTGCTGTTACCAGGTAGCAACATGGAATGGACAGGAGTGCTGATGAGCACCAATGAATTACTGGAGACTGCCCATGTTAGTAGCTTGGGAGACACTGCTCTCCTTCATGCAGATGCCCTTCTTTGTTATTAAAAGGTTTTAATTTCTCCAATTAATAGTAAAAGATATTTGGGTCATCCACAAATAATTTCTAAAGCCAGATTCATCACGTATCAATACGTGTAAAATGGCTGCATGGTTTCCCCTTTCACTTCACCTTTGTAGCCAGTCCTTGTATCATTCCCTTCTCACACAGTGATGCAGTTATCATGCTGTACGTCTTTGCCGGGTGAATTGAATGGAAACTATGGTTTAAAACTTAAATCTGGTACTACTGTTTATTACTATATAAACTTGTCGTTTCAACAGTTGCTCCACCTTGTGATATAGTAACACTGGGTGTTTAACGGAGAATGTTCAACCATGTGGATGCACCCCGACACAAAACTAGGTGTGGTCTTAAAAAAGTAGACTAAAAGGTATCCAACAATTCAATTTACCCTTTTATCCCTAAAATTCCATTACATTGAAAAAAAGAAATGCACCAGATGGAAGAAAAGTTTGCTCTACTGCATCTAAATTTATGCAGCTAAAAAGTTACTTAAATTTAGTTTGTTTTCTAAAATTTTCATATCCTGTTTCCAACAACTCCAACAAATTTGTATACGATACAAAAATTCTGTTGAAGCATTTCTGTTCACTTTTCTATTCAATTTATTCATACAGGGTGTAACATGAGTATTTCTATATTACTAGAAATGAAAGTACCTATATTTGTATAGTTAAGTGATTCACAAATGAAACATTTTAAAAGGATGATGTAGCCAAATATTTCCACATACTATATATATTATCTATATCTCCTTAATAGCAATTCAATGAATCTACAGTTTTATTCATATTGTATGCCATATAAAAATACAGAAAGTAAAAACATCTTTTTAAAGGAATTTACATCAACTAAACATAAGCATTACAGGTTCTCCATGTATTTATAAAGATTATACTATACAAGATTATTGTGTAGTTGTTGGGAACAGGAATTATATAATAATGATTGCACTGTAGTAAAGACCAGCACCACTTTTTCATAAAAGCATGTATTCAGTGAACGTCAATGGACCTTTGACCAAAGCTAGCAACATCTTTCAATCTATTTATTTTTCTTATACACGTACTTCACTTATTCATTCCAAATGATGTGATATCTCATCCACATCATACTTACCAAGTTAAATGTATAGTGGAAATTCAGACTTGCTAACTTGATAATGGTAACCGTGGAATGAGTCTGTTCCCCACCATTTACACGATCAAATACGGGTACCTCTCGATTTATGCTTGTTCGTTTTATGTGTTTTCAAATTTACGTGGGATTCCAAATCCACCCAAAATATATAATTTACGTAAATAGAATCGAGGGTAGTAATTACCAAAAACTGTACCTGTGAATTTACTGGATAAAAAATTACTGTATAAGGAGGACTTGCTGTATGTATGTATGTATATATATATATATATATATATATATATATATATATATATATATATATATATATATATATATATATATATATATATATATATACCTCCATTCATGTTGTTTTTGTTTAACTTGCCCTCTTCAAGAAAGCTTCCCCCGTGTAAATCAAGAGGTACCTGTATAGTAAACCCTCAGTATAATGAACCTTGACACACAATATTCTTGAGGTACTGAATGTTCTCATTATTTACTGTAGGTTAATTATTTTATGAAAAACATTAACAAGTTGCCTTTATGTTCAAATAATGTGCATAAAAAATGGCACAAAGTGCCTGCTCATATTTATGGGATGAGTGCAGAGTATCACTCCTAATCTCATCTTTGCCATATATTTCCTGCTGCCTGTGAAAAACAGGCCGTGTTTTCAATAACTATTCAATGTTAAAGTTCATATTGAGAGGACATCCAAACTGCAGATTAAATGAGCTTCCAGCTTTATCAACTCCAGGTTCTTTTAAATTAACGTCACATTCAAAACTTAATGTATTAAAAGATCAATCCATGAGTGAAAGATTGTGCATACACAACTTTCTTTTATCAGGAGAGGAGAGTCCACTTCCACTCCTCAGCAAAGAAAAAGTAGCCACCTTGTAATTTAACCTCTTCAAAGAATCTTTTTCCCCAACCCTTCCACTGTTTAACATTATTTTTGCTCAAGCCTTTTGCTCATGCCCTGCATACGTCTATGACTAGCCCCTCGGGAGGTCTGGGCTAGAGTTATGTACATTTAGTCTACAAATGAGACTTTGTATGATAAAATTACTGAACCATCTTTTTTCCATCACCAAAAATCCAGAACATCAAATCTTGTAATTTTGTAATTTATGAATGGCTTGTATAATCTTTTGATTCAAAGAATAATTTGTACACTACTTCATGGGAATGTTACCCTCCTAACATAGCCATCCTTTCCTTCTCAAATTTCTCAAAAATGTTTGGGGACTAATATGTATTTTGTTGTCACAAATTATAAATTGGTAGATAAAGGTACAACAGGTATCCGTACAAATACAGTGAATAATCGATGAGTAGTACTTAAGTTACGAGTCAAAGCGATGATTAAATACATATATATAAGTATTCTTGTTTCTTCATATACATCCATCTTAAGTTTTTGGATGATGGACTTAGTTAAAAAATTGATAAGTATCAGATTTGGTGTTTGACTTCTTTACATAATATTTTGGTTAAAAACTCTGGAAAATGACAACTGGTACTAGTTTTACCATGCCAAGTCTCAAATGTCTTGTGTGCAGTAGACTGCAAGTGCACACACAAGATGACAAGTGGACACAGTGGAGGGAGAACAGGGAAAATAGAACATGGTAATGACCATTTGTAGTACATCTGGCATCAACAGTCAATGAAATGATACTGCTCATTGAGAATATTTGGCTACGTATCCTCTGCAGTATAAATGGAATACATATGGGTTGAAAACATACAATTACTAAATATAGACTTGTTTCAGTGATCATATGGTTGAAATGATTTCTAATAAATTAAGACTAGGAAAAAAGTAATTTCATGATGTAAAATCAGTTTGATAGTTTATCTGCGTTGTCATTAATTTTTTAAGAAAATGTCCTTCAGAGTTATCTGAAGAATGTTCCATCATGTTGGAACAAATAACCATTGAAAAGAAAAAATAGCGGCCATTTTCAAAATCACCAAAATTGTAAAAAAAAACAAAGAAAAAGAATGATAAAATTTTTTTCTTTAAATGTAGTGTCCACTACAATATCTAATAGGAAACAATAAAACCACCAAATTTCAACTAGGTTCTCTACAGGAGATTGCATCTCCTGTAGAGAAAAAGGGGTTATAATTTTTCAAATACTGAAGCCTCATCCATATATCCTCCCTTCTACAACAGACACCCTTCCTGACATGTACTAAGTGAAATGTAAAGTGACTGAAACATAATTAGAAGCAGACAACATGAACACAAAACCTCAAACATAGAAATATCAAATATTCTGGTTACCTTTCATGCTGTGTGCTGATCACACTCCCGTCTTCCAGCCACAAGTCGCTACATATACCTGGGATGCAAGAAAGGTGCTGCAAGTATTTAAGTTACCAACACCTACACAATAACGCTGCGGGGGAGCCTAACTTGTCTGGCACTGGACGTGTTGCCGTCCTCCGTGATGGTCGTCTTCATCTTCATCATAGATGTGGTTGTGACGCCTTCCTCGCTGGTTGGGGTCCAACTCCACAAGATTCACCTCCTCGCCATCATCCGGGACTAGTACCTCAGGTCTGAGGAAAAAGTTCACCATCACCAATTTTAAAAAGAACAGAAAGGAAAAAGAGGACATCTCCCCCCCCCTCCACCTCTCTCTCTCTCCCCCCTCCACCCACCTCTCTCTCTCTCTCTCTC
>CM035198.1:12495897-12507796 GCA_020233015.1 Callinectes sapidus | reverse complement strand
CTCTCTCTCTCCTCCACCTCCCTCTCTCTCTCTCCTCCACCTCCCTCTCTCTCTCTCCCCTCCACCTCCTTCCTGTCCCTGTCCGTCTCCCCCCCACCCTTTCTCTCTCTCCCTGTCTGTATCAGACTATGACTTTTTTTGTTATCTAACTGTGAATTTCATATTTATACCTGGCTGGGAGAATCTTTTCAAGCTTTCGGATTCGATCTAGTGGAATTTGTGATGGGAAGTCTACGAGGAACTGGAGAAGCAAACGTCCCTTTTCAAATGGATTCTTGTACTGAGGCATACCCTCACCTAACACAGCCTTGATTTCACCATTCTTGACCACTTCACCTGAAGCAAAATGTATATCAATTAGATAATGTCTAAAGAAATGTACAGTGTCATAAACGAAATATTGAGTGCTTGCTTTGATAAAGGAGTCATAGTATGGAAGTTGTTGCTAAATTTTCATAAATCTCTGTTAATCATACAACTGGCAGTATTATAGCACTAAGGACACAACCCATCCTCACTTGAGCATTTAGCAATAACTGCATGAGTTCTCACAGATATCAGAATACTGACTTTTCTTGGCACAGCACAACTACCCTTTAACATCTGCAACACTCTCTCAAATGTAATTTGCTTCAAAAGTAGACATTAGGTGGTTTGTTGGAAATGCTACAGGACTGCCACGAGCATGATCTCACAGATGAAAATATCTGGAAGGCATCATCTTAAAGCACAAAATGATGAAAGATGCACAAGTTATAGCCAATGAATTCAAGAAAAAAACCTAGCATTTTTGGAGTAGGTATCTGACAGGACAATCTAATGAAAACTTTTGATAGACCCAAACCTGTCCACTCACAAGCTTGCCTGACTATGACTCTCCATGAAAAAGATGGCTAAGAAACGGCTTAAATTTGCAGCACAATAGAATCACTGGACAGCAGATGAATCGCACAAGATTTTTTTGAAGAGAAAAGCAAGTGCTTACATCCAAGAAAATATGCAGGAATGAATACCAAAAGAATCTGACTGCTACTTGGCACTGTATGTGGAGAAATCCATCCAACACTCAAATGGAGTGATAATGGTTTGTGAGATCATTGTCATGTAGGAGGATCAAGGAGTTTCAATTTCCTTTTGAACAGTGAAACAATGAGACAAAGGTACATTCAAGTGCTGACTGACCATATACTATGTCAAATGCAATTTGAGTTTATAGGCAGTGGGTTTTTCATAGAAGATTGTGCTCCTTACCAAGCAGCAGTATCAGTTACAAGTGGCTCAATGATGAAAATATCAACATGCTAGACTAGCCTGAGAATTCAGCAGTCCACTCAAAAACTAGTGGAACATCATGGATAATCAAACTGTCAGTGACAAGAGTGAGACAGATACCTTCATAGAGAGATAGATAGATAGATATAGATGTATATATTCTGTACTGGTTATAAATCATCCACTTTACCTTACTTGTTTGAACTTGATGAAAAATGCCTTAATTTTCTATAAACAAAAAATGTGGGCTGGCAAAGCATCACTTGCAAGTTAGATCACTAACACCTTTGGAGGTGAGCAAAGCTCTGGGATCAAACAGTTACATTTCAATCTTTCACAGGTACAAGAATCAAAGTAACAAGAAGTTTATTACCCAAGTTTCTTTAAAAGAATCAATAACTGAAAATAAGACTCATTTACAGAGCTCAACAAACAAAATATCAGTTCTACTTACCAGGAATGGTGCTAACAACAATAGTCCTATCATCTAAAGTTTTAATGGGTTTCTGGAAGCCACACAATGCTTCCACAAGACTTATGTGCATCTGCAGTGTGAGATCATTCATGACACGTCTGTGGAAAGAGCAATTCAGTTTTCAGAATTTTGCACCTATTATTAAACACCAAGCTGAAGCAATCTAACTTATGGTTAATACTGGCATAATGTTAAACATTATATACCAATTAAATAGTAGACAAGTTAAATCCCATCAAGCAATGTGTAACATGTAAGACTTCATTATTACAGCCGAATATCTATTCATAGTTTTATTTCATTTTCTACATTAGTATGTTCACCAACACTATAATACTTCAGTTACATCTGTTCAGGTATAATGCACCAATGAAATCTAGCTTCTTGAAACTAAAATCTTTTACACTGGATCAACATCTACAATATTCAATGAAAATGGAATATATTGAAGTAACCAATTTACCTGAAAGTTGGGTGATCCTTCTCATCTAAAACAATAATAATATCTCCAGGCTCAAGGCCTGGTTCTTGGTCTCCTTCACCCGAGAACACAATCTTCTGCCCATCTTCCATGCCCTTGTCCACATGAACCTCTAAGATCTTTCTCTCTTTGACCACCTGCAACAAAGACAGTGTTTAGATTCAAAATGGAACAAGGGTTGTATTAGTCAGGCAAAGAATATTTCCACTAAATTTAGAAAACACTTGGAAAGAAAGTAGATGAAACAAACCGCAGAAAAATTATCAGACAGAGAGAGAGAGAGAGAAATATCAACATTCAACACTACAGTCCTAGACAAAATGTGTGTCCACTTTATGCCCATGGGTGCACATTATGGCAAAACAATAATTATGATTTTGTGTGTGATTGGAGCAAGACAAAATGAGAGCCCACTTGTGTGATGTCATGGCATTTTGTCCTGCACATGTAGGGGTTGCCAGAAGTGACAGAACTGAAGATGCTGCAGTTTTCATTAGGAGTGATGAGGCTAGATAGAATTAGAAATGAACATATTAGAGGGACAGTGCATGTACGAAGGTTTGGGGATAAAGCTAGAGAGGCAAGACTGAGGTGGTTTGGTCATGTCCGGAGGAGGGATGAAGAATATGTGGGAAGGAAGATGCTGGAAATGGATCTGCCAGACAGGAGGAGGAGGGGGAGACCAAAGAGAAGATTTATGGATGCAGTGAAGGAGGACATGCAGATGATGGGGGCAGTAGAAGAAGAGGTGCAAGACAGAGCGAGGTGGAGACGAGTGATCCGCTGTGGCGACCCTAAATGGGAATAGCCGAAAGATGATGATGTGGGGGTTGCCAGACACAGCCAGTTGCCTTAGGGTATTCACAGGGCAAGGTTCTCTGTTCCATTGTAGTCATGAAGCACATAGATTTTGTGGTGCAGTAATACTTGTTTCATTGTATTTCTAGCCACAGCATGTCCACTAGGAAACATTTATCAACTGAAACTATTTGACAGATACTTGCCTTACGGGTTGTAGCCCATTAGAGCAAGAAGGTAAGTCAATTAATGAGAGCTGATACAATGACTGTTCCTTGATGGGTATGGCGTGCCAGAGTGGAAAACAGTGGCCAAGAAGTTCACACTGACACATCTCTGAAGACACCAGGCCATTAAGCTCTTTGACTTCTCTGGCAGTATTAAGTGGGTTAGACTCCAGAGTACATTTGAAGACTGTTGTGGCACAAGGGGATGTTTTCCTGGGCCTCACAGAGCTCTTGTGTGGCACTGATGTCTGGCCACTGTTTTCATGCTGGCATGCCACACCCATTGACAGACTCATTGGATCTACTCTCATAAATACCCTAAGGCATCTGGCAACCCCCACATGCAGGGGACAGAATGCCATGGCATCACACAGGCAGGCTCTGATTTTGTCTTGCTTCAATCACACAGAAAAACATTATTGTTGTTTTGCCATAAAGTGAGCCCATGGTGTGGTGTGCAAGGTGGGTACACACTTTGTCTAGTACTATAAACATCTATCTTTGCATCTATTAATCTTTTTCACTCTCTCATTTTGTTCTAATGTACATCTGATACATAATTACTTTCTAAATGCATATGCATTTAGCCACAATTTTCAAATTCCTTATTTCTTATATAATTCTCAAACATTATTCCACGGGTTACCTTGCCATTCAATATTATGTAATTCTGTCATCTAGCATAAATCTTTTCTCTCTATTTACTCCCAATATGGTCCCTAACTTCTCCATTTGTTTCACAATAAATACTATGGGATAATGGGCCAATCCTTGAAGCATACATCACAACTATTGCAACCTTCCTGTCATCTTCTACAGCCATCTTGAGAATTATGAGGGAGTCCATTCACTTTAAAAACACAGCAATTTCTTTTTTTTATATGTGACTGCAAGCCTTACCTTTCTGCCCTCGCATGTCTTACACCTGTCCTTAGGATTGATACGTTCACCCTGCCCTCGACATTCTCCGCACATGCTCTGCACCTGCGATACCATGCCTGGGCCTAGTTGCTGGATTCGGACCTGTTGACAGGAAAATGTTGAGAAAAGGATAGATTGTAACACATTTATGCCAAGGAACAATACATCCTTATTTTTACCAATGCAGCAACTATTCCAAAGTAACTGGGCCAGCTCACCTGCATTCCAGTGCCTCTACATGAAGGGCACTTCTCTGGGGGTTTCTTTCCACCCTGACCTTCGCATTTGTTGCAGATAACATGCTTCTGCAGGGCCAATCTTCGAGTAGCTCCATTGTAAAGTTCCTCTAATGAAACAATCATTTGGTGAATGACATCCTTCACTCTGTAATAAAATAAATTATAAATTCCATATCTTGATTACTGGTCTTTGTGACTGTTTCCTTGCTCCCTTATACCAAGTGAAACTTTTTTTGTCTACTCTGAGTATGTATATACAGTAAACCCCAGTTTTTCCAGGGTTAGGTTAAATCAAGGCTAGAGTGTATAACTTCTGAGACTATCCTCAACACAGACTCCGAAAAGCTCAAAACGTTACTTTTGATTGTCAATAATGATTCTGTAAGGAACAATCCACTTGCAAGCTTCAAACTTTTCTCATTAATCTTAATTTTTGCATAACAAGTTTTGGTAAAACTATCTTTGAACAGGGGAAGAGCCTGAGTAACACCGTTGTAAGGCAAGTCTCGCCTCCATAATTTCATTAACTAATGATGAAAAAACATTCCTCTGGACCAAGTACACCAATGATGGGAACACCTGATAGAGATAAAGATATCACTGGCCCCAAAATTTAAGACTGTCTCACACAGGAATGTATGATCTCTTATCAATCTAGTGGTATAAGGATCAGTGCACCTCACTCACACTAATAAGTCATTTGAAGATCAGAAACAAACTAAATTTTGTCTCCTTTAACTATCTTCAGTTTCTTTGAAGTTCTTCAAGCAAAATACACTTTTCTCTAATCTCTATTCTCACTATGAAAATGATCAAGTTCTGATACTTTACCTCTTTTCACGTCCTCGCCTCATTCCACCTCCAAAGAACATGTCGAAGATGTCCATGGGTGAAGAGAAGCTTCCACCACCACTGCCTCCTTCTTTGAGGGCCTGTTCTCCTCCCTGGTCATAGATTTTGCGTTTTTCTTCATTACTAAGGACTTCATATGCCTGTGAGATCAACTTGAACTGAAAGAGAACAAATAAATTAGCAAATCCTAATAAAGAATAAATTTGTATGTAGCTACTATAAACTGGTTACTCCAATAAAGATCTGAGCTAATTTGAACCCTAAATCTATCATTATCTAATGTCATTATTGGCCTATTGTGTGAATTTCCTCTTAACATACTAATTACTTTGTATTCACTAATATTACACTGCAATTGCTATCCACTAGTTTCTCATGTCTGTAGGGCAATTCCAATGAAATCCAGCCTATTTCAGTCATTAGCGAAATTTTTAATATGTATCATTACTTTGTAGAACTAAATAATTAATCTAACAACAGTCACCTCTAGACAGGCCTCAAATCTGAGCACAACTCAAGAGACTGAGCATAAATTTAAGAAAAAGAAAGTTAGTTAGTCAGTTAAATGAGTACCTATCCAAAAAGTATTCAAATATGAATGATATATCAATGTGCATAAATTGTTAAGTACTAGCCTAAGGATGCAAAGAGATGAATTTTGTATTTTTCCAATATTTTTTTCAATTCAGTTGGTTCCCATAAATTGATAAGTATATTTTCTAAGAAAGTTAGGTCTCACCAGGGAAAACTCAACATGCTTTCAAAGAAATGGCAATGATGATGATATGTTTTAATAATCAATGTAAACTTTTTCATGAAGTAAGCATTCCTATATTGGAACACAAGGAAAACTAAGGAATACAGTACCTTTTCTCCTTCATTTGGATTTTTGTCAGGATGATACTTGAGGGCCAATTTCCTGTATGCTTTTTTGAGTTCATCCTGTGATGCAGTGGGTTTCACCCCAAGCATATCATAATAACCTGTTTCCTTCACCATCTTTATTCCTGAAAAACAAACAAATAAATAAATAAATAAATAAATAAGAATGTGTGCTATTGTTAGTTAATGCAAAAGAAAGTAATTCCTTGAAATAGCAAAACCTTTTATTGACCATCTATAGAATCATGTAGAAAGTGAAGGTTCTAGACAGGGAAGATTTACTAAATTGGGACACAAGGGATACTCAGGGACATAGAAGATAACTAAAAAAAAAGACAACTATAGAAGAAATCTTAAGAGTTCAGCTTTCCCCACAGAGTTGTGAATATGTACTGTGTATGGAATGAAGTGGACAGAGGTTGTACATGCAAAGCACAAGCATAGTCCCCCGCCTATACAATACAACAAGGTAAACACACACACACAATTTCAGCAGAAACTTATGTTCCATGAATACATAGATTTTATCCATTGCTGGTGATAACTAACTGTGTCTGTAGTGTATATATATATATATATATATATATATATATATATATATATATATATATATATATATATATATATATATATATATATATACATATATATATATATATATATATATATATATATATATGCAAACTGGCACCAAAGACAAAAATGGGAAACATAATGGACCGATGGCAAGTGAATTGTAATATAGAGGACTGCACTTCTTGGCTCATATACGCGTGCCTCTCATTTTATGCTTATTCATTTTAAGTGTTTTCGAATTAAAGAGGGGTCCAAACCACCTCCCTCAAAAAATCATTTACATTTCTTTTCACTTACATGTGATATTTCACTGAGTGGCCAACAGATGTCTCACGTGAGTTCCTTTACACCACCCAAACAACAACAGTTACACAATCACACATGTGTACAATATATGTATATATAAATTGGTGTCCTCAATAAATTATGTTATCATCATGGCAAATGAGTGTAAGAACACCACAGCTACCACATTCAAAGAGAATTAAGTTGATCAACGACCATCACGGTGGGAAGGTGTGATGTGCATTTCCCAAATTTTTGTGAAATATCTGCCAAGTTGAAATTAATTTGCAATCAGTACGTATGGGGCGCATGAACTACCAATGAAGTAGATTCGCCCCAACTTCTGGGGCGAATGAATTTGGGGTGCATCGTCACTGGACCGGGTACCTATGGCACTATTGGTAAAGTTGAGATTAGGAAGATAAGAAGGGTGGGATTAGATCTGATAGAGGGCATTATAAGTATGCAGGAAGGATACAAGGGTAGTGAGAAAGAGAGAGGATTCAGTTAGAATGACAGGAAAGCATGAAGCATGGGACAAGGAAGAGAGGTGGGGAAAGGCCATACAGTGAGGGATCACCAAGGTAGAGCACAATGGGAGATGGGGAAGCACAGTCACAGACATAAATCCAATTCAAATTTACTCACATTAAACTCCATAATTTTCAAAACAGCTATTTGATCGAAATTAATATTACAGGAAGATGAAATACACATACAAAGAAAGAGCTTCTGTGCAGCCTAATATCTACACTATAGAGCCAAGCTCACTGAATATTAATAATCTGAAAATACAGAGTTGCTAGAACTGTTTCCTATTGCAAAAATTCAAATAGTTCGTAAATTCTAAAGGTGAAATACGGTATAGAAGAATTACATGAAGGGATCATAAGAAGTGCTTTAAACCACTGAACACACAAACATACTTGTAAGGATGGATAGCTGTTTATGTACCACATTAGTGTAATATGAATTGAAGTATTGCAATCAAACGATGATAAGCTAAGGAAAAGTAAATATACCACGAAAAAAGAACCCTATGAGTTACAGCGATATAGGAAATCCCACAGTATTGAATGGCCGTGTATATAGCACCAACGTGGCCATGGAAATACGGACCACTGGTCACTAAAATACAGCTCCAAGGTGTGAATCACCTCAGTAGGAATCAAAATCCAGATCACGTGCTTGACGCAAGAGCACACACACATTGGCGGGAAGAACATTACTGATAGAAGCAACTCAACTCAGCTGTGCCTGTGGGTGACAATAACACACGAGCCATCGACCACAACCCCCCTGCCCTTCCTCGCCTTCCTGACACGTACTAGAGCCATTTTACCCCTCACTACTCCACACATATGCTCTCTAGCACCTCACCTTGATGGGTTTAAACTAGAAGTGCTGGAGTGGCAGCCTTTCTTCGCAGAGAGCGAAGAAAATCCTCTGTCCTCGGGAAACTTCCAGACGACACGCGGGAGGAAGAGGCACCTGGCGGCGGCAGAGTCTAGTGGAGCAGCGCCTCTCTTGAACGGGGGAAGGTACTGGGTGAACTTATATAAGAGTCTTAACGCGAAATAAGGGCAAATAAAACGACAATTAATGTGTTTCTAGAAGAATAATCATGATGGAACTAAAATTACTAAATAAAACGAAGGGAAGCCACATTCATTTCTCGGAAAATAGAGTTGTAGGAACTGCAGAGCGCTGAAGGTCATGCAGAAGGAAATCTTTTGTTTTGTCCCGTCTTTGAATATTTGTGCACTTACTACCTCTGTATAATACACCCACATATTATTTGTATTTCAATTCATACCACTGAAAAGATGTGATGAAATATGACTTGCATGACAAATCATCCATCTTGTCTTTGTTACAACTAAGGATATTGTAAGTTACAACTAAGCCATTCACACACATACACACACACGCACAAAAGTTTGAACTGTGTGACTGTCTCATTAAATATATCTTTGACTGTGCGTATTAATGATGTAGTTTTTATCAGGTTAAGGTGAATAAGTAAGCAAAATATGATGCAATATACTGCCTATGTTAATGATTATGTATGAAAAAATGAAGTACTGTTATTCATCGGGATAATTTTTTCCGTCTGTTTCTGAAAATAGAAGAAATAGAGGTGTCGATTGGAATACTAATGAGTTAAACACGTAGCAGAGAACAAAGGATATTTTATTCAAATAGTTCATTTTAGTATACCATAGTACCTCATAAAAACTAAATGCTCATTTTCTTTGATCTTTTAGATAAGAAAATGTAAGTATCTATAGGGGTAACAAAACTTCAGTACAAGACAACACAATGATTATTATGACCCCAATCTTTTACCATGGTAGTTGGTTGCTTTGAAACAATGAGGGGAGGAAGAGGCGAGCCTAGCCAGCCAAACAGCTTTGGATTTTTTAAAAATCTGTTCATTTCAAAGACATTTTAATGTCACATTCAGTCTACGTTACGGCATATAATTATATGTACTGTAGGCTGCTTGCGCTACTTTGAATTTAACAATGTCTCATGCTCTCGTTGCCATTTCTCTTTCTATGTGCTAACATTGGATGTAGTATTGTTACTACTGTAACTTTTGATATAGCTACTGGTAAAACAAAGACTAGTAATGGACGATTTTCCACGCTAATAAGGAACAGCAACACACACACACACACACACACACACACACACACACACACACACACACACACACACACAATAATGATAATGCTGCAACAGTAACAATACAATTATTACTGCTGCTACTTTTTATACTACCTACTACCGCTAAACTCTTTCACACATTTCATTCCCCATTCGTTCCCCTACTACGAAGAAAAAAGTGGAAAAACTCAATATAAATGAGAGAAAATCCTGAATTTGAGTTGAGTGTGGACGAGAAAGACTATGAGAGAGAGAATAAGAGACCATCTGTGTTTTCGTCGGTGTTATGAACAGACACATTGGTCTCCTTTAACTCATTTTGGAATTATTAATCATCATCAATCGTCATCATCCCATATTCTCTCACTTACATCTACTTGAGAAAGTTCTCCTACTCTACATCTCTCAGTCTCCACTTCCTTTCCTTACCTGCCACTCTCACTTTACCCCCCCCCCCCCCCCCCCCCAGGTACTCCACAACGAGCATATTCTGAGCAGACACAATATCCACCACACCATCCTCATCTATCCTATTTCGACGCCTTTTTTCAGGTCTTTTTCGGGTACTTTTCTGGTACGAAGTGAGTAACTTGTAGTTGAAGGAGGGACAAATGGGTAATTAAAGTATGTGAGGGTTTTTAGTAGTAGTAGTAGTAGTAGTAGTAGTAGTAGTTGTTGTTGTTGTTGTTGTTGTTGTTGTTGTTATTGTTGTTGTTGAGCAGCATTATTGTTATTATTATTATTATTATTATTATTATTATTATTATTATTATTATTATTATTATTATTATTATTATTATTATCATTATTATTATGATGATGATGATGATGATGATGATGGTGGTGGTGGTGGTTGTGGTGGTGGTGGTGGTTGTGGTGGTGTGTGGTGGTGGTGGTGGTGGTGGTGGTGGTGGTGGTGGTGTGTGTGTGTGTGTGGTACTGTGTTTGTTGTAGTCCCGTGTGCGATTGTCGACCTGAGAAAAAAAAGTGTGCGTGTACAAGTGGAGGAGAGGAAGCGTGGGAGGAAAAATGTGTGTGTGTGTGTGTGTGTGTGTGTGTGTGTGTGTGAGAGAGAGAGAGAGAGAGAGAGAGAGAGAGAGAGAGAGAGAGAGAGAGAGAGAGAGAGAGAGAGAGCGAGAAGAGAGAGAGAGAGAGAGAGAGAGAGAGAGAGAGAGAGAGAGAGAGAGAGAGAGAGAGAGAGAGAGAGAGAGAGAGAGAGAGAGAGACTGTGTATCAAACAATTGCAGACATACAGAAAAGAATAAACTAACCAGGCGAGTAAATGTGTGAAGATTGGTTGTATGAATGTGAGAGGGTGGGGTTCGGGGAAGCTCCAGGAAGTATGCAATGAGTGGAAATTCGACGTTTTCAGGCGAGTATGTCATAATGAGGAAGGGGTGTAAGATACAGGAGATGCTGAGAGGAGGCGTAGCTTTACTCTATAAGAAAGGAAAAGTACTGAAAATACGGGAGGTTGATGTGGGGGAAAGTGTGAAAGCAGTGAAGATTTGAGGAAGGGGAGAATAGAATGTAGGAATGTGTGTGCCAGGACAGAAAATGTTGTGTTGGTGGTAGTGTATATGACTTAGAACTCTATAAGAAAAGAAAAGTACTGAAAATATAGGAGGTTGATGTGGGGGGAAGTGTGAAAGCAGTGAAGATTTGAGGAAGGGGAGAATAGAATATAGGAATGTGTGTGCCAGGACAGAAAATGTTGTGTTGGTGGTAGTGTATATTATGACTTAGAACTGGTGGGAATAGAATAGGAGGAAGTACGATATTCTTGTGATAGTTGTGGAAAAGCATGGGAAGGAAAGTGTTTGTGATGGGTGACATAATTGCACATCTGGAAATACTAGGAGAACGAATGAACAGGAGAGTGTTTTAGAAGTTTGTGGATGAGATGGAAATGAAGAATTTGAATGTTACCTTGGTTGAGGGGCGAGTGGCTTGAAATGCATGTGTGTGTGTGCGTGTGTGTGTGTGTGTGTGTGTGTGTGTGTGTGTGTGTGTGTGTGTGTGTGTGTGTGTGTGTGTGTGTGTGTGTGTGTGTGTGTGTGTGTGAGGGCGCACTTCAGTACACTCCCTCCAGGACTACGCTTCCCTTTAACTGTTACATTTACAACTAAAATATTTGTTTATGGTCTGTTTCACTGCTTGCACGTTTGTTTGTTTTTTTACGGCAGGGCTGCACTTTTGTAATCTCTCTCTCTCTCTC
>CM035198.1:12434791-12439791 GCA_020233015.1 Callinectes sapidus | reverse complement strand
TGCTAGCAACCGTGCCCTCATTCTTACTGGCAATGTTGCGTATTTTTTCCCCCGAGCGCTCGCATACATGACATTTTTGTGAGCGTACAAGTTTATCATAATACCTATGTCTGATATATTACATGAGATGTATTGCTAGAGAAAAGTCGACAGAAAGAGGAGGAGGAAAAGTTGGGGGGGAGGAGGAAAAGAGGGGAGGAAGAGGTGAAGGGAGGGGGGGAGAAGGAGAAAGAGGAGGAGGAGGAGGAGGAGGAGGAGGAGGAGGAGGAGGAGGAGGAGGAGGAGGGGGAGGGAGAGGAAGGTTAGAGATGCAGAGGAAAGAGAAGGAGAAAGGAGGAGGACCGAGAGAGCTGGGGGAGAGATATTGCTTCCGCGTGTCAGACTTCGGGCGATACGTAAAATGAAATAAACTTGGTTCAGGAAGATGTCTCAGGATGTCACAACTTTCCCTTTCTGCATATTTTCCCGTTCTTCGTTTCACGCGATGTCGTATACAAACATAAGTAGGCCGTGCTTTCCGAGATTCATTCCACTCATCCACAGCAGTGTCAAAATGAATACGTGTCGCCATATAATCGAATCCTGATTTACAACGTTAATTAAAGTAACAGAGCATCTTTACCTCACCAAAAAATGCTAACTTCTATTCAAATAATTATAGTCTTTCTGAAATAAAGTTAAGGTGACGTGAGAAAAGAGGAAAGTCCTTATCTTTTTTACTTGACAATAGACAATGACAAATGTTAATTGAGTCCGTGAGCAAATCAGAATGAATGTTATATGTTTATTCCTGGACCATAAAAGCCTCAAAATGCGTATGCACTTTTAACTCGCCAAATACTACGTAGTTTATACCTTCATTTCGCCACTGAACTAAGTCAACTATTTGTTTATAACCCGTTCTATGTCTTGGGAATCAGGAAGTGGTGAGATGTTTGCATGAGTCACTAAAAATGACCTGTCTTTTAAGGGATCTTCATAATCTTGGCACAGTGTTTAGACCCGGAAGGAACTAGTTGCTGCAATGGCAATGGCGAAAGGCCTAAAATATCAGTAACACATTCTTTCGAACTGAACAGATGTACGATGGTTTCAAGCAAATATACCCTTTCGATGTTATCAGTTAAGGCACTGAAAGCTTTCTCCTACCAAATTATTTGTTGGCAATAACAGTTTCCTAAGCATATAATTATTAGGTGTATTTAGGTACGATATTTTTTCATGTTCCTAAAATGACAATGACTGATGTGTTTGCGGATGAGTTCTGTAGGAATACTCTATTGAATGTAGCACTCTATTGTTGAGAGAACGTCGGGGTTTAATCGGAAAAAATGGTATCAAAAGATTTATTCCCTCAACGTAAAGGTGAGCTAGCCAGAGTTAACCTTCAGAAAGAAATAGCAGCCCACTGACTTCCCATAGGGATACCAAACATCTACAAAACCAGTAGAAACAAGACACTGTACACGAATAAGACATTGCCAGTGAGATTTAGCTTGTTGGCTGCTGATGCAATGGAACAAATTTCCTGAAAAGACTGGTATCTTTAAAGCAAGATGTTAACTGAGTTTGAGGTAAGAGGAGTGAAGGGTCTGGTCAAGGCCAGCCAATAAACACTTGTGCCTGAAGTCTTTCACGTCAACGTAGTGGAGAACCTCGAGGACTCTCACCTACAGGGGACAAAAATAACTGTTTGAGAAGGCCCAGAGTTGCACCGCTGACTGGGCTCAAGGGAGAACACTCGATCCTTCAGAGAACATTGACATATTACACTTCTCCGGTACTAAAGAACAGCAATATGTAGGAATAATATTCAGTTACTTACACACACACGCACACGCACACGCACACACACACGCACACGCACGCACACACACACACACACACACACACACACACACACACACACACACACACACACACATACACATACACACACACACACACACACCAGTGGGCAAAAAAAGTTAATTGCAAGTTCACACACATGCTTGTTAAATAAAGAAATCAACTGTGAAATAAATTGGAAATATAAATAAGCATTGATTTTCTGTGATTTAATAGATCTCACAATTTATATTATTACGTCTCTATTACTGAAAATCAAGAAATTTTCTATTGCATTAAATTCTAAAGAAAGAATGAAAGCTCCAAACGACTGGTTCCACTGTAGTATCAAGGTAACACATATAGAATAAAAAACACTCCCTATCTGTCCCCGCCCACAATAGTAATGGAAGGTTAGGGAATCGACTTTTCCCATTTCTCGGAAGTGTAACAAGAGCATGAAGTGACCCATTCCTCCTTTTGACTCGGGGGCTGTGTGGCATTGTTGGTTAAGGCAGCTCGTCTTGGGTCTCCGGTGCAGAGGGCCCGGGTTCGAATCCTTGTCAGACCTAGTTGCCCGGTGGAAGATGTAGCGTTCCCCCGTTAATCCCAGCGGTGCCATATGACTTAAGTCCTCAACTGCTGCGGAATCTAATAGAAATATTTCCTTTTTTTTTACTTTGGACTCGAAACCATATCCCTTGTGCTGCAGAGAGTTTAAAAAGAAAAGAGAGCTCCATGTGTAACTTGTAAACACGCACAGGATATTATCGTGCATTGTATAAACGATCGTATTTCTGCTCAAAAATGTATATATTTTTGTGTTTGCTATTCTATATCTGCAACTCCACTATTTTTTACAGGTTATTCATGGCTAGCAATTCAAACATACTCATTTTTCATCCTAAGATCTTTTCATTAAAAACCGAAGGAATATATAACTAAACTAATTATCTGCTGCTTTCCAACATGATTCCTTACCAATATTACTATCTCGTTCCTCGCTGGCCCCAGATCCCTTCAAGCACCAACGTTCTCATCAACACTGTTATTATTTATTTATTTATTTTTCCATTTCCGAAAACATCACCTCCACTGACTAATACTCACGCTGGTTAGAAGTCCCATAATTTTTCCAAACATCTTATTATGATCCATGCCTATTCCTAACATAAGTTTTAAGAGAGATGTGGGAATTTTTGTGCCTTTTTTCAGCCCTTTGTTTCTGTATCCTTTATTTGTAAGGATGTGATGAAGACTGCAGACAAGCACTTACACTGGACACAGTCAGGCATCGTTGCTTAATTCTGCTTCATGTTCAAGTGCAAAATGAAGTAGTGACATTGTGTTCTTTTATACATCTACATTAATGATTAACGAAAAAGATCAATCATGACTATCTATACTGAGTTGTATTTCATGGTGATATAGGCACGAACAAATCTGATAAGGGTACGAATATAAGTCTCAAGCGAGTCACACACACCTAATCGTGAACCAGAACACTAGAACTTGGTCTTTACGATGTGTTTTGTACTGCTTCTTGACTGACGCTGTTAAAATTTGAAGCCTTTATGTAGTGTTCAGACTTTCATTGGTAAAAGAAGTCGTGTCTTGCTGCTATAAGCGAGTATTATTTAAGTATGGTATACTAGAAAACAAATGATAGACAGCTTATGTCATGTACCACACTTCTCATAAAACAGTAAAAATATCTAGCTTTGGTTGTTTTTTCCATCTTTTCTCACCCATAGATGAGCGATTTTATAGGCGGTAAAAACATTGTCATTTACCAAATGAGATTCTAAGTAAGGAAACTAGATGGAAGGTGCTGCAGAACTCGGAGCGTGTCGCAGAGAGACAGCCAGCAGTGAAGAGGTGCGGCAGCACACTCACCTCACGTCCTACACGACCCAGACTCAGGTTGTGGATGAGGGAAGTTTCCAAAGAGCCTTACTTCCCCAAATCTGAGGAGTTAGTTTCTGTAAAATATTGCCCAGACTACAACAAGTTCTTGCTCGATGCCTTCGCTTATCTCTGAAAGCTTCTGCAGGATTTCATTCTTGATCAACAACTAGTGTACTTGAACGTAATTCAGGTTGAGGAATAAAACTTTAAACTTAGCTTTCTATACTGTCCGTGTGGAATTGCAGTCTGTATGGTTGCTGAAATGGATAAGAGATCTTTATTGTATACGAGAACTGGAATCAAAGTTAAGTAACGATTATGATATGGAAGTGAGGGTCTCTTTTTGTTGTATGGTGAGTTGTATGCAGCCCTTTGCACCTCCAATCCTTTGTGATGTTTCACTTTTTGTCTACAGTGGTATGCAAGCGTGAGGTTACATAATGAAAAAAAACTTTAGAAAAATGAAAAAAAAGAAAACACACTGTAAGTAATAACCTGAACTCTAAATCTTAACAACAGCTCGAGTGACCATGTTAAGTCTAGTTTAACAATCTGAGAAACGTAAATGTAATCCATGTCTGGAAAACATCAAACATTCATTCATTTACTCGTTTACTTTATCACAAGAAAATAATTCATTCATTCACGTCCTCTAGCAACTGCTTTGTAGCATTACAAAACACGTGAAGGGAAACAGAGGGAAGCCAGGAAGTCACGCTTAGAGCTTTTCTTTAATGGTTTGCAACGGTAATTACAAATATCTAAATTTTGCTTCTACATACGTAATGATGCGATAATGGTTCAGTGAATGAATTATGAACTTCTTCAAAGCGTAGTATGTTCATGTTAAATCATGCACATAGAAGTGGATAGGATGACAATATTTCTCGGATGAGGTCCGGCACTACAGTTTCAGTGAAGAACATGCAAGACCTTCAATGAATGTCAGCTAGTAAAACATCTGTTGAAGTCAGGAATAAGGCTGGTCACATATCCTCCTCCTCCGAACCTCTACCAGAGCAACATGCGCCTTATCACCTAACAACTCATTCTCAGGATCATTAACTCGATTGGATTTGACAATGTGATAATAGCTGTCGCCTTGTCCTGTGCTTTACTGCTTTATGGAACTATGTACAATAGGATATTACGAAACAAGAAACTATTTATGCCACCGCAAATAGTGCGGATGTACACGTGTTCTTTGAATTGAAATCCTCTGTATTTTTAGGTTTCCCATCAGTGTAGTACAGGAATATAACGAA
>CM035198.1:12419434-12429841 GCA_020233015.1 Callinectes sapidus | reverse complement strand
TAATAATAATGCTAATAATAATAATAATAATGATAATAATATGAATAATAATAATGTTAATAATAATAATAATAATAATAATAATAATAATAATAATAATAATAATAATAATAATAATAATAATAATGATAATAATAATAATAATGATAATAATAATAATAATAATAATAAATAATAATGATAATGATAATTTTTATAGCAACAAAGTACTATTGTCATTAGTAGTAGCAACTTCGGATGGAGACTCATGGCAAAATTTCTGACACCATGAATTCCTCCCAAGCATTACCTAAGCAGGTGACATTAACACACATCCCTGTACTGATTTTGCTCCGTAACCAATGTGGGGCGGCGAGACAGGGAAGCACATCAGTCACTTGTGTGAGGGCACAGATCACAGGCAGGCTATATCGGAGATCTGTGACATACAAGGAAACCTTAACCTGGTCACAAAAAAATCTTGCAGGGAATTTCTACTTAATTATGCAACGCTCGCCTTTATGTGCTCATATTCCTTTCTCCTCCAAAGGCTTCACGGCAAGCCCACCATCCCAAGAGAGGAAGGGACATTGGCCTCAACAATGGTCTCGTGGCTTGTTCGGAATATTCTGTCGCAATCCAATTCCTGAACCACCTGGGTCGTAATCTTGACTCAAGGCTTCCCTCTTTGGATTTGATTTGGCTCAGAAATCACACAAGCCTCGACGTGCAACACGCTTTTCACCGCGCCTTTCTACTCTCATCTCCAGCTACATTATCATGCTCTACATAACTTGAACTTTACTCGTATGTGTGATTTCCGTACTTTTTACAAAACTATCAACACAACAGAGTGCGGATCTGATATATGGTGGAAAGTAGATCCTTGACATGAAAGAATGCGCTGGCCGGTGTAAGAGAGGAACTCAAGCGGAAAATTCTCTCTTTACTTACTAACCTCTAGCATCAAAGAGGCCTTTTTCCAAGTAATCTTACAAAAATTTCATCAAGGAGCCTTCTTCAGTTTTCAATTTGAACGATGATGTGACATAATGATGCCTTGTAAAGAAAATGTGATCACACAGTAATTACTCATAGTACGCGGCACAAAGTTAATATTATATCACAATGCAGCGAAGCCTTGCTCTTTGCGGCCTGGAAGTGTGTCAGGAGGCGAGATGGGGAAGTGCTTGCCCATAATTACCAACGTCAGGAACGTCACCTGTCGGCCTGACGACACACTAACCACACTAACTGCCTCCCTTCCCCCGTTAACCTAAATTGAGGCAACAAATTACCTGACAGGAATAATTTATTGTGAAATACTGTAATTTTGACCTCGTTATCCGGGTTTAGGGCCCCCTTCCCCCCATAGAGGTGTGGGGATGCTAGCAACCGTGCCCTCATTCTTACTGGCAATGTTGCGTATTTTTTTCCCCGAGCGCTCGCATACATGACATTTTTGTGAGCGTACAAGTTTATCATAATACCTATGTCTGATATATTACATGAGATGTATTGCTAGAGAAAAGTCGACAGAAAGAGGAGGAGGAGGAAAAGTTGGGGGGGAGGAGGAAAAGAGGGGAGGAAGAGGTAAAGGGAGGGGAGGAGGAGGAGGAGGAGGAGGAGGAGGAGGAGGAGGGAGAGGAAGGTTAGAGATGCAGAGGAAAGAGAAGGAGAAAGGAGGAGGACCGAGAGAGCTGGGGGAGAGATATTGCTTCCGCGTGTCAGACTTCGGGCGATACGTAAAATGAAATAAACTTGGTTCAGGAAGATGTCTCAGGATGTCACAACTTTCCCTTTCTGCACATTTTCCCGTTCTTCGTTTCACGCGATGTCGTATACAAACATAAGTAGGCCGTGCTTTCCGAGATTCATTCCACTCATCCACAGCAGTGTCAAAATGAATACGTGTCGCCATATAATCGAATCCTGATTTACAACGTTAATTAAAGTAACAGAGCATCTTTACCTCACCAAAAAATGCTAACTTCTATTCAAATAATTATAGTCTTTCTGAAATAAAGTTAAGGTGACGTGAGAAAAGAGGAAAGTCCTTATCTTTTTTACTTGACAATAGACAATGACAAATGTTAATTGAGTCCGTGAGCAAATCAGAATGAATGTTATATGTTTATTCCTGGACCATAAAAGCCTCAAAATGCGTATGCACTTTTAACTCGCCAAATACTACGTAGTTTATACCTTCATTTCGCCACTGAACTAAGTCAACTATTTGTTTATAACCCGTTCTATGTCTTGGGAATCAGGAAGTGGTGAGATGTTTGCATGAGTCACTAAAAATGACCTGTCTTTTAAGGGATCTTCATTATCGTGGCACAGTGTTTAGACCCGGAAGGAACTAGTTGCTGCAATGGCAATGGCGAAAGGCCTAAAATGTCAGTAACACATTCTTTCGAACTGAACAGATGTACGGTGGTTTCAAGCAAATATACCCTTTTGATGTTATCAGTTAAGGCACTGAAAGCTTTCTCCTAACAAATGATTTGTTGGCAATAACAGTTTCCTAAGCATATAATTATTAGGTATATTTAGGTACGATATTTTTTCATGTTCCTAAAATGACAATGACTGATGTGTTTGCGGATGAGTTCTGTAGGAATACTCTATTGAATGTAGCACTCTATTGTTGAGAGAACGTCGGGGTTTAATCGGGAAAAAAGGTATCAAAAGATTTATTCCCTCAACGTAAAGGTGAGCTAGCCAGAGTTAACCTTCAGAAAGAAATAGCAGCCCACTGACTTCCCATAGGGATACCAAACATCTACAAAACCAGTAGAAACAAGACACTGTACACGAATAAGACATTTCCATTGAGATTTAGCTTGTTGGCTGCTGATGCAATGGAACAAATTTCCTGAAAAGACTGGTATCTTTAAAGCAAGATGTTAACTGAGTTTGAGGTAAGAGGAGTGAAGGGTCTGGTCAAGGCCAGCCAATAAACACTTGTGCCTGAAGTCTTTCACGTCAACGTAGTGGAGAACCTCGAGGACTCTCACCTACAGGGGACAAAAATAACTGTTTGAGAAGGCCCAGAGTTGCACCGCTGACTGGGCTCAAGGGAGAACACTCGATCCTTCAGAGAACATTGACATATTACACTTCTCCGGTACTAAAGAACAGCAATATGTAGGAATAATATTCAGTTACTTACACACACACGCACACGCACACACACACACACACACACACGCACGCACACACACACACACACACACACACACACACACACACACACACACACACACACATACACATACACACACACACACACACACCAGTGGGCAAAAAAAGTTAATTGCAAGTTCACACACATGCTTGTTAAATAAAGAAATCAACTGTGAAATAAATTGGAAATATAAATAAGCATTGATTTTCTGTGATTTAATAGATCTCACAATTTATATTATTACGTCTCTATTACTGAAAATCAAGAAATTTTCTATTGCATTAAATTCTAAAGAAAGAATGAAAGCTCCAAACGACTGGTTCCACTGTAGTATCAAGGTAACACATATAGAATAAAAAACACTCCCTATCTGTCCCCGCCCACAATAGTAATGGAAGGTTAGGGAATCGACTTTTCCCATTTCTCGGAAGTGTAACAAGAGCATGAAGTGACCCATTCCTCCTTTTGACTCGGGGGCTGTGTGGCATTGTTGGTTAAGGCAGCTCGTCTTGGGTCTCCGGTGCAGAGGGCCCGGGTTCGAATCCTTGTCAGACCTAGTTGCCCGGTGGAAGATGTAGCGTTCCCCCGTTAATCCCAGCGGTGCCATATGACTTAAGTCCTCAACTGCTGCGGAATCTAATAGAAATATTTCCTTTTTTTTTACTTTGGACTCGAAACCATATCCCTTGTGCTGCAGAGAGTTTAAAAAGAAAAGAGAGCTCCATGTGTAACTTGTAAACACGCACAGGATATTATCGTGCATTGTATAAACGATCGTATTTCTGCTCAAAAATGTATATATTTTTGTGTTTGCTATTCTATATCTGCAACTCCACTATTTTTTACAGGTTATTCATGGCTAGCAATTCAAACATACTCATTTTTCATCCTAAGATCTTTTCATTAAAAACCGAAGGAATATATAACTAAACTAATTATCTGCTGCTTTCCAACATGATTCCTTACCAATATTACTATCTCGTTCCTCGCTGGCCCCAGATCCCTTCAAGCACCAACGTTCTCATCAACACTGTTATTATTTATTTATTTATTTTTCCATTTCCGAAAACATCACCTCCACTGACTAATACTCACGCTGGTTAGAAGTCCCATAATTTTTCCAAACATCTTATTATGATCCATGCCTATTCCTAACATAAGTTTTAAGAGAGATGTGGGAATTTTTGTGCCTTTTTTCAGCCCTTTGTTTCTGTATCCTCTATTTGTAAGGATGTGATGAAGACTGCAGACAAGCACTTACACTGGACACAGTCAGGCATCGTTGCTTAATTCTGCTTCATGTTCAAGTGCAAAATGAAGTAGTGACATTGTGTTCTTTTATACATCTACATTAATGATTAACGAAAAAGATCAATCATGACTATCTATACTGAGTTGTATTTCATGGTGATATAGGCACGAACAAATCTGATAAGGGTACGAATATAAGTCTCAAGCGAGTCACACACACCTAATCGTGAACCAGAACACTAGAACTTGGTCTTTACGATGTGTTTTGTACTGCTTCTTGACTGACGCTGTTAAAATTTGAAGCCTTTATGTAGTGTTCAGACTTTCATTGGTAAAAGAAGTCGTGTCTTGCTGCTATAAGCGAGTATTATTTAAGTATGGTATACTAGAAAACAAATGATAGACAGCTTATGTCATGTACCACACTTCTCATAAAACAGTAAAAATATCTAGCTTTGGTTGTTTTTTCCATCTTTTCTCACCCATAGATGAGCGATTTTATAGGCGGTAAAAACATTGTCATTTACCAAATGAGATTCTAAGTAAGGAAACTAGATGGAAGGTGCTGCAGAACTCGGAGCGTGTCGCAGAGAGACAGCCAGCAGTGAAGAGGTGCGGCAGCACACTCACCTCACGTCCTACACGACCCAGACTCAGGTTGTGGATGAGGGAAGTTTCCAAAGAGCCTTACTTCCCCAAATCTGAGGAGTTAGTTTCTGTAAAATATTGCCCAGACTACAACAAGTTCTTGCTCGATGCCTTCGCTTATCTCTGAAAGCTTCTGCAGGATTTCATTCTTGATCAACAACTAGTGTACTTGAACGTAATTCAGGTTGAGGAATAAAACTTTAAACTTAGCTTTCTATACTGTCCGTGTGGAATTGCAGTCTGTATGGTTGCTGAAATGGATAAGAGATCTTTATTGTATACGAGAACTGGAATCAAAGTTAAGTAACGATTATGATATGGAAGTGAGGGTCTCTTTTTGTTGTATGGTGAGTTGTATGCAGCCCTTTGCACCTCCAATCCTTTGTGATGTTTCACTTTTTGTCTACAGTGGTATGCAAGCGTGAGGTTACATAATGAAAAAAAACTTTAGAAAAATGAAAAAAAAGAAAACACACTGTAAGTAATAACCTGAACTCTAAATCTTAACAACAGCTCGAGTGACCATGTTAAGTCTAGTTTAACAATCTGAGAAACGTAAATGTAATCCATGTCTGGAAAACATCAAACATTCATTCATTTACTCGTTTACTTTATCACAAGAAAATAATTCATTCATTCACGTCCTCTAGCAACTGCTTTGTAGCATTACAAAACACGTGAAGGGAAACAGAGGGAAGCCAGGAAGTCACGCTTAGAGCTTTTCTTTAATGGTTTGCAACGGTAATTACAAATATCTAAATTTTGCTTCTACATACGTAATGATGCGATAATGGTTCAGTGAATGAATTATGAACTTCTTCAAAGCGTAGTATGTTCATGTTAAATCATGCACATAGAAGTGGATAGGATGACAATATTTCTCGGATGAGGTCCGGCACTACAGTTTCAGTGAAGAACATGCAAGACCTTCAATGAATGTCAGCTAGTAAAACATCTGTTGAAGTCAGGAATAAGGCTGGTCACATATCCTCCTCCTCCGAACCTCTACCAGAGCAACATGCGCCTTATCACCTAACAACTCATTCTCAGGATCATTAACTCGATTGGATTTGACAATGTGATAATAGCTGTCGCCTTGTCCTGTGCTTTACTGCTTTATGGAACTATGTACAATAGGATATTACGAAACAAGAAACTATTTATGCCACCGCAAATAGTGCGGATGTACACGTGTTCTTTGAATTGAAATCCTCTGTATTTTTAGGTTTCCCATCAGTGTAGTACAGGAATATAACGAAGTAGGAGGTAGTGGTGGTGGAAGAGTCCTCGAGATTCAGTTGAATGAGGGGAACGTTTACATGACTTGCCCCTGTGTCGGCAGTGAGGGCTCTTCAATGCACCAGCCACGTGACATATGAAAGGGAAATGACTGACGGTAGTGAGGCAGTGAAGAGTGAACCTTGGGTGCCTTATCAAGGACAGCCTGATAGCGATACAATTAGATAGATTTGTCAAGAGAGAAAAGGTAGACTCATGATAATTGGATGCAACGATACCAGACGATGTAAAGAGAATGAACGATTTATTCCTGAATAAAAAAAAAGACGCCATTATTTTAGAAGTCCCTCACACACACATACACAGAAAATAGATAAATAAATAAATAAATAAATACCATTATTCTGTTGGTATAATAAACATGAATGAAGGTGGAAATAACTATTAAAAACTCATTTGCACTTTTATAATAAGGGGGGAAAAATCTGGCCAAGTGTAATGAAAGTCCACTTCGTTACCTATTCCCGTCCAGGTCCGAGAGAGTTAGCCAAAAGGAAGGGGTAAATGTCTTGATACCACCAAGTCATAGGGAGATGGAAATGCAGTACGAGGTAGGGAGTTCCACAGTTTAACAGAGAAAGGAAGGAATGATTGAGAATACTGGTTAGGTGGATAGAATGGAGGTGAGAAGAAGAAAGTTTTGTGGAGCGAGGCCACGGGAGGAAGTGTGCATTTAGCAAGATTAGAAGAGCAGTTGGCATGCAAATAACGTTAGAAGATAGTAAGCGATGCAACATTGCGGCGGTGAGAAAGAGGCTTAAGACAGTCACTTGGAAGTCTATATTACTCCTAGATCTAAAAATAAGCGTCTCGTGCAAAAACAATGAAACTTATGAAACAACACCAAGATAGGACAGATTATCAAGACACTGGATGATGACTATTAAGAATCACGGGTGAGGGAACGGGATGTGAGGTGGGAGAGAAGAGTCATTAAGGTCACCAGGTAGCATCATTACGGCAATGGAGGTGGGCGGCGGTAGATTTTTATTAAGCTATCAAGGGTCTTGGCTCAGGGAATGGAACATGAAGCAGAAGAGAAGAGAGAGAGGAGTCATTAGGGTTAGAATTAGTGCAACTGTCCTGTGTTTGATCTTTACGTTACTCTTTCTCATTATTATTGGAAAATTAAATGAACTACCTGAAGAGGCAAGCATGACGAGCATATCGAAAGAGCGTGAAGGCAGAGGAGAGTACGAGTCAACTATGAAATTTAGGGTTTGAAAGAGGGTATTAGGGATGGAAAGGGGAAGGTGAGGCAATGTCAAGAGTCTTAGGTGGTTCAAGGGAGAGTGACACGATGCCTATGGCAAGTGATAAGGGTGTTATATATATAGAACTGCGGCCTTCCATTTCATAATGAGGGATTGCATGAATGAAGAATAGTTGGATTTGAGCAAGACACACTGAAGGCGAAACAAAAGGCTGTCAAGATATAGCAAATTCCGCGCACGAAGATTCTATGAAACTTTCACATCAAATAAATGGTCCTATGATGATTTACTGTAACGTAATTTAACAAAATACTGATCGTGATGGAGAATGACATCCAGGGAACTAACCTTAGTTGATATAACATGACCTATCCTAGCCTACTATATTATGAGGAGGGAGTTACTTGTATCTTAAAGGAGCTAACCTAAATTAACGCTATTTAACTCAACCTAGGTTAACCGATTTTATCATAAGAAAACTGCCAGTAGGGATTTGATGGAATATATGTGGGTGTATGGGCAAACTTTGTTTCGTATGGAGCTTAAACCATATTCATGGTTGAAAAAGGGGATTAACAGGTTGAATGATCTATGTTTTCCTCCACAAAAAGAAGTGATATGGCGGTGGTCAGAAGAGGAGAGAGGGGCTGTCTTGGAGAAGCATAAGGGATGCCAGGTAAAAAATAAGGGAACTGCGAGAAGGGAGAGTTAATCGACTTACTAAGAGGATCACACCAAATGAACGACACGGGAGCGCTAATAAGAGCCGTTAACGACGTGAAAGGAAGTAATGTGACAACAAGGGTTATGGAGGAGGATTAGATGCTCTTTACCTTCTGTTAATAGACACTTCTTCCCGAGTGATCAGTTACTCCAAAATGGACGTGTAACCTAGATTCACCGCCACTCTTCACCACTCTTACACTAAACACTTAATCCTGATAAATATACAGTGTTTTTATGTTGAAATAGACTGAGTGTAGCTTGCACTTACACCTTTCTTTGTCCTGGCAATATACTCTCCTTTCTTTTACTTCTCAATATCTGCTTCCTCCTTTGTCTCTTTTTTCGCTGATCCGTAAGAAAATTCTCATCTTGTGTGGAGGAAAAAGACGACAGGCAGCGTGGAGCAAGAGTGTTTTCCGATATCATACAAAACTTGTGTTCTCCTGATGACGTACTAATGGGATTTTGAGGCTGGTAGCAAACATGGGATGAATGAAAAAAAAAAAAAAAAAAAAAAAGAATAAATAAAAAAAAAACTTGTGGTAAGGATCCACTGCATTAACATTCAGGTCTGGTTTTTATTTATGTCTTGTTTTTTTTAGGCATTTTCATAATTCCTATTAGTTTCATATTTACTGTATATTTCATAGCAAAAATATGTAATGCCACAAGTTTTAGGCATATCATTTCACACACGTAAAATGTAAGTATATATCTTTTGTCTCCTCTGAAAATAACTGTTCCGAAAAGCCAAATTACGTGCCTTAATGTATCACTGTCACTAAGGTCAGGTCACGTGTTGACAATAAACCATAGACGAGCACTGATGGGTTAGGATGCTACCAACACCGCCACTTCTATCAATACCACCAAAACCAAAATTATCATTCTCATCACTACTAAGAGTACCATCACCAACAACAACACATGTATGTATGTATGTATGTATGTATGTATGTATGTATGTATGTATATATATATATATATATATAATATTATAGATATATATATATATCATATATATAGATATCTAGATATATATATATATTATTATATATATATATATATATATATATATATATAGTTTCAATACCAATATATTAATAGTGATTTTACGTAACATACCAAGATTATGAACAGATATCAAATCTTGTAAATAATTGCAATACCAGTTTGATATAGTCGTAATCGTAGACTTGGTCTTATTTGATTTAGTGATGGTCTTGTTTTTTTATGTGGTCTTAAACCTGATCTCGTTCTCATTTAATATTTTTTTAGTACATTTGATGTTGTTCTCAAAGTTTCTGGTCTCGGAGCATGGATCAAAACAAGATCGAGACTAGGATTAAAATTTGCATTTCGACAACTTAGAAAACCTAAATATGTATTTGGTCGTAAACGGAAAAAAAAGAGAAGTAGTGATGGATTTCATTCACGGAGCGCTATACAACGTTGTTTCGTCTACACAGTCAGAAACTGCCAGGCCGGTACTGCAGTGATGTTGCATGAGGTGAACCATGCGAGTGTTGGTAGGGTGCGTGTGAGTAGTGAGAGCATGCACGACGAGGCCATTCTTGCAGTGATAATCTCCGTTTGCACGCACGCAGGTCTGCAGCTCTGTTTTCCTCTGTGTACTTCATATACGTGTGTGCCGCCCCGCATCCTTCTCGCACGTACAGGCTTAGCTAGCTCCCTTGCAAAACATAACCATGATAATGCTTGTTCCTATTGCTTCATATGTTTATTCATTTCTTCTAACGATGCAGTAAAAGCCGAAATATATGATATGTACGTTTGTTCAGCTATTCACATGCATAAAATTTCATTATGCATATAAATTCTTCCTCATTCCCTACCCTCTTTTACCAGTGTTCCCTGCATCCGCCACATCTGCCAGCAAGGTTGCCAGGTGCACATATAAAGCCTAAATACTAACTCATTACTCTTTGTAACATTTTCAATTTCACATCACAAGAATATGAAATTCAGTTATCGAATATTTCTTGTAAAATGTAAAGAATAATGGACGGTTTTTGTTTGAAAACTTTTTACAGTTTCTTTATTCAATTTTTTCTTGTACACACACACACGCACACGCAC
>CM035198.1:12381395-12387712 GCA_020233015.1 Callinectes sapidus | reverse complement strand
CACACACACACACACACACACACACACACACACACACACACACACGTATTTGGGGCCTTTCGCCTTTACAAAAGGCATCATCAGATGGCAGAAAATTTTAAAAATACAATTAAAGACAGAAGGAAGAAAAATAAATGTACATTTTTAAAACAAATAATATTCTTTTTTTGTTTTAGTTTTTTTTTATTGAATTATATATCTACAAATACAATAGTTCACCCGGAACATAAACGATCTAAAATGATGATGATATGGATATAAGATGTAAGAAAATATATATATATATATATATATATATATATATATATATATATATATATATATATATAATAATTATATATATATATATATATATATATATATATATATATAAGTTTATATATGCTACTCTATCATGAGATTTTGATTCCTAAGGCAACGCCGAAATCTATCAGTGAAGGTGACCAAGAGTCAGTTACAAAATTTAGGATGTAAGTGGATTTGTCTCTCACGGGATAAATGCTGTTGACCGCACGTAATAGTTTTGTGATAGAAACATTTTCTGATGTTAAGATTCACATGATCAAAATCTTAATCCTTCAGATGGCCAAGATCATAGAGCGCTTAAAATGCATAGAAACAAGGAATTTTGATGTAATCAAAGGGGATAAGCTGAAGATATTTTGTGTTAATTTTTTAAGAATATTTGTGTGAAGAGATCAGCATTAGATTCTGAAGATAATCCAAAATGTATTGTAAGGATAAAGAATAGGAAAAAATATAAATATTTATGAGATTAACGGAAAACACAGGGAAAATAGCTAGAAAGGTTACGAAAGACATGTAAGATAGAGCTGGTATGGTTAATGGTGAAATCATATTGTAGCATGCACCAGTTTCAGCAGATGAATAGTTAAAGTATAATTTGCAAACTAGAAATCCTAGGTTTACGATCTTCATGTTGGATAAGATAGTTTATAGATTGTGTTCTTCTGTGCCCATAACATCAACATATTTTATGTCAAAGATATTATTGTCCCTAAAAAAAAGAACAATTAATGCCTTTCCGTGGAAAAACATAGAGGTGTGAGTAGGAGCGGCAGGACAGAATACTAAAGTAAAATATTCGGAAGAGCCGAAAGAGAAATATGGTTTGACAGAATCATTTAAAGGATCAAAGGTTAGGGAAAGGAAAATACATTTCCCGTGTCTCAACGCCCTTCAAAACCAACGGTAGGATGCTGCACTATCTCCTTTAGGGTTGTGAACTATAGCACAGGTGAAGGCTTTTTCAGTTTTGGAGGATGAGAGCCGTAGGTCATTTTTGAAGTTATTTGGGATGCAGATCTCAGAAGAAAATAATAAAACCTTAAAGAACACTATAGTTAAGATATGCACAATGAAATAACTGGGTTTAGTTTCAAAGCAGCAAGATTTACTCAAATGGTTAGAAAATGGTGAAATGGCACAACAGACAGATTTGGTTTGGAAATTAACATAGGCACTACAGGAGGGAGCAGAAAGTAAGATTGTAGTCAGATTTATTAGGATGTGGGGAGGATTTTTTTTTCTTTGGGGGGGGGTGCATTTGGCATTTTAATCTGAAGAATCATGATATCAAGTAACTTTCCTCCATAAGCAAAATAACACAGATAACTGTTTTCAGAAATTTAAGAAAATGTGTGTAACTTTTTTTTTATCTGAAGAAAGAAGGAAAGATAAATAACCGCATTCAAAACTTAATCACTTTCTTGGGCTCCCTTGTGTATTTTTCATAAAGATGAACAAGTTAAAACTTTATGCATGTTCTTGCCGTATCAGGGACACTTTTCCCAGAAGACTATGCAATTTACATGATAATTACAAATATACAACCATACCTTTTGTTGACTTGCAAAGTAAAGGAATATTTTCTTGGCTGGAATAATGAATTTTCAACACAGGGCATTAACCAAAAACAAGTGAATTTTCAAGGACGATTTTTTTTCTTTTTTGTTCATATTAAGATAAATCTCAAAATTCACCCAGTTTTTCATGCAAAGAAGTGGTAATGCGGTGGTTTCGACTACGTTATACAAGGAAAATAGCCTTCTTACTTCAGATTAAATGCAGATGTCTTCATATCTTTTCATTAAATCCAAAAAAAGAAAAAAAATGCGGAAAGGCTATTTATAGCAGTGAATATCTCCATCTAGACGTTTTTGCATACAGCTCTGAGGATGTGTAGTGCTCAACTCACATACACACACACACACACACACACACACACACACAGAGAGAGAGAGAGAGAGAGAGAGAGAGAGAGAGAGAGAGAGAGAGAGAGGGGCCAGCGAATAAAGCCTTTCGTCACTTGTGAGGCGTGACTGGTGTACCGTTCATCAACACCAATGGGGCACTAAACACTGGGCACCGGCGTGTCGCCACTTAGTATGAGTGCCGACACACTGCTCAACGTACGACGCTAATCACTGATGACTTCACTACTCACACGTATATGTGACAGAGGAGGGAGGGGCAAGTATACCTTACTGGGTGAGGTGCGATAATGCCAGTAGAAGTGAGTCTCACAAAATACGAGATTTGGCTTTACTTCTTGTTAGTAGAGAATAACTCATTTTCATTAATCAGTTTGTTATGTCCCTTTACAATTTTAATACCGATGTATATGCATGAAGTTGAACCTCTCTTAAATTTTCAATCTGCTATTTTCATACCACATTACCTACTGAATAAATAGAATGATGATACCAGAGAGTACAATTTTGTTAATAAAATATAACTTGGTTGAGCTTATATTTCATTTCACATCTATTGCTAAATAAACATGATTCAACGTTGTATCTGAATTATATTTTTAATCTACCAAATTCTAACCACTTTACCGCCTACCGACTTGTTCATGAATGTACATGAATAAACAGAATGCTGACTTAAGAGGTGCATATCTTAGCGTTAGGGCAGCATTGCTTTGGCGCCAGGAGTGGGACCCGTATATTGGGTGGTTAATGTTGCCGTACGTTACAGCCTGTTTGATATCGATAGCAGAAGGTTTGCATCGTGACCATGCACTGGCGTTTACTTAAGGAGGTGGAGGAGACACTAACTGCCAATCGTGCCGGCAAACTCCTCGGACACTGTAGACCAAGGAGGGTGATGGAAGGCAGGAGAGCAGGCGGATGAAAGAGGGAAGCCAGGCAGTGACTTGCGATCCTAACAAAGTGTCCTCTGTGCCGGGGGTCCTTGAAACTCTGGTGATCGAAGTGGGATTGTATTTGTCTTCCATTGCTCGCAGAGAAGGGTGGGTAATGGTGGGGTCTGTACTCGCAACGCCCTGAGGGACGCGTGGCACGGAGAGAGCTGATGGAGAACTGAGTGGAAGGTGACACCTGCCTTTACTGATTGTTTCATTGGCAAAAGCCGACAGTTACGAAGGGGAAACTAGGGAAGATTTTATAATATTGTTAGGTTTTGCAGTTTCAGCCTCTCTCTCTCTCTCTCTCTCTCTCTCTCTCTCTCTGATCTCTCTCTCTCTCTCTCTCTCTCTCTCTCTCTCTCTCTCTCTCTCTCTCTCTCTCTCTCTGTGTGTGTGTGTGTGTGTGTGTGTGTGTGTGTGTGTGCGCATGTGCGTGTGTGTGTGTGCATGTGTAGGAAAAAGGAAAACACACTATAAAGGCCCTAACCGCGTAGTTCCTATCAGTCTTTATCTGTGCCATCGCGAGACACGGAACCTCGGCATCATCGCAATTTGCTCTCCCCGCGTGTTACTCATCTGGCTCCTCTGTCACTGACGGATGAGTAGATGCGTCATTTCCTCTGTGGGTGTTAGAGTTGGAAGCATTGTGGTATATTAACTTTAATTTCAGGTGTAAGTGATATAGAGGTTAATTCTCGTCAAGATAGAGAGTTATATACATTGATAACACATATTTCTTAAAGTGAAATATAAATGTGCTGTTGTGAAAGTTATATATCTGACTCGTTCCTATGTTTTAGGTTTTGAGTGGAGCTGCTGTTAATTTGTGCCATTATGTTTTGTGTCGAAAGTATCGTAAAACGTTGATGCAACAGTGGTCATCTGGTTTCCCAACCTAACATGTTTAGTTTCCCACTCATCATCAAACAATAGAGCGCCCGACCATAGCACTTGGCGAGTAAGTTCACCTTTAAGACTTCACTAGCTGAACCGTAACATTTCTTAAGCTTATTTCTGCGTGTGATCTTTGTTGTAATACTATTCAGTTTTAACGATTTGCTAGCTGATCCGTCTTATAAGATTGTTATGTGCAAGAAAACTTTAAAAAAAGAGAGGAGAAATGTTTTTTTTTTTTTTTTTTCTCCGCATAAGCAAGGAAGTCAGGAGTAGTCTGAGTAAGAGAGGAGCATTAAATTCATTCATTGTAACGTACATTTATGTAATAGTGTGAAACTTTGAGATGGTCAGAGAAAATTACTTAAATAAGAAACGAGGTTTTCTTCCAAAAGAGTCTCAATGACTCGACGTTGACTCTCTTTGCACAGAACTCCTTGACCTTTCCCTGCTGGCATTTAATTAATGAACCTGTAACTTTTTGCTTGAGTAGTGTACACTGAAAAAAAAAATCGTGCTATAATTTTCCCCTTCATCAGATTTAATGTATTGTTTGCCGTGTTGCTGTTGTTGTTGTTATTGTTGTTGTTAGTGGTGGTAAGGGTCGTAGTGTAATCTTTTTCTTTCTTTTCTTTTTGCCCTTGATTTTGCTTCGATTAGTTTTAGCCATAAACAGAAAGAATAGGAGCATATCGGAGATTCCTACAGCGATAATGTAAGGTAACATCATTGATACAAATTTCTTAAAAATGTAAGTTACTGAGAAAGTTATATATAGAACATGAAAAGCAGTTACCACTCAGTAATGTGATCCAACCCATAAACAAATTTATTTATCTGAATAATTCATTCGCAAGAAATTGTAAGACCACTTTATGTGCCTATCAGCTTCGGTAAAAAAAAGATAAAAGTGCGGAAAATATGAAATTAATAACATCAAGGTAAAATAAGTCATGATGAAATCTTCTCACCACTCTGAAGTTGGTAAAAGAAAAAATATATATATAAGACAAGCCACAAGAAGAGATGGTATAAATGCTCAAATTATCAAAGTGGGTACAGTTCTTTGAGAAATAGTAAAAATAAAGAAAGATTGAAAAAAGTAAAAGAAGTGCATGAAATTCAAAACGCTCTAAGACAAATAGATACTGAGAATATCAGAAGGAAGAAGCAATAAGATAATAAAAATGAGCTACTACCATATGATGAATGAGGAACGTACATTATTTTTGTTACTTGTGATTTAATTACCCACGTAACGCGTCTGTGTATCATATTTAAAATCAACAAGATTACCAAGAACTAGTACTGCCTTAGTTTCAAGGAAAACTTAGAATGTTAGTTATTTGATGAGAATTGTTATCAGGCAAGAGAAATAATATAGATGCCAAATAAGAGGATTGATCTTTTACATGTATTTCCTTGAACACTACTCTGTTTTTATTATAAAAGGAAATTAATTACTAGAGAATAAAAAAAAGCATCCATATTTTCTAACCGATTGTTTGAAAATTCTAAAAACAAGAATATTAAACAAAAATAAATGAAAATTTTAAAACAATTTCATCGGATTTCCTAGTCTGCCGCCGTATTTTAGAGAGTGGTCTAGCCTTATTTTTTTCATTTCCCTTATTAGAACTGAGGTCAGGCTTTTCTGCAATGATAAAAATTAGAACATCTGTGTGCCGAGAAGGGGTAATTTGTGTATGTTGTAGAGTGAATTCTGAGTACTGAACAGATGTCATCACACACACACACACACACACACACACACACACACACACACACACAGAGAGAGAGAGAGAGAGAGAGAGAGAGAGAGAGAGAGAGAGAGAGAGCTAGAGAGAGAGAGAGAGAGAGAGAGAGAGAGAGAGAGAGAGAGACTAATAGGCAGACATATCTTCTGACATAGTTTTGTTTGCCGTCATATTTCAAAGGTCAATATTGTTGTTTCTTTCTTTGTTTCCGAACTTTAAGTGAAAATCATTTAACAATTTTTCCGAAGCGCTGGAATGTGCCGTGCGTGTAGGTTGTCTGTCAAAAAAGTCCGTGGGCCATGTATGCCGTATTTCACTATTAAACAGGAAGGGAAACATAAATACGAGCACGAGAACAAATGAACTGCTCTCAAACTGTCAATTTTCCTGTTCCTGGAAAATTTCATACCCTTGATAAATGTTTCGTATAAGCGAGCATCACTGGTGTAAAATTTGAAAGACCACTGGAAATTGTGATTACAGAATGACACACA
>CM035198.1:12358895-12378895 GCA_020233015.1 Callinectes sapidus | reverse complement strand
ATAATAATGATAATAATAAGAATAACAATAATAATAATAATAATAATAATAATAATAATAATAATAATAATAATAATAATAATAATAATAATAACAATAATGATAAAGTAATAGTGATCGTTATTATTATCATTATTATGACTATTATTATCGTTATTATTATTATTGCTATGATTTTTAACTATCACCATCATCATCATCGTTATTATTATTATTATTATTATTATTATTATTATTATTATTATTATTATTATTATTATTATCATTATTATTATCATTAGTATATTAATGATCATGATAAGCGGTTTAATAATGTTTCACTCGTAATGTTGAAAATATGCATCTTGATATTAGGTATTTGCTGGTGATTACACAGAGTAAAGGATTACAGTGACAAGTGATGGTATTTCATAATCAAAATGTAGAGAAATATTACAATATGAACTTAGCAGTATATGGTGTGCTCCCTAGGAAGGCTTGTTCCAACAGGTGACGGCGATGGCAAAGGAACGCTAATGTATGTGGGCAATACTGTGGGTGAATGTAGGCGGGCGTCGAAACAGCAGGGGAAACAGCCTCTGTGTGTGTGTGTGTGTGTGTGTGTGTGTGTGTGTGTGTGTGTGTGTGTGTGTGTGTGTGTATGTGTGTGTTTATAGATTCAACATGACAGAGGTACAGTAAAGAGTTTGTTGATGAAAAACTTCTTGAAAGCTTCTTGTAATACGGTAGTAAATACCTTATAGAAAATAATGCAGCTCTCTTTTATATTAGTATATATGTCTTCGTTTATTCCATATAGTTGCAGTGCTTTATTATGTCTTCTGCTAACCTATGCAGAGAGAACAGAATAACTCCTCGTTAGAAATACAATAAAGGAACATTTATAATGAATCATATCTAGTTTGCAGAACATGGTTACGTACCCAAATAGCAAAAGACACTAAATGAAAATAAGATAAGTGTTTTGTGAAAACGAAGAATCATTCATAAGTACTACACATAAAAAATGAAATTGCTATTTTAGGTGGTAATTTGAGAACTCGTTTATTATTAAACTAAGATTATATTTAGCCGTAACCTTAACGTACTTAGAGAGGGAAAACATAAACGGTAGACTCTTGAAAGGATCTCTGTGTGACTTGGAGGCCTTCAAGGAGGAGAGATCAGGTCACCAAAGGACCCAAATTGACTTTGGAACTTTTCTTCCTTCTTTCCTCATTTTGCTGAGGCATTTTTTACCTTTTCTTCTTATATCTATTTTTTTTTCGTAAGTATATATATGTTTTCCCTTTTCTTGTTCATATGACTGATAAAGACTAAAGAGTAAGGTTCCATACCTTTTCGTATACATTCATAGTTTGATCCATGAATTTTACTGCTCAATGATGTTACGAATACTTCACTTTCTAACGTCAATATCAAATTCTATATCAATACCCAAAATATATGTACAACTTAGAATGTTTTGATGACTCTGTTTACTCAATCGTCCAAAAAAGGGAAAAAAATCTGAAAAAAAATCTGAAACTTATGATTTTGAAAATGTTTCAACAAATGATTATTTTTCCACTCCCATATGAGTGACAACCACTAAAAAGAAAGTGAGCCTACCACAGGGACTTTTTCTCATCATTTTGTTGTGTATGTAGATGTTTTCACTACGCATGTTTGTATAACACTACGGAAGAGGAAAAGTTTTCTGGATTTTAGTATTCGCGTTAGCACTCCACTTTTTCACCACCCTCTTCATTTTCAATACTTCTCATTTTGATTTCTTTTCCTCCCTTGACGTGTTCGCCACTGAGCCTCCCCGTGCGTATGTAGCTAGAGGGAGTAAAAGGATCGAGGGATTTAACGCCTGTTTCCTCGCAATGTACCAACTTCTACTTACAAAGGAAAAAATGCTCCCAGCTGGTTGTGTTTACTAATTCCTTGTAGCCGCCAACACACTACAATTACTGGAGAGCCTTTCACTGTGTGTGTGCGTGTGTGTGTGTGTGTGTGTGTGTGCGTGTGTGTGTGTGGGTGTGTGTGTGTGTGTGTGTGTGTGTGTGTGTGTGTGTGTGTGTGTGTGTGTGTGTGTGTGTGTGTGGTTTGGGAGGCATTAGTGTAGCGTGGAATGGGTCAACTTTCTAACGTGCAGTGCAGGGTTGGAGTGTTAAAAAGACGGCAATGGCATGTTTGCTGGGCACTGTTCCCGGCGCCAGGGGAGGGGAGGTTTCTCTGGGTGATTGTGTGAGGAGCGGGGAAATGGATGGCAGCGAGGACTTTGTGGTGCAGGAAAGGAAAGGTTGGAGTTGCTTCGTGGTTATCAGTCGTAGTTGTCCTGTATGTAGAAGTTTGCGGTTGAGTCCTTTGTTGAAATTAAAACTTCCTAGAATTATCAAGAGAAAGTAGTCGCTTTTCCGTATATTATTTTCACTAAAGTAAAAGTAAAAGTAGAAACCAATGTTAGTAACAAAATCTAATGTGTATTTTTTTTTCCCTATATCTTGTACCTTGATATTCTGTTGTGGCTTGGGAAGGACCACTTCTATTTTCTCTCCTAAATGAGATCCTCACACGCACTACGTTGGCACATACCTAGCAGGGAGGCAGGGAAGCCGATCTTCTCCACGACTACGTAAACATTTGGGGACAAACACTAGAGCACCAAGAGAAACATAAGCTTACTGTACTCAGTATAATGTAAGTGAAAAAGTACATACTAAACCAAACGAGCAACGTTGTCAGATATAGATTTAGTGTGTCCTGTCGTGTGGAGCGTGTTGGCAAGGGGCGACCAGAACCAGGGAACTCACTAAAAGGTCCCTGAGCACTGAATGAAATATGTGCTGGGAGTTGATATCGGAATAGCTGTTTTAATGAATAGCATGATTTTTCCCTACTCCCTGATGGAGTAAACAAACTGATAATTGTTTTTCAGCATGTTAGTCACGCCATTACACGCAGTGATAGTGTTCAACACCGGGGAAATGTGATAGAGCGTCAACATAAGCAATAGCGTTGGAGAGCCTCGTGGTAATCACAACCTCATAACTACAAGCTACTTGGAGCAAGACTCGATTTCATTGTTTTGTCTCCCGTAACAGTATATATGACAATTTCGTGTGTTTTCATATGAGAATTTCGTGTGTTTTCAATAAGAAAAAAATAAATTTACTGCCATCACACACCAGTTAAAAAAGCAAAATTTGAATGAAAAACGTACTCGCAAACAGAGATATTTTTTTCAGGATTTTAACATGTAGAATTAAGAAACCTAAAAACAAAACTATGAATACGAGGAACGTTTCATCTGTTTTTAATTTGAACCGTAAAATGAAGAAAAACAGAACAATCTAAAGTGCTTAAATAGTTCAGTTATTGGACATAGGAAAAGTTATTATTTGTTCTTATTTTATGTTTTTCCTTTTTTGTGTGTGTGTTTCTTTACGTTCAAAAGAATGAAAGGGACATCAAAGAAATAAAATCAAAGGAAGAAGGAAAACAAAAAAACAGGAGGAGGAGGAAAACAAAGATGAGAGAGGGAGAGAGAGAGAGAGAGAGAGAGAGAGAGAGAGAGAGAGAGAGAGAGAGAGAGAGAGAGAGAGAGAGAGAGAGAGAGAGAGAGAGTGTGTGTGTGTGTGTGTGTGTGTGTGTTTGTTTTTTTGTTTGTTTGTTTGTTTGCTTGCTTTGATAAACGAATAAAATAAAGTGCGCATACCATTACACACATGCAGCTGCGATGTGAAATCCCTGCTTTCAGATTCCTGTATTGCGTAAATGCAAGATTACTTAGCTCTCCTTGTCCATTTTTCCTTCCCCAGTACCTCATACATACGCCTTGCCTCTCTGTCTCTGGAACACAACTTCCTGCCTTTCTGAAGTTCCCTTACTTTTGAATTTTTCTTAAACTTTTACTTTAATTGAATCTGCAGGAGCAATTCTTTTCCTCTTTTACTTTTCTTTTGGTGTGTGTGTGTGTGTGTGTGTGTGTGTGTGTGTGTGTGTGTGTGTGTGTGTGTGTAAAGCGTTTTGTTTTACCCAAAAATTATGTATAATCGTCTTCATTCATTTAATCTTACCAGGTGAGCCAGCCATGTCAGTTGCCTTGGTAATATCTACTAAGTTAAGTGAAACAATAACAGCAATTTATGACGAAGTTGATTAAGGGACGCCAAATTATGCATAAATAAGGGTTTACCCACACAGGAAAAAAACGTTCATGTTTCAATTTTCAGTTAGATATGCTTTATTAGGTATTCATAATAGAAAGCATATCATTATTAAAGATTATAATCAGTATATTGCTATTTATTGTGAAATGACCTTTTCAGCTGTTCTATTTACTAAGTAATGATAAACCACGCTCTGTTGGAGTTTTTGTACCTCAGGAAAATTCACGTGAGTTAAACCAAAGATACCATTTCTTTTTACATATTTTGACTGAGAGAAAAATAAACTGTCGTTGGAGTGTTTCATAAGGAAGCTCTTTCTCACTTGGGAGTCCTGATTCACCTGTGTCGGACACTGTGTGAGGTTGCCTCTGTTGTGCTTCTGTACTAGGTGAGCCATAAAGGAAAAAACTTGTCTTCAATCTATCTTGATACTCAGGCCTGAACTAGGAAAAAAAATAAAAGATAGAGCGTGTGAAACGAGCAAGTTGGGACTTCACTCACAACACTTCCCATCGCCTTGCACCGGTGAGCAAACCTGAATTGTTTTATGTTGACTTCGTGATCGATGCAGCTACATCGTTTCCATGTGTGTTCTTTCCTAAACGTAAAACTTAGTATTCTTGGGTCGGAGCTTTTTAATGGTTAGATCATATTCTTGATTATTTTTATTTGCATACTATTTAAGGTCTTCAGATTCCGATTCCCACTTCACTATTATGAAAATAATACTCCAAGATATGGAAGAAGATAAGGTAGAAGATCATGGGGACCACAATAAGACCATGAGAATCACATCTGCGTTTACTATGGTCATGTTTTAGCCTTCCTCATAGATAGCTTCGTGTGAGTTTTAAGGATTTTTTTTTTCTGAAAGGGTAACAAATATCTTTCAAGAGTGATCAAAACCGTGATAGAGAAGTCACCTACTCTCTCTCTCTCTCTCTCTCTCTCTCTCTCTCTCTCTCTCTCTCTCTCTCTCTCTCTCTCTCTCTCTCTCTCTCTCTCTCTCTCTCTCTTCTCACATACACCCATATACACGAGAGAGAAGACGAAGAGAGAGAGAGGAGAGAGAGAGAGAGAGAGAGAGAGAGAGAGAGAGAGAGAGAGAGAGAGAGAGAGAGAGAGAGAGAGAGGAAAAAAAAGCTTTCGCGGGAACACAATAAAAAAGCAATTTCCAATTTCAAGCCGTGAAACGTCCAGCAGTGGCGGCATCACGGCAGCGGCATGCAGCCTGTGACCTGAACTCAGTGCGGTGCAGAGCCCTGCTGCCACCAAAGGGTTCCGATTCTAAGGGGCTGCACGAGGGACCAAGTAGGGAAGAAAATGGTTTTCTAGTTGAGTTTTAAAAGTCTTTGATAGTCAAGTTATTCCTTTCGTTTTTGCAGCGTGGGAGGAAAGCGGGAATTTCTTTGCGACTCCTCGTGGCATGTCTGAGAGAGTGCATTCAGTGCACTGCAATTTTATTTATCTATGTTGGTTTTCAGTTTCATTCAATAGTTCAGTAATGTCATTGATTGTACATGTTTTTATTTGTGTTGCATCTTTGTAGATTACTGCACATTACTGTTTTCCGTATCCAACTTTGTATTCCATTTGATTTTATGTGAATTATGTTATTTTCATAGTTTTTTCGCAGTATTGGCTTTGAATTTGTATTGCATCATTATAAACTAGTTCGTACCTCCATCCATATTGACAGTGATCAAGGTCACGCAAATCTGATTTCACCCATGACAGAAAATGAAATTACAACCTGATCCGGCTGTACCTCCTGTAATGCATGAAACTCCCTATACTCGATAATTATATTACATCGACCAGGCGAGTTTATAATAAGCAGGAGGAGTTGAATATTTTTAACCCAAGACTCATTTTGTTGAACGCTCTTCTCTCTCTCTCTCTCTCTCTCTCTCTCTCTCTCTCTCTCTCTCTCTCTCTCTCTCTCTCTCTCTCTCTCTCTCTCTCTCTCTCTCTTTTTACCAAGATTTGGTGTCCATATTCTTTAACCCCTTAACTGCCCCGGCTTTTCTTTAAGCTTGATCAAATCATCGAGAGAAAGTTTGAAGTATAATTACAAAAGACACCAAGATCAAAAGAGAATAATTAGTAATTGAAATCCCTCAATGCAATTAGTTTAATTTTTGCTCAAGAAAAGTCAAGTAGTCATTTAAGAAAGCGAAATGGCACTCCCTTCTCAGAAAGTAAAGGGTAAGACAGTATCACTCAGGGCAAATTTCCTCCAGCATGCTGTCTGTCTTTGTTGCCGGCAGAGGAAAAATCAGTAGCAAATGACGTCATGCAGTTCGCATTTTTCTGTCGGGAAGAACATATACGGCTGTGGTGCTGTATTTTTTGTAAGTATTTGACATCTAATGACAGTTGTTCTACAAGTTGTAAATGTAAAACTGAAATATATTGTATTTCTTGAGTAAAATTGTTGATTATAAACTTACAAAAAGGGTCACATGAGCCAGCGTGTGGTTGTGACTTGATTACAGCCCTCAGTTGACAATAATAACTGGTGAGATAAACGATTACCCACGTAAAGGCTTACTGCAGTGTGAAAGCTTGATACAAATCGATTGAGCTATAGTGGATGTAGAGTATTAAATGGTTCTCGAGGTGTTGGCTGTAGTACCTGCTAGTGTTGCGCCATCTCAACCCAGGAGTGACTGACCGTGGCCTGTGGAGACCTTGCTGCACGTGATCTATGAGTTGCTATCTTGTTCTATCATTAAATTGAAAGCCATTAATAAATCATATAGTCGTATATAGTAGCATCCATTCTTTTCTTAATAATTAAGACAATATTAAAGTGATTGAAAAGATGGTGGCATGGAGTTTGTTGATGTAATGACAAAGGTGACAACACAACGTCCTTTAATGACGCCATACTTACTGAGTCGCCAGTCTCACCAGCAAAACGGGTATTATACTGGAGAATTTGTTCTCTGTATCGCTGCCTTTAGGACATGAAATATAAACGAATTACTGTGACATCTTCAATAACATTTGCTTGCCAAGTGGTATCTTTATTCTATAAATATCAAAGTCATTCGGATAACAAATTACATTGTGTTATTTATTGACTAAGGAATGGAATATAAACAAACCAGTCATACTTTCACTGGCATTCTCGAGTTTTGTTCAATGAAAACCAAATTGGCAAGCAGATAATTGAGGATTGAAATATAAATGAACCAATCTCATCTTCCCCGACCCGTCAAATTACAGGACAGGTCAAGAGATGCTGCATATTTGTATTAATATAAATTGTAAAGTAAAGATGAGGAGGACTGCACCACTGCATTATTAAGTCCTTTTAACACCTCCTCTAGGCTTAATCATCATGTGCCATCACCGCCACTTACCTCCTCTGGCAACGCCACGTCCACGGCTAACAGCTGCTAATTACACTCTATAATCTCATAAATTTTCAAACTTGAGCCGATTTTGCATAAGCCAGACTTTTTTTCTTTTTTTCTCTCTTTTCGTCATTTCCTCTAATTTTAGATAGTCAGACGATATTAGATCATTTGAACCTTCAAATGCTTAGATGATAAGAAAAGTCTTCGTTTGCCGTTCATTTTATCTATATTAGATAAAACATAAGTTATCATATTTGAATTTGTCTCTTGCTACCTTCCTATCTCACTATTTTTTTTTTTATTTCTGGTGATTAATTCATTACTTTTATACTAATACTGTTATCTCTATTAGTAATGTTGATATAGTTGTAGCAGCAGCAGCAGCAGCAGCAGCAGCAGCAACAGCAGCAGCAGCAGTAGTAGTAGTAGTAGTAGTAGTAGTAGTAGTAGTAGTAGTAGTAGTAGCAGCAGCAGCAGCAGCAGCAGCAGCAGCAGCAGCAGCAGCAGCAGCAGCAGCAGCAGCAGCAGAAGAAGAAGAAGAAGAAGAAGAAGAAGAAAAGACGGAGGAAAAAAGTCTCAATATTAAGAAATGTTTCATACATTGCAATGTATTAACTTGCATTTTGAGTAATTGATAGGTGTACAACAATGAAAAGTAGATCGAATACAAGTCCCAAACAGTGGAATTTATCAACGGAAATTTAAAGGAAAGAGTAGTCGATGAGAAAATAAAAGTATAAATAAAAGAAGTCTCAAACCTTTCAAGTTTTTGACCAGAATTTACAGGAGAGTGTAAGCGTATGAGAAGGAAAATATGGAGGAAAATAAATCTTATATATTCGAATTTATTTTTCAATGATTTTTGGAAACTTTAGGTGGAGAGGAAGATAAAAGGAAAGGAATCTTATACATTGGAATTTATTAAGGAGCATTCCGAGGAATGATTAGGGGAAGAGAAAAATAAGTAGAAGGAAAAGAAGTTTTATACATTGAAATTTATCGACTCCTATTTTGAGGAAGAATTAGGTATATGAGAAGGGACAGTGGTAGGAACAAAAGTTTCCTATAATCAAATGTATTAACAAGCATTTGGGGTAAGGAATATGGATACAGGAAAGATAACATTTGGAAAAGAAGAATCATACATTAAATAACAGCTGACAGATGAAGAGGGAGTTTTTCTAAGGTAATTGAGAAACGGTCGTGTCCTCTGCCCAAATCAGGATCAGAAGTTGTTTTTTTTTTTTTTTTTTTTTTGACATTCCTACTTAAACAGTTTTCTTCATGAAGGGCTCAACATGCATGTATAGTATGTATAGTAGTAGCATGTATAGTAGTAGTAGTAGTAGCAGCAGCAGCAGCAGCAGCAGCAGCAGCAGCAGCAGCAGCAGCAGCAGCAGCAGCAGTATAGTGATAATGTTAATAACAAAGATGACAATATAAAATAGAGACCTTTAGCTTAAATCATTTGAATCTTACGTATTCTCGTCACACTGTTTTACTTTTTTCTGTTCTTGTTTTTTTTATGGTTGGTTATATTATTACTATTATTATTATTATTATTATTATTATTATTATTATTATTATTATTATTATTATTATTATTATTATTATTATCTCTGTAAAACTATATTGAGGTTAGGTTAAAAGGATTCCCACTCCCCTTCTAATTAACACTATTTAGAGTGCTTATTCTTCCACGTTTAATTAATTTTGTAGCCATTGTCCCGTCTTTATTTGTAGGGATGAAAGGAACAGTTTACAACTTTAAAACAATGGGAACAAAATTAACCATTCACGGAACGTTGTTGTGTTTTTTTTTTTTTTTTTTTTTGTAGCAACTATGTTTTGTGATTGTCTCTTAGATTACGTAATTACAAAAATTGGATATGTGGTTTATCATATGTGTTTATTTGTATGAAGCGCAGATTATTTTTTTTTTTTTCGTCATTATAACAAATTGGCTGCAAATTCTCAGAGATATATCTGTTCTAAGTGAAAAACAAAATAAGGAAGTAAAACAACATGCAATCAGAGGTCTTTTGTAGTAACATTATTAGTGTGGAAAGCTGAACAATCTTTATCGTGTACGGAATTTGCTCTACGACAATTACCAAATGTAAAAAGTATAATAGGTACATGCAGGACAAATTTCAATGATGCAGTAATCTGATTGTTGTTTGTAGTGGCTCTCGAGCATTTAATTAGTATGCGGCTCTTGAGATTGGGCTGTCTTTATTACCGGCCGTGTATAATTATTAGATATTTCATTCCTTAGGGACTGTAGAGGTAATGGAAGTCAAAGCTGAACGCTGTACACCACAGCGATGATCCACATTCACCTGGCAGAATGAGAAATTGATTAGAATTGGGTAGCATATCCTATATCAGGAAATATTTTCACTGTTTTGTTGGTTATTTTCAACAAAGTAGAAATGCTCATCATCCTGAGGAATAGATTAATGAAGAGAACCTTCAACTTTTAAGGACCTCCGAGAACTGGCAAAGTATCTGCAGTATGTTTTCATCTCAATGTACAATGTCGTATTTCATGGAGATCTCGCCAAGAGAGCACAAACAGCACACTTCAAAGCAAAATACATAGGATTAAACTGGATACATATTGTTAAGCTGAAATCACCTTTAAGCTAGAGATTTCTGAACCTACATGATTAGATTCAGTATTATGTACTGTTGTTGAGTATCTTTTTGGTAAATCTCTCTTTGGTGAAATGAAGTGGAATGCCAAGAAAATAATGTCAAGAAGAAAAGAAGAATATTCTCCTACGAGAACCAGAATAGCAAAACTAATCCTGGTAAGAGCATAAAACGAATGGTAGAGAAAAAAAATCAAAGCAAAAAAAGAAAAAGAAAGGTCGAATGTAATTTTGGATATTAAAGCGCTGTTAAAAGTAAATAGATGTAAATTTCCCACTTTTATACATTTATCTTGGTTCAGAATAATGATTTAATTAATGCGCAGGGGACAGATTTTTTCGAGTATCCTGAGAGCATAATTACTCCCACGTAATTGTGAAAGCTATTTTATTGAAACTAAAAGAAACGCAACCTCTCGCTTTTTTTTTTTTTTTTTTTCCTCTTACCATTTGACATTTCAACATTTTGATCTTCTCAGTTCCTTATATAAGATTGTAGATTGATAACTAAATATTCAGTCCTGACAACTTAATATCATTGCACAAACATATGTAATTCTTTATGTGATTAGCATGGATCGACGCAACTTCTGGCTATTTGTATTCGTTTTGTCCTTTTATGATTTCTCCTTCTTTTAAACTGCTTTGACGGAGTTGCTGTAGTTAGCATAATTTTTTGCAGCACAATGTAGAACCATAACACACACACACACACACACACACACACACACACACACACACACACACACACACACACACACACACACACACACACACACACACACACACATATTAATCAATATCGCACGACTGAATACCAAGCTACATGATCGAAATTTGCTCCCACGGTCAGGCAGAAATATTTTGCATATGTTTCCTTGTAGCTCGAAATCCTGTGTCACTTGTTGTAATTCCGTTCTATATCTTATGTTGTTGTTGTTGTTGTTGTTGTTGTTTTTGCTCTCACATTAAAGCAATTTTTATATAATACTGTACTATAAATAAGTTAGTTTTTCTAAAGGTATATTCATTATTTTGTCTTGGTATTCATTCACCGTGTTCCTCTAGACTTTAGAGTTTTAAGCTAGTTTTCCATATAACATTGCCCACCTATCAGTTTTGTTTGGTTTCCTTCACTGAAAAATTTCAATTCTCCTTGCCTTTTGTGTTGGTTTTATTTTTTACCAGAACGGGAAGACGACGTTTATCTAATAAAAAAAGAGCAATAATACTAATAACAATAATTGCATGTTTAATGATAAGCTCTACCCATTGAGCGTTAAGACCCTCAGGAAATGTTATTGAAGTACATAATAAACAATACTCCAGTTATTGAAAGAGTTTTGATCAATCTAGATTTTCAGGAAAGGGTGTTTGGGGAACGAGGAGAGAAAAAGAGGAATGGAGAGATGGAGATGGGGCCTTTAGAATGTTTCAGGTTTCACAATGAAGTGAAGTTGGGCTTTTCGGGGGGTATAAATTATATACCATATCGGTAGTTCTTTCTAAAAAGAAAAAGAAAGATAAGTATAAAAATATGAGGAAATATGGTTCGTATATTTCATTCAACCAATCTTGGGAGAAACATCTGAGGCGTCAAAGTCTACCAGAAAAAAATGAAAAGTTACCTTAGAGAAGGATTTCTAATTTGTTTCAAGAAGTGGTTGATTACTACCTCGACTCTGAAAAAACGAAAAATATCTCTCTTCAAAGTGTCATTAGTCTGGCGTGCAAATGTTTTAAGGGTGTATAGGCAGACCCTAAGATGACTCTTGAAAGGTCTGGCATATATGAATACCTTGGTTTGTCTGCATCGGAGATTTACTGCTTCTTATAATTTATGGCATGTTCAACCATTTTTCTTGGGTCTCTCTCTCTCTCTCTCTCTCTCTCTCTCTCTCTCTCTCTCTCTCTCTCTCTCTCTCTCTCTCTCTCTCTCTCTCTCTCTCTCTCTCTCTCTCTCTTCTCTCCTTATCAGCTTTTTAATTTTTTTTTCATTTAGAAGGTAAAATCATGTAATTATAATAAAGAAAAAGTCACTATGATCCTTGAAGCTTCCCGTTCATAATCTATTGTGATATTGTTTTGCCTGAAAGGAAAAATTAAGCAATTAATTTTCATCTTCGTCAAGGTTAATAATGAACTTGAAAATTGAGGACTTCATCGCAGTTTTACCTTACCATAGCGCACAGTGAGAAAAAACAACCATTTGTTGTTGGGACTGCCTTTTAGTTGTTTAGTGAAAACAATGAAACGGAGCTTTCTGCAAGTTAGAAAGACGCCACACAACTTCTTTGGAGAAGACTCAAAAACGTTTTCCTTAGACAATTTAAAAATAGTCTTGCGTGTGATAAATGTGCTGCAGGGATTGTCATGTGTGAAGGCACTGATATAGCCAAGCAAGTGACTATTGATATTGAAGGTACAACTCTGGAATTGTAGAGTGAGGACGCGTTTCACTTCTGTTAAAGTGAGACAAGCTAATAATTATTAAAGGTGACGGGCTCAACAAGTCTAATGTGATAGAATGCTTTGACTGTTGTAAACAAATAGAAATATCGATCAGACCTTCCAAGATTGTGCAACATATTTAGGTACATAACATTTCACAACGTACGTGAAACCCCCTCGTTCCCTCCATTCTGTATTGCGCTATCGCCGGAGACACCTTGGGTCGCTGACAACTCCATCGTGTCAGGCACATACAAATCTTGCCTTAACGTTCGTCATAGGTCAAAGAAGATATACATGTGCAGTGGTCGGGTAGGTTGTCGCCCGGCCATCCATAACCTCCAGGCAATGGCATCTGTGACTTACTGTTTGTTGGAGGCACAGTTCTATTCCTGCCCGGGACGAGTGTGTTAGCTTCGGCCACGGCCACACTTTCTGGATTTTATTCTTCCCAGCTATTGGAGTTTTCGTCACTGTGGAGAAATTTCATTTATTTTCTTTGGGCTTGTTTTTCCAGGAGTTTTCCCTTTTTCTCTTCCACTTTCAAGAAGTGAATGTCTATTTTTTGGTTGTCAAAAGGAAACTGACCAGTCAAACTAACACAATAGTATTGCAATACCATGTGGTAGTTTTCTTGATAAAGATTTTTTAATGAAAAGGTTGAAATAGCATTACAAACTGCATTTCAAAGTCTTTGTTAAAAGAAAAAATTATGCTTATGTTTGATTGGATAGTTGAGTGCAGTATCTCGTGGACCCACCTCGTTCCATTAACCGTAAGTAATGTTTGCATTCTTCCTTCGATCATTTGCTCCACTTTTCCAGCTTTTCCATTCACGATTCACGTGAATCTTACTCCTCATGTGGTTACAATATCTTTTTTGTTTTGTTTATTCCGTGGGTTATTCTCTATCGCTATATCCATATACGTAAAATAGATGACGGGTGTTCTGCATGAATTTTAATCTATGGCATATCGTGCGAGTAGACCTTTTATGTTGGCCTTAATATTACAGCACGAAATAAAACTGCTTGCGTTTCTGATGATGGATAAAAGACAGACTGAGAATGATATCATTCCTCTACAACTGAGCTTAGAATAATCAATACGTTTGCTGTCGTCTTATATTAAATATATTGGATAAAACTTAATACATCTACCTACAAGAGATTTCATTGTTCTCCGCTGTCATCAAGCGATATCACAAAATATAAATATGTTGAATATTCTATTATTCAGGATGTTCCATGTAGAACAAGGAATTGTGTGTTTGTGTGTGTGTGTGTGTGTGTGTGTGTGTGTGTGTGTGTGTAATATAAAGGTGTAATAACCTTCTTCGTGTTTACAATCTTTTTGAAATACAAAAAGCGACGTAAATATAAAGTCTGAATCGAGAAAAAAAAAGTTGCATAGCTCCTGTAAAGAGGAAAGTAAAAAAGCACTTAAATAGTCAGCTCAGTTTAGCTCCCATGGTGCATTGTGCTTCAAACCACACACATAAAGTTTCGCTTTCTGAAATGAGCTCCACACAAATCCGAGCATACCACGCGTTTTTTTTTTTTTTTTTTTTTTTTTTTTTATGTCTGTAAAGTACTCATAATATCCAAGTGTTTCGACCAATGGGTTTTTTCATGTAAAGGAAATTCTTTATTCAAATAAATGTAGGGTTTTGGTGTTTCACTTGAAAACAATAATTGGGGCTAAGATTTAGTACTTTGATTTTTTTCAGAAAACTGTAACCGAATATGTATATTGTGCCGATATTTTTTTTTCTCTGGAAGTTTTATTCAAAAGTGACAAGAGCACTAGATTAGCAGCAGCATTTTTTTTTTTTTTTTTTTTTTTTTTTTTTTTTTTTATGTCTGTAAAGTACTCATAATATCCAAGTGTTTCGACCAATGGGTTTTTTCATGTAAAGGAAATTCTTTATTCAAATAAATGTAGGGTTTTGGTGTTTCACTTGAAAACAATAATTGGGGCTAAGATTTAGTACTTTGATTTTTTTCAGAAAACTGTAACCGAATATGTATATTGTGCCGATATTTTTTTTTCTCTGGAAGTTTTATTCAAAAGTGACAAGAGCACTAGATTAGCAGCAGCATTTCCGGCTTCATCTCATAGTGGAGGCAGTTGCTATTACTTATTCTCTTTAATTACTTCGGGCTTCTTGGTGTAACTGTCTGTGATTATGATGATGATAATGATAATCTTGTATACCTGCAGGATTGTGGACTCCTGACCCACGGCTGCTACTGGGGCCCTACGAGGAGGACGAGCCACGGAGACTTACCAACGCCCGCTTCCTCACTGCCAACAATACCATCACTACCGTCCAAGTGGGCACCACCGCCGCCCTGCGCTGTCAGATCAATGACGTGGCGGAGCACGAGACGGTAAGACACCAATGTGTATCACTTTTGTTCTTTCAGACTCGGCAACAGGAAAGCGCGTCCATCTTGGCACAGTGCAGTTAGCTGTCACTTGTTTGCCTATGTTTTCAGTTATATACTGCATCGGAAAGTAGGATTTCTTTCTTCTTTTTTTTCGTTTTTTCCCATGGTTAAATGAAAGTGTCTCTGTGGTGAATGGAGTTCAGGGTCATAATTAGCAGCGTCAGAAGTGCCGCCTGTCTGCATGACGACGTACTAACCACACTAACTGCCTCTGTGTCCCCGTTAACCTAAATTGAAGCAACAATTTACTCCAAGCGAATAATCTATTTCGGAATGCTGCAGCTTTGATCTGAGAGCCGATAGCGTACGCACCCGCCGAAGAGAGATGGAACAAATCCTTTCCTACGAATTAGAGAACGTAGGAAAAGGGAAAACCATTTTGTCAGAAATACTTTGCCTATTAAGTTACCGTGGTTCAGATACTTTGCGCGCCGTGTATCATTAAAGGTAGTGGCGAGGCTGGTGTGTGTCCCCAGAGGCGGTGCACAGGACAGCCAACCTCTGAGTGCTACAGGGCAAATCTGGTGACTGAATAGGAAGCTGGTCCGGCGGAGATCCTCACTGGGCTGATCACCGCTGCATGCTGTTGTTGTTGCGCTGCGGGCATTACCATACAGATGACATCTCGCCCCGTCAGCTTCACCCGCCCGCCCCGGTCACTCCTCCTCTGGTCCGGTTTATTGGCGTGGATTATCTGTCTGCTGAAGGCGATGTGTCCGATGAGTTTGTTCCCTTTTGCTGGCATTGCCCTTGATACCCTGAACGTGGACTGTCAGTGGTGCTGCCTCACACAAGGAAAGACACCTTCCTGGCGACACACTCAAACAATGCGTATACAATAGTAACAATACCGTCGTTATCACCAATATTAGAGGAGTCTTCAAAATATGAAACTCTACATTTTGAAACACCAGTATAACACCTCCCCCACCCCCCCAGCATCCAAAGAAAATAAATAATAGGATTAACAGTATCACAACCACTTCTGAATGCATTATCACTATCACCAGTTCTGTCAATCCTAACAATATAAAGAAAAGAAGGAAATACTGTAGATAAATAACACTACGACAACTGTTACTACCAATAACAAGCTCAACGAATTTGTCAAGCATATCGTGAAACCAGTAAGAGTATAATGTATACATTGTGCATAATCGGATGATCATCATATATCTGACATCCACTATCGAATCACTCCAACGAAAAAGCTTTTCTCATATCTCTTTCCTTTCATCTCTTGTCTTTTATTGGTCTTCTCTTACTGGATCACACCCCCAAAAAAATATCGCTGCGATCGTCTCATGATCTTGTTTTCTGGCAGACTTTGATCCTGTGTCCTTTCTAAGCTTTTCATCTTGTCATCCTGTCATTCCTTGTGCTTTATCATAACGTAAAATCACGATATCTTTCCTTTGACATTTTACTGTATACATGAAGAGAACATTATTAGTGTCTTCTCCCTTTCTCTATGTGCATTAGTTATTTTCTCCTCAGTTGTTGCTGCTGTTTTTTCCAGCCTTCAAATTTGTTTTTTACCATAAAAGTAGAAACGTACATTGGTTATGTTCCTCGCACCATCTATGTTGAAATATTAGCTGTCTTTTTTCATTTTTTCATGGTAATTCGTCTAAGGCAGCACTTCCTTTGTATTGTTTTATCGTTATTAACATTGTTTCATAATGGTGGGACAAGTTTTCACTATGTTTCTCTCACTTGATATATCGTAGAGTTTTCCGTATAATATCATTTATTTCTTCTTGTGATACTATTAGATCTTCAATTACTCGTGTAGAAGATATCATAGTCTCCCATTCAAGCTTGTCTAATACGTGAGCGTTTCTGTGGAGTTAGTCATGGGAATATATAATGCTTTGTAGATAACGTTAGTGATATGTAGATTAATACTTTTTGCACTTTTTATCTCTTATTATTTTACAGTATCAATTACTTATCACGTTAAAATACTCATAAACATACTCAAACACACACACACACACACACACACACACACACACACACACACACACACACACACACACACACACACACACACACACACACATCACTGCGTCTCCTTTCAGCCACCTTTCCTTTTTTCTATCACTGTAACTTTCATGCCTGATGTTCAAAGGGCATCGTCTCTATCATTGCTGCTGCAGGAGGCAGCCGACCTGACGCAATAATCGCTTCCTATCAGAGGTCCTTTCTCCCTTACACGATTCTCCCTGTCATTCCTGAGTTTTTGTTTAACTCAGCCGTACCACTAATGGAATTTTCAAGGTCTTTGCACCTAACATTCTCCGCCAAAGGGGAGCGCTCGAACCATAAAAACAAAAGTGGTGATTAAGACGGAGACGAACCGCACCACTGGAAAGCGAGAACGTTTATGAAGCGAGCATTCTGTATAGAACCATTTCTGAGTAATATTCATGGTCTATGAATACACACATTCGTACACTAAAGGCTATGAAAGGATTATATTTTTTTTTAACTATTCCAACAGCGTTTCTACACCAAATGCATGCATGTAGATTTCCTAGTTATAGTGTTCTGGATGTGAGAATAAACCCTTGCTTTTTTTTTTTTTTTTTATCTTCTCTCTCTCTCCCACTGGTGAAAGTAATAAAACTACCCTAAAAGTTCACAGAGAACATGCAATCACCTCCTTTAGGACTCAATGCAGTGTTTGTTATCCATGAGGCTTCTGGTTGCTAGTCTGGATATCACTCGTAATATCTCTCTCTCTCTCTCTCTCTCTCTCTCTCTCTCTCTCTCTCTCTCTCTCTCTCTCTCGCTCGCTCTCTCTCTCTATATATATCTTCCTCACACACACACACACACACACACACACACACACACACACACACACACACACACACACACACACACACACACACACACACACACACTCAATTTTCCGGGTTTTGAGTCACCTTTTAGAATGATTCTCCTCCTCCTCCTCCTCCTCCTCCTCCTCCTCCTCCTCCTCCTCCTCCGCCTCCTTCTCCTCTTTCTCCTCCTCCTCCTCCGCCTCCTTCTTTTCCTCCTTCTCCTCTTCCTCCACTTATATCCTTACGCTTCACCACTTCGACACATCTCATACTCCCACCTTCATCTTGCTCTCGCGCACCGCTTCAATGACTTCTCCATCTGTAATATATATTTGTGTCCCTCTACAGGTTTCGTGGGTGAGACGGCGCGACCATCACCTCATCACTCTAGGCAGTCACACGTACAGCAACGACGACCGCTTCCATGTTTCACACTCCCCGCCCTTCAAAATCCCACCGGGCAAGGGCAAGGTAAATCATCACTACCACTCCACTCGTATTACTTCTAGATACCGTAGCATTAATCATTGGTGAAGGAAACACAAGTAAGGTTTTAATACTGTGATTATTATTTCCCGACTAGGTTTGGAATTCACATCAACAAATCGTGTTAGGAAATTAACTACCCAGCTCTTTTATCCATGTTTTTTTTTAATTCTTTATATAAAGTGTTGAGTAAGTTTAGGGAATGAATTTTAAAACAAAGACAATGTCTAAACAATGTCATTACTTCAAAAGTTATTTTCGGACTCTTTTCAACATTTATCGAGGAAATGCAGTAAAAAATCATTTTACTTTCTTTTTTGGTTTGTCAAAATGTAAAGGTATTAAGGGCAAATTTGAAAGGCAACAATGGAATAATTTGAATTTTGTGCTATCTGCTCTCTTATATATGTTTATTCGTATTGTCTAGGGCTCTAGGTTACCTCATATGAACTAACAAGTTTATTTTAGCAGTCAAAGATTAGGGAAACTATAATGGATAATCTATAAACGTTCTTTCAGACGTTTCATGAATATTTGATAGTCTTTTTTTTTTTGGGGGGGGGGGCGGGGGAGGGAAGGACGCCGAGTGAAAGTCTGAATGCAATTTTCGTGCAGTAAATTTTAGTTTGGTTGAGTGAGTTTGTTTTTTAGATAATGACTACATGCTGATTGATTATAGCCCAGTACTGTTGCCATAATGGATGAAAACTTTGCACAAATTAAAGTGTCTGGGAGAGCATACACGTGTTACATGGAATGTTATTAGCTCTAGTTTTAATTAATTGACTTACCTGGAATCGGGGAAATGAATGTACCAATTAACAGGCGTACTACTTACCTGGTTATGTAACTAAATTCTTGTGATTCTCTCTCTCTCTCTCTCTCTCTCTCTCTCTCTCTCTCTCTCTCTCTCTCTCTCTCTCTCTCCCCGTGTCCTCCCTCCTGGCCGACCCTCCGCTCACCTCCCGCGGCCGCTAACCACGCCATAACCCTCTGGTAACATGTAATTACCCGCCGTGTGAGCAACAGAGCACCAACGCCGGCGGGACACAGGGGCAGAGATGCTCCCTTCGTTCAACAGGAGTTTCGACGTTATTGTTTCATACCCCTTAATTATCTGTCAGGTGTCCGCTGCCAGGCCACGTCCGGGCTACCTGAGGAGGACGGGGCGCCTCCCTCGGCCGCCCTACCATTGCCATACTTATTGCGCCTCGCAGGAAGGTTCAGTGTGCTTTGTTCCTCCCTGCAGCAGCCGCTGTGCTCCGACTGACCGGCCGATATGAATCGTATGCGCAGTCTTTGTAAGTATGGCGGTGATATTTTTCACCGGGGACATGGCTGATGATTTTTGTGGCTCTGTGTTCCCTCCCGTCGGAGCGTCAGCGGCGCCATGTCCCTCACCACTCGCCACTCCAGTCACCAGGTGCGAGCTGGAGCTGCTCCCTTCCTCCTCGCCTCCCTTCCCCCTGGTCGTGTCAGTCCTGCTGGAGGCCACCTGGGGGAGGGAAGGGCGAAGAAGACACGCCACATGGCCTGGCTCGACCTCCCGATGCGCCGCGTCAACGTGCAGGCGTCCAGGCCCTGCGTGAGC
>CM035198.1:12303810-12316086 GCA_020233015.1 Callinectes sapidus | reverse complement strand
AGAGAGAGAGAGAGAGAGAGAGAGAGAACGCATCCCGAGAAGACACAGGAATCGATACGACTTTTCATGTTCTATAATGGAACAATAGAGAAGTACCCGTGTTGAGTCTATTGATTAGGTGATAAGGTCCGTCAAGAAGAGCTAAGGGAGCTGCTCACATGATGCATTACCTCCCCCCATTAATAAATACATTTTTCAAGTGTGTGTGTGTGTGTGTGTGTGTGTGTATGTGTGTGTGTGTGTGTGTGTGTGTGTGCATGTTTTCATATTTACCTCCCGCGCCTCACTATTTCTTCTTTTTCACGATTCTCAAAATTTCATCCTTTCCATGGTCTCTGGTTCTTAAAGGTCATGGGATCGAGGAGCAGGCTTTCTTGAGGTAGACTGACGCCTCCAGCACGGTATACTAAGTGCACCGTAATTATTGTGGGGCAAGATTGTTGCTCCATGAATTTTTAGCCTCACTCTGTGAACTGCGGGAAGAGGCAAGAGGTGGAGAATTGCCTTGCTGTGCTGCCACTGGCTTTTGAATTCACAGTAGTCTTTATCTGGAAACGATATTGACTTTGGGGAAAAGTTGGTGCATCGTAATCGTTCTGTATATACAGGATCAAATAGCCATTTAATGCATGATTTATCTTTTTTTAATCAGTTTAATTTAGAAAAAGTTAATTGCAGTGTCTACATTCCAATAAATAGATAAAAAAAGTGTATATTTTGTATGAAGAACAAAACATTTGGAAAAAAATTTGTTCATGAGGAAAGGACTTATTGTTTCACACGTTTCTTGTTAAGATTAATTTTTAAGTCACCATAATTTGCCTCTATCATTCTCCAACACCCATTTGGGCTGATTGATGGCCTTGATTGATGGCAGGTTGGTGTGAGCTCCGCCACAGTCTCACGCAGCGTGACTTAACCAATATTTTATCCTCTGGAAGCATTTTCGCCATATCGAGCTGGTTGTTTCTGGAAAAAAATGCAATATTTATTCACTAAATTAACAGCTGCTTCAGGAGGAATGAAAAGGAAGTTAGCCCAATATTATGGAAACAAAAATTGAAATGTTAAATAGGATGAGCTATGTAGTAAGTGGCACTAAACCTGGCGCGCGTGGGGAGAGCTATCCAATTTGGGAATTTAAAATTAAAGGGTAACACCTGGTTATATGATCACGCTAACAAATGTTTTCCATTATATTTCTTTTTGAGACTCCCTTGGATAGGCCTTAAAACTGCAAAACTCACCTACGCTACTCTTGGTATCTATCACCAGTGCAGAATCACCAGGCCAGACGAAACTTGAATTGATGTAAATCGCAACAGTGAAGTTTTAGTCAAGACAAAATATTATTGTGCAGTGTCACTACGCCACTCAAAAGACACATCGAGAACCAGCCTTAAAGCTTTGTATATGGTATTTTAAAACTGAAAACTTAGTATATTCAATGTATACTCTACATATTACGTAACAGCGAATATATTTATTAAAACAAGAAAAAAGTTCTCTCTCTCTCTCTCTCTCTCTCTCTCTCTCTCTCTCTCTCTCTCTCTCTCTCTCTCTCTCTCTCTCACACACACACACGAAAATAAAAGGTTTTTATGCTCCTGTTTTTAAATGCCATCAAATGAATTATACCCATGAATGTCAAATTCAGTTAAATAAAATTTTTAAATGCACAATTTCATTAAATTCACTATTGTTGTTCTAGCCGTAAGTCAGACTATTAAAGTTTAGTAATGTCAAACTTAAAAAAAAAAAGGATAAAACACCTGCATACAACTGTGGGCAACAATCAGTGTTATAGACAGGTTCCCAGTGCAATGTTGTCAGTATTATTATTATTAGTATTGGTATTGGTGTAGGTAATAGTATCGGAATCAGTAGTAGTATCGGTATCGGCCCAATTTCTGTGGTATCGGTATCGGTCAAAATTCGGGTATCGGTACATCTCTAACGATAAATAAGTAATTGTGCTAGGAAAAGTATAAAATCTACATGCACTAACTATTTTTTTTTGCCTCTGTTTTTCTCATTCTTTTTTACTTAGCTTGAAAATTGAACGCAGCAAACTAATGCAAGCCGGAGTACGTTTTATATATTGGTCCACTACTAGATAGACGAATCTCTCTCTCTCTCTCTCTCTCTTTGAATGCCCCACTTGACATATTCCTGGTTTGAATGTTTGCTCTGGTGCTTCGTTAGTGAGATACCACAAACAGAACTACTTCCCAAACCTCTGCCTGCCAACTCCACAAATTTGAAATCCTTGTTCTAAACACTGCAGTATTTTACTTCTATTTGGTGGTTTGCTTAGGGCCCCTGACCTAAAATAGTTGAGCGTAACATCGTTGTTTAAATTCTTTTACTGCCAACAACCGAGACAATGCTCTATGCCGGCTGGTCTAACCCCCCTCCCCCACCTCTCTCTCTCTCTCTCTCTCTCTCTCTCTCTCTCTCTCTCTCTCTCTCTCTCTCTCTCTCTCTCTCTCTCTCTCTCTCGGTGTTTTCATATCTTCACATTTTCAACATGTTATTTCACTTCCGTCTTTTTTTGTGTGTTTCATACTGTTTTTTTTTTTTTTTATCTCAGAGACCAAAAGCAAGGGTGTCGAATCACAGAGAGAAGGATTTTTTTTTCTAGATTAACTGTTGAAATAGATCCCGTCACTTCAGTATTATTTTTTTCCTTTTATAAAATACTCAATGTTTTTGTATTGCTTCTACGTTTGTTTTGTTGGCATTGTTCTACGTTATTTGTAGCACTGCACTCAATTTTTTTTTTTTAAGTAGTGTACACTAAACATTTAATTTAAATTTCCACTCTTTATCAGTGGTCTGGAAAGTTGATATAAAATGTTGTTTCCACGTTAAACAAACTGACTTAATTCTCAGCTATTCTTTTCCTTCCCTCTATCCTTAACTCTTTCTTTCAAGCCCCCCCCCCCCCTTTTTTTTTTGTTCCCCTTTTCTCCTCTCCTTACTTAGTCGTTTTTCTTTCTTTGTCCTTCATTGCCTTTTCTCTGTCTCTCTTCCGGATACGAGTACTCCTATTATATTGTAGGGATTTTATTTTAAACCGACTATCATTCTGTCGTGTTTGTGATTTCTTTCCTTTTTAAGCTTTTTTTTGTGTTAATATTGTTCTTTCAGTTTTAATGTTTTCTCTTTTCCCTAACAGTTATATGATTTTGTTTTTCATCAAAGCTACGTACAGTTAAGCATAAAGTCTTTCTTTTTTTTATTCTCTTTCAGTTCCTCATTTTCTATTGATTTGTAATGTATAAACAACGCAGTATTTTTGCTGGTTCACTCCGGTGTGATAAGCGCCATATAAAGTCATCAGGAAGGAGATCTCACATTTGACTTTTATTCTTTTTTTATTTTTCACTGGTATAAACCAAAAGGACATGACATAATTTTGAAATGTAAGAATGTTCTGAGTAGATCATTTATGTCGTCTTGCTAACTATTTATATATTTTTCACCTCATCTTGATTTTTTATTAGTTTCAATCATCCTGCAAAGTTAGTTAGAACAGTATAAAAGATAGATAAAACCTTTCAGTACTGGAGCGCATTTTCATATTTATTCTTCTCATTTTTGTTTTCTATACAGCAATAAAAACTCATGTCGGGGTAAAATAGTACAGCCGGTGGCCATTAGTCTTTTAACTTCCATAGACCCTTACTAATGTTAATAAAATTGTCTAATCTCAAGTAAAACTAAAAAATAAAAAAATGTTTTCCAGTGCTGAATGAACTAATAGTTCAGACAAATTAAACGCAAAACTACATATTCCTATATGTTTACTTCCTTTGTAGATATGTGTCCCTCTTTCTGCCTTACTGAGGAGAAGTTATTTATGATCTGTTTACTGACTAGTGCGGAGTTTCTTGCACTTATTATTAGATATACGCATTATGGAAGACTGGTAGTCCAAAGCACAAAATAAATCTTTAACCAAGTGTACCGTTTATTGGATAGAGTGAATTAATCACAGTACCGCATCAGAGGCTCTTTAAAAAGGTTAGGGTGCACAGAATAGATGGAGATATATTAGGATGGATAAAAGAATGGTTAAGTGATAAGCGTCGCAGAGTTGTTACAAACGGCACTAATTCAGAGTGGGTCCAGTTATTTAGTGGGGTGCCAAAGGAATAAGTTTTAGAGCCACCGTTATTTTTAATATAAATTAATGATTTTGATGGAATTACCAGTGATACTAGTAAAGTAAAGAATTAGGTCAGATTCTGCTGATATCGCCTTGCAGGCAGACTTGGATAGGATGAATGAATGGACACACAGATTTCTTATGTCCCTATGTTCTTATGTAATGAATAATGAAAAGCAAGCCGGCGTATGTACGAATATGGAATGCGAGATGATTCCTTTACAAAAATCTTCAGTTGTTTTTATTTATGATTTTCAAGTTGTATTTATGATAATGATTCTATCGAGACTAAGTGGTTAGGGAAAACCGACTTATCTTTTTGTGACTGTCCCTATTGCGTCTTGTTGTGGCCTCCGAAAGATTCCAGTAAAAATTGGATTAAATTTATGATGTTAGAAAACAGCAGCTTAGCTAAATGTGCAGCCTTTGTTGTGAGAAAGAGTGCCTGGGTAACGCTGACAAAAGTTTTTTTAGTTTTGTTTTTGTTTTGGAAGGCGTGCAACATTGTTATCTAAAAAGAAAAAAATGCAAGGTCACATTATTCCATTTTAGTTTTAGTATTTTCGTATATCTATTTGATTAAGAAGAATGTTACTAATCACTGGGAAGTATTATTTTTTTAAATTAAACAATCGTATAAATTACCACTAGTTAAAGAGTCTCAAAAACTTTTGTTAATATTTATATCGTTGTGAAAATATTATCTTTCTGTGCTCTTTTAAAATGTTTGTCGAAGAGAAAAAATCAGGGAAACGCCATAAAATTCGCTAATGGGAAAATTGATCACGAATAACAGCTTCAACAGTATGGTTTGCCCTGTACTTTATATGCAACTGATAATTAATTTGCTGCACTAGGTATGATGCGGAGAATAGCGTCGGGATGACCGCAAACCTTGGTCATCAGAATCGAATATTACGTTGCTAGATTATCTGTCGGGCTAGCTCAGAATGACGTAGCTTTGCTACCAAGAGAAGCCACTATATACTTGCAATACGATGTGGCTGCTACCATATGCGTACTCATGTATCATAATTGTGAATTGTCCTTGGGTACTAATGTAATTCACTATAATGTATATACGTCATCTTTACCTGAACAATTGGAAATAAATACATACATATTCATTTTCTGTATCTCGGCCAAAACTGGTTCCAGCAGTAGCAGGGAGCGTTTTTTTTTTTTTTTCTCCTCTTCTGCGCCTGTGAACTGACCCTTTTACCACGTTTGCAAAACGCTTACTTCGATTCAACAGCAATAAAACAAAAATTTTGCACAATGAAAAAAAAAAAAAAACGTAAATACAAAACGCGAATATACAAAGGGTTTAAAACACAAAGGCGCGGAAGGAACACCGTAGCTATGAGACACAAAAGGAAGACCAATTGGAGGCGGTACAATGGACTGGGCCACGAGCGGCGCTAGCACATGGCCGGACAACGCTTCTGGATCTCCCGCCCTGACCCGCCTGACGCCGCTGCTCTGTAGGCCAAATGTTTTATGTTATTTGTGCCTGCACCTTACTTTTAAGTCATTTGAGAGAGAGAGAGAGAGAGAGAGAGAGAGAGAGAGAGAGAGAGAGAGAGAGAGAGAGAGAGAGAGAGAGAGAGAGAGAGAGAGAGAGAGAGAGAGAGAGAGAGAGAGAGATTCACGCCTAACCGAACCTTAACTAACCTAACAAAACTAACGTCAAGTAGTAAAAGATGCTCAGTTTAGCTTCCATGAATTCATTCATATCCACAACGAGCAGTGTTTGTGCGTAAGATCCAGTTATGAAACCAAACTGATAGATTGTTACTGTATTTCAACATTGCCTTGATTGAGTTATTATTGTGTGCTTCACAATATTAAAATACAAATTTCTAAGCACTTGTAATCACAGAATTAAAGCTTGTCATAATAAAGATAAAAAAACTTATAATCACATAATTAAAGCTTGTCATATATAAATGAAGTATATGAATGTGTAAATAAGGTCAGATAGTGTAACCCCGACGTTTATTGTAACATCAAGATTTACCGTCACATCTGATGCATTAATTTACTGGGCTTGCATAATTAATAATGGTTTATATATTGTAAATTCCCTAGGCAAATCCAGGAGGAAATATACTCATTAATGGAATGCTGAACGCTCTGGCTGAATTCACTGATTCATTTGCTTATCAGATAGTAAAAATTATCTTATGATAAATTCGAACTGCGTGGTGCTTTATGTTGAAGTGTTTCAACAGTCACGATAAAATGTAATGAAAATGAGTGTTTAACAACAATTATTTGTCTTCATATACTTTCTAAAGTAGTGCAGCTAGGATGGAGTGCAGCATACCTTTCCCGAGCCACAAGTCACGATGGATGTCAAGGAACAACACGTCTTCACTGTCACTTTTTTTTCTGTGCTGGCGGCCTAACAGCTCACCAAGTTGTGTTGTTGAAAGACTGTCCCGATTTAGCAAAGGTGCGATTCTCTTACTTCATTTGGTGGTGCTAATGATAAGTGAAGATAATCCGTGTGAAAACATTAAGGTTGCAATTTTCTATTGCGAGATGTGAAAATAATGTCTGAGAAAAGGCTGGAATTTGTTTCTCTTCACATATAAATTCTAACCTGGTTAAATTTTTTGTCTACACGGGTGAGGTGTAGTTTCATAAATAAGACATGGAAGTAAGACTCCTAGACAAAAACTTTAGAGGTAAATATAGCTAGCTAGCTAGTTAGATAGATAGATAGATAGATAGATAGATAGATAGATAGGTAAGAGAGAAAAAAAATCATTTTTAATGATTTTCTTCATTGTTTATCCTTTACTTGACGCTTTTGAGCCATTTCGTTCTCTTTTGTTATATTTCCATGATGGCGTCCTCATCGTCTCTGCCATTGTGTTTCCTGCACCTGCCAATTGAATTGCCTTTCTTCCTCTTTTTTGGGCTTATTTTTGAAAGCTTCCGTTCCACACATGTGATCGCCATATTATAAAGTAAAAGGTAGATTTTTTTCTTTAATAGCAAATTGATAGTATAAGAATATTATTAGCAAGTAACAAAATCAAGATAATGTGCCTTTTCGTATGTGTAATGGTAATACGCAAATTACGATTCCATCAACCAAAAGAATGCTATACATGCTTTGAAAGGTTAATTAGATTCGGCACCGCACTGTTGAAACCTCCACATTTCTTACAGCGTTAAGCACGGCCAATGATTGTAACGAGAACGTTCCATTTTTTACATTTGCCTTCATACAAACTATAGAGGACAAAAGAGATATACAAGAGTTGCAAGAAAATATCTAAACAAGTAGAAAGGTCTGGTCTTCCTGGAAGTGTTTCTAATAGTAAGCTCTAAATAATATTGTAACGGTCTGTTCACGTTATTCTCATGACAAACTTTCCGTGACCTTGTTCCTCTTGCACCCTTGACCTTCACCCTTCTGCTTCCGAGATTACCTTCAAGTACTTCACCTCCTTCACGTTCTTAACGATGATCTGCTTCTTGTCATCGATCGTTGTTCTCAATTCATTACGTAAAATCACTGAATAAGACCAAGTTTTTTATATGTTCATTAATTTTCTTTTTTAGTTCTTTATGCAGTATATTCGCTCACGTATGCCCTTCATTCGAAAGCGCAAGAAAAGAGAGAAAGGGCATGTTCGTCTTTACCAAGGAAGGAATTGTGCGTCCATCACTACTAGCAGTAAAGTATGCCTTCCAACTATGCCTTCTGTTCATATTTCTAGGGACTCTCCTGAGTAGCAGCTTAGATAGAGAATGTTTGTTTTTCAGTCATTTATTGTAATAAAAATTTACGTGATAGATCAAAACTGTTTTTACCGTCGACAAACTTACATTTGTCTGCATTCATCATATAATAAGTTCATAATTTTAGCGCTTTCTGGAGTGCAAGATGCAAAAGATGCTTTACAGTGCCAAGTTACTTGGTGGTGGGTACGAAACACCTCACTGCACTCCCACTTCTCAGGATGCTCTCATTAACTCTCTCGGCGAACTATTGTCCGAATCCCCATCTTAAACCTCGCACCCAACGATATGGGGGAGGGCAAACCCCTTGATCGGCGCACTACCTGGCGGAGCCCTGCTGGACCGTGCGGGGCCGGTGGCCCGCCGCTCAGTCTGGCAGCGGCCGTGGTAGCGGCAAGTAGTGTGGTAAAGTCTTGCTTCGCCTCTCCCTGTCGTCCTCAGCCGTATTTCGTCATTAGCTGGTGAGACAAACGTCCACGTCCCTTCTTGTGCTCACGTGACAATAAATGTGGTACCGAATGTATATAATGATTTCAAAATGAATGTTCCTTAAAGTTCATTTGCAAAAGTTTGAACGTAAAGTATGCTCTCTTATTCTACTGCGGCACTGTGGTGGAAACAAATCATACGATAATTACCCATGCGAACCACAAGTGTGGAGTGGTAATCACAGGCCCCCTAACACACTGGAGGTTGTAGACGGAGGTCTATATACGGAGATACATAAGCCCCGAATTATTTAACTCTCACCATCCTCGCAGAAACACGAGGAAGTTGAGCAGGTACAATAGTAGGGTCATCAAGTGGAAAGCCAAGTGTGTGTATGTGTGTGTAGGCCGCCACCATGATGCTGCTTATGTGTCTGGCCGTCTTGCTGCATCTAGGTAAGTGTTCCACCTTGATAAATGTGCACGATTCTTCGCATCCCCAATTCTCCTTCCGTTCATTAAACTAAATTTTCTAGCATAATGTTCCGACATCGAGACAATGACCAGCTTCTTGTCATATCGAACAAAAAACACCGCATTGTCGCAAAATCCAGGAAGAACAGCGGTTGTGTGTTTCGTGTCTTCTTTGATTTGATGGAGTCCATTGTGGTGATAGGAAAAGTTTATCGCAATATGAGAAATCGATCAATGGAAAGGTGACGGGTGGACAGTTCTGAAGTTCATCCAAACAGGGAGTGCAGATAGGTGAACTTGCAGGATTTGACAGTAATTAAATTTGCCTGTCTCTTCCAACCAAAACATAGGTGTGTGTGTGTGTGTGTGTGTGTGTGTGTGTGTGTGTGTGTGTGTGTGTGTGTGTGTGCACGAATGAGTTAAGTGTGATATATTCACACACACACACACACACACACACACACACACACACACACACACACACACACACGATTTCCAATGAAGGTTATAAGAATTCTTAAAACATTATTTCAAAAGAGGCTTACTAAAACAAATAACGAAGTGCAGTTATTGACTCTTTATCTGATGCGTAGTTTCCTTCCTGACATTGCAAACAGACTTAAGAGACGTAAAGTCATGGGTCTGAAACACGGACGGCACTGGACGAGGTGCCCTTACTGATGAATATCGATTGACTCCAGCCCAGTTCCGGTATCTTCGCCCTGTGACATGCGACACTTTATGGTCACTGTATATTTTGCACACACACACACACACACACACACACACACACACACACACACACACACACACACACACACACATGCACACACTTTACGTTGAATTTATGGTAATTAGGAGTAACGGGTTATTTTCTTTATACTTAATTCTTTGTTCTTTTAGCCTTTTCCTTCTCCTCCTTCCCCCTTTGCCTTCCTCTACTCCTTTACCTTCTCCTCCTCCTTTGTCTTCTCTTCTTCCTCTTCCTCCTCCTCCTCATCCTCTTACTCCTGCCATGTTCTTGTTTCTATCTCCATACATAGTATCCTTTTTGCCTATGTGTTCTTTCTTTTGTGATCTTCTTTCTTCATTTCTTTTATTTTATTTTGTATAACATTACTAATATTTAAATTTTCATATTTTATTTTTAGTGTTTCTTAGGTACTTTATCCTTATATTTGCATAAATTGGACGAAACGAAAAATTAAGCATACAACTATTATGGAAAGAGGAATTTTGAAATGTGAATTCTTTGTATTTCCCTGCGATTTTTTTTCCTTGGAACTCCTCCTCCTAATCTTCCTGTTATGTTTTAGTCTTTCTTAGTATCGCTTGTTGTAGCTGTCTTCTTACTATTGTTTCTCTTTTTACATTGGTTCTTCGTCATCTTCATCTCCAAGTTCTCGTTCTCAGTGTGTGGTATTTTTGTTTTTCCTTACCACAATTATTTTTCTCATTTTCTTTCTCTCCATCTGCCACATATTGTTTCTGCAATATGTCATCCTTATTTTCCCCTGTTGTTCCTTCCAATCAATCCTCCTCCTCTTCTTCATCTTTAGCTTGAACCACCACCACCATTTCCTCTTATTGTGTAGGAGGGTTTTCTATCTCCTTTTGTTCTTGATATATATATATATATATATATATATATATATATATATATATATATATATATATATATATATATATATATATATATATATATATATATCTATATATATATATATCTATATATATATATATATATATATATATATATATATATATATATATATATATATATATATATATATATATATATATATATATATATATATCTTTTTCCACATATATACATTTGGAATTGTTATTTTTTTTAATTAACCAATATTGTAGTGTACCACATCAATGGAAATTATTCTTACTTTATTCCATTTCTTCCTTAATACCGTGAATGAAGATCTATAGAATAAAGGACTGCCTCTGCTAGACAATTCCTTTAAAAGCTTTGATAATTTGCTTTATTTTGTTGTTTTATATTAGATTATGCTTCATCATCAGCGGAAGCTTTTGGCAACTTATTTTTCGTATTCCATCACCGGATGAGCCTATTCTCTTATGTAATTTGACCTTAGAGAGATAGTGTTATGGCAACTCACTTCTACTCTCCGTTTCAACTTTCCTAGAACTTCCCTCTCCCTCTTTTTGATAGGATTACATGAACTTCGTCTGACTCGTCCCACATTCTATTATTTTTTTCATTTGTTTTTGCTGTGCCACATCTTCGGTATCTGAAGGATTCTTATTACTTACCTCTCTTCATATTTATGTTCTTCCTCTGTAGCAAACAACCTTAATCTTTTAGAGTTTGGTAATTCCATGCGTTAGATTCTTGGTAGTTGATGAATATTATTTCAAAGCGAGGTGGACAATTTACAATCGGGTATATTTTTTATTGGTACCATAGAAACGTATTTTTATAATTCATTATCTGTTATATTACCAAATTTGCTTGTTTCCCTAACTCATACAAATTTATTCAAGAGCATGTCAATATAAACTGGACAATAAAGCAAGTACAGTACTACAATTTCTTTGCATCACAAGGAAGGGCTTGAGGGGAAAAAAAGAAAAAAAACATTGTTGTATTTTGTATTTGTTCTTTTTCTCTTAATCTGTCAGTACCATTTTTAAAAAGTTTTTTTTCCGTTCCTTTTTATCATACTTCTTTTGTGCTACGGAAATTATACTTATTTTTGTAGTGGTTCTTTTCAAGGAAATGGACAGTATAAACTTGTTTGGAATAAAGCAAAAAGGGAAAATGGTTGTTCTTTTGATTGATTAGCTTTCAAGAATCAAGTAGCTGTACTTTGTTTTATCGTTTTATTTGTATATGTATTTTGTATTTGCTCACATTAAGATACAGAGTCATGCAAATCCGTTACTTTTCTTTTATTTACTTTTTAGTCTATTATTGCTGATTTACTAGATCGTTGCGAATAAATAAATGGTTATGAGCGTTACCGTTATAACCGAAGCCTTGATGAGATGATCTAACCAATACCAAACAGTTTATTGCTGGCCCAAACCTACAAACTATCACGTGAAAACATTACCATAGTGTATATTATGATTTTTATTATTTTTTTCTTTATTAAGAGGATGCATGCAAAGAACAATGGTTTCGTCTTACATTGTGGCGAGCGTTGCACTGGTAAGGCACGAGTGAGTCCATCTGTCAAGTGAAGCAATACACTTTTTTTTTTCAGGTTCAATGAATGATTTTCACTAGAAAGGAGTGTATGCATTGTTCCAGGTGATAATAATTCGATGCTCTCAATCACACACACACACACACACACATACACACACACACACACACACACACACACACACACACACACACACACACACACACACACACACACACACAACAGAGAGAGAGAGAGAGAGAGAGAGAGA
>CM035198.1:12289812-12293475 GCA_020233015.1 Callinectes sapidus | reverse complement strand
AGAAAGACAAAATATGCAAATAACAGTCAAGCAGTAGGACAACCTTTAATTTATTTACATTTTGCAGTGTCAACGGTATATGTCAAATATTCACAAGACTGAACTAAAAATTGGTCAAGAATATCACTTGAAAATTTACAATTTCACGTCATAACCTTCCAACCAGACAGAACTGCAACGCCCAACTGTCGCTCTTCCACTTATTTACTTTTATTCTCTCTCTCTCTCTCTCTCTCTCTCTCTCTCTCTCTCTCTCTCTCTCTCTCTCTCTCTCTCTCTCTCTCTCTCTCTCTCTGGCACATCAACACCGTGTTGACAGACAAAAGAAAATATGTACACAACTGAGTTTGTAGGGGAAAGTACGCGCTCTACTTTCTCACTTATGTAAACAAAATGTCATTCTTTAGATCAGAGAGAGAGAGAGAGAGAGAGAGAGAGGGAGAGGGAGAGAGAGAGAGAGAGAGAGAGAGAGAGAGAGAGAGAGAGAGAGAGAGAGAGAGAGAGAGAGAGTGTGTTTGTGGTGGGTGGAGACTTCTTAGAATTACCGCTTTAAAACATTATAGTATCGGAAATTGAACAAGCATTAAAGCAACATTTAAAACCGTACTATAAGAACTTATACATAATATGACACGCACACACACACACACACACACACACACACACACACACACACACACACACACACACATACACAAACAAACAAATATTAAAAATAAAACGTTACATTATGGAATAAGGAAAAAAAAGGTGATGAAAGTTTACTCCGAGTTCAATTCGTGCTGCCTACGAAAAACCCAAGAAAAAAATGTGGAGATCGATGACTTACAACAACAGAACGTGAGGAAGCCACTGAAGACATCAAGTGGAAAGAAACGGTGCCAAGGAAGGGAGGACGAGAGGGAAAAGGAAAAAAAAAGTTGAATAAAACAAAAAAAGAAGAAAAATATAAAACAACATATAAAAAAATGAAATAAGACAAGCGTGAAACAAAAAGAAAATGGGAAGAGAAAGAGAAAAAAAAATGTAGAATGAAAAAGAAAATAGAACAGGTTGAAAACATGAAAAAAGAATAAAAATATAACTTAGGGGAAGGAAAGGGAACAAAAATCCTGAAAGAACAAGTTAAAAAAATGAACGATAAAGTAACGTACATAGAAAAGGGGAAAAACATAGAAAAAAAATCAATACAACTAGGGAGAGAGAAGAGAAAGCCAGATAAAAAATAAAAAAAAGCCGAGGAAAGAAAAAAAATGAAGACTGACAGAAAAGGGTAAAGAGGAGGATGGACAGGACGTGGGCAGCAGTAAAGGAGCACAAGACAACGAGCTTCAAGGCAAGAGACACCTCGGGAACGATAAACCATGCGAATGAATATAAAACACGGAAACGAGGAGGACGAGGCGGAGGAAGAGGAAGAGGAAGAGAATTGGTGTCGGTGTATGGAGCCAAAAAGACACCGGACAGGTTGACGTGGACTGGAAGTAAGAAAAAAAGGAGAGGGTGTTTAGGGGGACAGAAAGATGAGAAGGAGGAGAAGGACTAGGAAGAGGAGGAGAAGAAAGAGGAGGAGGAAGAAGAAAAGGAGGAGGAGGAAGAAAAGAGGAAGAGAAAGAGGAAAAGGAGGAGAAGGAGGAAGAGAAAGATGAAGGTGAAGGGTAAGAGGAGGAATATGGAGGAGGAGGAAGAGGAAGAGGAGAAGGAAATTGAATGGTGAAAGAAGTCCACAGGGGAAAGAGGAACATGAGTAACAAAAATGTTATCATTATTATTATTAGTAGTAGTAGTAGGGGGGTAGAGGAGGAGGAGGAGGAGGAGGAAGAGGAGGAAATGGATATGATTCCATTAGATGCTGCAACAGCTTAGGTCATATGGCACCACTAGGGTTAACGGGAGAGCGCTACAATTCCCACTGGGCAACTAGGTTTGGCAAAGATTCGAACCTGGGCCGCCAGCACCGGAAGCCCAACACGAGCCGCCTTAACCAACTATGCCACCCACCCAACCCCCATAAGGAGGAGGAGGAGGGGGAGAAAAAATGAAATAGTAGTAGAAGGGAGAGGAGGAAGATGAGGAAAAACATGGGTAAATAAGACGATAAAAATAAAAGCAATACCTTTAAGTGCATGAGGTGGAGGAGGAGTAAAAAAAAAAAAAATAAATAACTCCAAAAAATGTTGGTAAGAAGTAGTAGTAGAAGAGAAGAAGTCGTAATAGGAGTAGTAGAAGTAGGAGGTGGAATATTATAACATCAACTATAAAAAAAACCAGCAGAGGGCAGAAGTAAATTCGAATAAGAAAGCTCAATTATCATCCCCAAACACTCTTTGAGGCAACACGTGCTGGCTGGAAAGACTCCCCAAGAACGAGCGAATAAAAATGACAAGCGTTAGACTAAAATATGAGAGAGAGAGAGAGAGAGAGAGAGAGAGAGAGAGAGAGAGAGAGAGAGAGAGAGAGAGAGAGAGAGAGAGAGAGAGAGAGAGAGAGAGAATGTTCACACTAGTATCATTTAATTATTGTTGATGGCCACACCAGCGAGATAAGTTAAAGTCTTCAAATTATATCCAAACACAATAATCCCAATCCAGGCAGATCCAATCCAGTGGGGGCTGCAACACCTGCTGAGGACCACCTGACGGGCCGTTGCGTGTGCGAGGTGAAAGTGGAGGAGTGGAGACAGATGGGTGAGAAGTGGATACGTGATGAATACAGCTGAGATGGAGGTGGAAGAATGCTTTTTTTATTGAGAACGTTAAAATACGGAGTGGAAGAATGAAAGTAAGTGATTTTTAAGTTCATCAAACAATCAGTAATGAAAAAAAGAACAGTGAGAAAGATGATGGATACGTTATGGTTATATCAGAAATGGAGATGGAGAAGTGAAAGTGCTTCATAAGAGGAAGGATAATAAGGAAGATAATAAGGAAACTATATGAACAATAACAAATTGTAACGAAATCTATAGAGAAATGAAGAGAAAAAAATAAGCTGCATTGATAAACTGACTGACATAAATAAGATTATATAGTGCAAAATATCAGAAATATTAGCTAAACAATTCTTTAAAAAAATAAACCATGATGAAATCACTATTTAAAAAAAAAAAAAGGTTGACGAAAACGACTGAATCTTGAGAAGTACCATTTCTTTAGATATACAAAGAGAGAGATAGAAGGGGAAAAAATATCTTGCTAACAGAAAATAGTGGTTTAAGGAATTATGAATGAAAAAAAAAAATAGGCAAAAGCTGTCATGTTATACTGTTCAGGTGAAGAAAAGGGGAGTTTAGGAACATTACCCTACGTGTAACAGATCTAGCATACAATATTTCCCTGTAATGATGTTATCTGGTGGTGTAGAATGTCTTATTGAGAAGGAGACGGAGATGGATACTAGAAAGAGATAAGAAAGGGAAGAGGTGAGGGTGAGAAGGGAGGGAGATAGAAAAAGAGAACGGAGGGAGGAGAGAAGGGAGATGTGGGAAATGGTAAAAAGAATGGAAAGTAGAAATGAAAGAGACAAAAATAGCGAAAAAGAGGAATAAAACAAAGGAAGAAAATTTAAAGATGAAGAGGATGAAGGGGAAAGAATCAGGAGGGAGGGGGGAAAAGAAGATACGAAAAATAGAAGGAATAATGAAGGAAAGAAAGAAGAAAGGAA
>CM035198.1:12282312-12284812 GCA_020233015.1 Callinectes sapidus | reverse complement strand
GTCCTTTTGAGTACTGTAGTTGATTGGAAATTCTCTAGTTACCCAAGAATACTTTACTTATCTAACGTTACACTAGAAATTTTCATCATACTAGGTCAACTTGAGATTTCTTTGCCACCTTCATCACTCAACTGTTCATTTAACTATATCAGCATTTTTCCTTTTAATACTGGGACATATATCACCTGGGCATAACAAGACGATCATATTGACATTACGAAGTGTTTATGGGGTTCAGAAGATTAATTACCTGTGCTATTTTCATCTCCATATGAGTTTTTGAAGCTGTATCAAATCACCCAATAGTAACCATAAAAAAAATCTCGTTAATACCTCTCTATAACTGTAAAACCCCTCAATGAAATCTCGTGTAGCTTCAACTAAGAGTCTAAGTAGCAGCGGTAGTATGCGGAAGTGTTCGGTCCGGTGTGTCCACGCGGGGAACTTCGGTGGTGGGAGGAGGGAACATAATCATCAAGGTAATGAGTGCTGAAAAGAGCGAGACAGAGGGATTAGCTTCGCCCATACACGTGAGAGAGAGGGAGGGGAAAAAAGACATCCCCGGTCCCATCACGCAAAAAGCTCCGGGGTGTTGTAGGGAGGGGGGGGGGAGGGAGAGTGAGCCAGGTACTCTCTCCCTGGCAGGTGAATTATTCTTTAGGGGGCGCCACGTGACGGTGTTGATGGGTAGAACGAATGAGATCAGAACCTGTATTGTAAGTGATTTGGATTCTCTTATTTATTCTTTTTATTATTATTATTTTCAATGCCACTGTGATGATTAGTTGGCTATTCACGTTGTTTATTATTGATTTCTTCTTTTTTTTACCTATTAATGAGTCAAAAAAGGCTTAGATTATCTCTGTAATCATTAAAACATCCTTCATAAAACTGTAATAATTCCTACTGAACTATTTTTTCGTCAAGATAAGATATAAACAGAAATACTTAAGAATATTGGCATTAGAGTGGCTTGGGTTTCTTCAGAGAGAGAGAGAGAGAGAGAGAGAGAGAGAGAGAGAGAGAGAGAGAGCTGTGAGAGGGAGACACGTGAGGGCAGATTAGCACAGGTCAAGCTCCCGCATTCCCTTAATGCATGTTTTCCGCGGGGTGGCGCCGGAGGGAGGGAGGGAGGGGAGAGGGGGGAGGGGGGAGGCCAGCTGGGGGGGGGGAATCACGAGGCACTCAAGTCAGCCTTCTTATCAGGTTCCGCCTCTTGTCAGACTCACTTTGCTCGGACACTCATAGGAGGAGGAGGAGGAGGAGGAGGAGGAGGAGGAGGTGGAGGAGGAGGAGGAGGAGGAGGAGGAGGAGGAGGAGGAGGAGGAGGAGGAGGAGGAGGAGGACGAGGAGGGGGCGATCATGACAGGAGAACAGAACAGATGGATAATAATAATAATAGGAAAGTTTGAAGGGAGGGAGAAATTAAATTAACGAGAGAGAGAGAGAGAGAGAGAGAGAGAGAGAGAGAGAGAGAGAGAGAGAGAGAGAGAGAGAGAGAGAGAGAGAGAGAATATAATGATGTCAAGACTACACAGAAAACGAAACGTAGGAAGAAGCAAAACACACACACACACACACGCACACACACACACACACCGGAGTAAATTTGTTTGTTTTAATATTTTTTCCCTCACTTCACAACCACGACTAAAACAGTACCTACTACCATGACATCTACCACCATCACTATCACCACCACCATCATCATCACCACCATCACTCCTGCCCTCCTCAGCTCAACACCACCACCACCCGCACCACCACCACCACCACCATTAACCAACCAGTATTACCAGAATCACGGCCAATTTTACCTACAACCATTACCACAATCACCACCATCGCTTATCGTCCGGCCTCAGTAACCACCATTCCCCCCAAAAAACATCTACAATCATCACAATAGTTAGATACACCGCCAACACCACAATCACCATTATTCCTTTTTGCCCATCTACCTTCAACCTACCTCCTACCTCCTCCTCCTCTTCTTCTTCTTCTTCTTCCTCCTCCTCCTCCTCCTCCTCAGGCCCTAAGGAGGAGGTTGCATGCGCCCGGTATCAGAGGGAAATCTTTCTCTGCCTGATCATATCTTACGCTCTGAGTGACTAACTATACTTAAGTCTGTTTGTATTGCAGTGCTCTTACTTTCCAACACCACTACCACCACCACCACCACCACCACCACCTCCACCACCTCTACCTCTTCCACCACCTCCATTTGTTGTTGTTGTTTTTGTTTTTGTTGTTGTTGTGGTAGTTCTTTTTTTCTTTTTTGTGTTTTTCGTGTTATTTATGAGTTTTATGTTTGTTCTTTCTGTTTTTATTTCGATTATTTATTGTGTTTTTTTTTCGTGTTTTTCTTCCTATTATTTGAACGAGTGTTTTTTCTTTTATTTTGTTTCTGTGTTCTTTTTTAGTAATGTTTGGTTAATGTGTTCTCTCTCTCTCTCTCTCTCTCTCTCTCTCTCTCTCTCTCTCTCTCTCTCTCTCTCTC
>CM035198.1:12249952-12264557 GCA_020233015.1 Callinectes sapidus | reverse complement strand
ATATATATATATATATATATATTGCCATCTTCAAGTAAAATGCTATTCTGACTGCTGACTGCATACCTCCCATTTTCCGATGACTTTAATTTTTCTCTCACCCCTATTCTGAATACTTCCCAAACAAATGAGTTATCTCATACTTTCAATCATTCATCCCTTTCTTTGGTCAAATTTGGAACCCTCTTCCTGCCTCTTTATTTCTATCTATCTATGGCTTCAAGTTATTTAAAAAAGATAGTTTTTAAAATATAGATCCTATTCCTTTAGCTAACTCCTTTGCCCCTTTTCGAGAACTGGCATTTCACCAGATCTTTTTATTCAATTGATTTTATTGCACTTGGCCAATCTTCCCCTCTTGCTTGAAAAAAAAATCAATCAAAACACGGCAGAATTACATCAGGACATTTACCTTACCACTGTTAGGTAATTAGGTCTCCCAAACATCTGACCTGAGTGAGTTGGCCGCTGAGGAGTGTGTGTGTGTGTGTGTGTGTGTGTGTGTGTGTGTGTGTGTGTGTGTGTGTGTGTGTGTGTGTGTGTGTGTGAAATGGAAATGATTAGCTTAGGTCATAAGGCACCACTAGAGTTAACTGGGGTGTATTGCAAACGATGAAAACGTCATCTCCCAAGACAAAATTACATTTACGCGTGTGTGTGTGTTTGTGTGTGTGTGTGTGTGTGTGTGTGTGTGTGTGTGTGTGTGTGTGTGTGTGTGTGTGTGTGTGTGTGTGTGTGCGTGTGTGTGTGTGTGTGTGTGTGTGTGTGTGTGTGTGTGTGGTGTGTGTGTGTGTGTGTGTGTGTGTGTGTGTGTGTGTGTGTGTGTGTGTGTGTGTGTGTGTGTGTGTGTGTGGCGATAAAAATATTCCCGATATACATATTTTTTCTGTAAAACAAACAGAATTCTAGTTCGTAAATCTGAAGATCAGACGAGTAGCACAGATATATGAGATGGTAACGCTGGGTCTCGTGAATTTATTGTGAAATATCTTTATAAGGAAGGAGTAGCGGCGGAATATATGAGGCGGGGATGTGTGAGGCTGCACATCCAAGACCCATGGGAAATTGGGAACGAAAATAATACAGATAACAGTTATCATACCCACTGACATACTTTTCCTTATCTTTAGGAAAAATAGATAATTGAAAGAAAGTAATAAAAACCTAAGAACAATAGAAAAAAGTCCTTTCTCTTATATAACACAAAAAAAGAATCTTTTAAATGGTGTGATTTTATAATGTTCATGTTAGATAACAAAAAGGTTGAGCCTGATAACTTAAGATAAGTATGAAAATATATTAAATAAGCGCACTGTATATAGAGCAAATATGATTTGCCTAAATTAATTTAAAATCCCCTTATCCTCGAATTATTTCAAGACTATAAACATTGTAGAAAGCATTGTGTCTAGAATGGACTTGAATTTTGCACTCCATAAATACGAGAGAGAGAGAGAGAGAGAGAGAGAGAGAGAGAGAGAGAGAGAGAGAGAGAGAGAGAGAGAGAGAGAGAGAGAGAGAGAACTTCCTTTATACAGTTTTTATATCGTTCTCTCTCTGCAACTTTATAACAATTTGCCTCTCTGACCGTTCTATTTCTGCTGTGGTACACGGCCATTGTTCTTCTCCCATTTATATTAACAGCGGTGTTCCTCAGGTTTTTGTCCTGTCAACCATTCTTTTCAATTTTTCATTAATGATCTCTAAATCAAACTTCTTGTTCTATTCATTCCTACACTAATGATACCACCCTACACTTTTCTACGTCATTCCAGAGACTTCCAACCTTCAGAAAGCTAACAGTTCACGCAGGAATGTAATAAAACGCCTGACTTCTGAAAATATAATTATTTCTCTCATCAAAACCATTCAGTAGGACAAAAACAAATATTTTCTTACCGCCCTCATGAAAATAGTAAAAAAGTGACGGTGGAAGTAGCACAATTCACAGAAAAAAAATAAATAATTGGTGGAATACTATCATAAATCATTTATATTGGCTTGGTCACTGTTATGCAATTGGTCATCTAGTCGATCCGTCACTCAACGAAATGTATAATAACTAAACGGAAATGAAGCGCTATTGTTTTTTCCTTTCAACAAAATGAACCATCAAGTGCCATTATTATTGTGGAAACGATCAGTATCCCGCAAATTATTTCATTTCGGGAGTGTGTTGTGAGATAGACTAAATGTGAGTTTGTTGAGCGTCCCGTGAGAAGTTTACGAGACCAATGATTCACCTAAGTTAAAACAAGCGAGTCAACAAGTTTTCTGCCTTTTGTTGTTAAAGCTTAAACCAGCTTGGACACTGGGTGATCTGTTTCCACGCAATGCACACCAACACGCTCCACTGGTCCTCTCTTCGCTCTGCCGCCAGAGTTATGGCCATGTGGCGGCAACGACCGACAGGGGACCCAGGGATTTCGAAACAAATTCCCTGAAAATTTTACCCACAAATAATCAACAGTGTACAATGAAAATATTAATGTGTTTGCCATCGAACGCACTGTCAATAGCCTCTAAAGCTTTGGCAACAGGAACGGAATTCGTAAAAAAGTGAAGATCCCATAAAGACTTAGTTTTTCGAACTATGAATATAAGGTTGAGTGACCGTGAATAACTTTAGGATCCCAAAAGTATGAATCTGTATTTTTTTTTTTTTTTATACTCCTAAAGATAATAAGAAATACCTCGCTCACTCAAGTATGCAACTCCGTGTGGCGAACCAGAAGACGAGGCTTCATTTCTTCATGAGGTACCGCACTTACCTTCTTGAAAATGTTGGAAAGCATGTGTTCGTTGATTTTTTAGAACCCAGGCAAGCGGTAAATTTACACAACACTTAAGGAAACGAGTCGCTCACCACTGAGGCCTCACCACAAGGCGCCCAGGCGAGGCGACGAGAGTCAAAACAATGAATAATTACATCAGAGGCCGCAACATTCGGCGGAGATATACTGACGGTGCAAAAAATAAATCAAAAAAAGATTTAAAAAATGACGCAAGATGAAGTGCAGTGTACATTTTGTTGAGGTGAAAAAATGGGGAGTGAAATACGTATATCTATGAAAGAGAGAAAGAAAAAAAAGGCACAGATAGATACTAGTAGAGGCGCAAGGCAGTGGAAAGTGTTGACAGCCGCACCTCGCTCGCCCACCGCTCTCGATATTACAAAGTTGGAGTGGTAGAGAGGGAAGACATTTTATATGTTTTCGCGTGGTCGTTTCAGATTTTTCGCTTGAGGTACTCTTGTGATGTAAGGATGCGCGTCTCTTCCGTATTTCGCTGCGTGATTTTTTTGCTTTAATCTTTATAGTTTTCATTTATATTCTTATTCTGTGGTGAAATGTCTTCAGCGTTGCCAGGCGACCAAATGACCTGAAAATGAATACACACACACACACACACACACACACACACACACACACACACACACAGTGGTTCGTGTTGTTTAAAACTACGGTGACATTACTCAATATGAACTCGCCTTTATATCTTGACGTGAAACTTCAATGTAATAAATGTGTGTGTGTGTGTGTATGTTTGAAAAATTTATGTTTAGGAAAGAAATGGAAAGAAACTGGCTAATGAATAGAACGGACTCAGTTATCATATTGTTAATGTTGAGGCAATAGGAAAAGAATACAAGACAAGTTTACGGATAAAGATAATAGCTGAAATCAGGTAGCTTTGTTCATACAGCCTCTTGGTCAGTTTTTCTCTCTTACACACACACACACACACACACACACACACACACACACACACACACACACACACATACACACACTTTTTTGCACTGATGATGGGCAATACCTATTAAACTACCACTAGAAATGTGAAATCGTTCTTGAAACTCCCAAAGATATCCAATACAGAGTGTTAAAAGTAATCGACGTAAGAAACAAGTTTTTATGAACTACTCTCATCCGTAAAGCAACTAGACCTTCATCTGATGGCCGTTTCTGGCTGGATCTCGTCAGCTCCTAAAGACAGCGGCAGATCAGTTTTGCCTGAATTCTTGGAGGGCAAGTGATTCAGCACACATTAGCTGCACGTTATGGCAAAGTCTTCCATAAGGGACGCGGCCTGCATCTCCCCTCCTCATGCTCATTAAGTGTCATCACCACACATCATTCCCATCACAATCCAAAACCTCAATCATCATCATCATCTATCATCTCCATCATCATTAGTCTCTAGCACTAATGATCACTAACCCCATGACTACGTACGCTTCACCTAATGAAAAATGTCGTCATATCTACCATCCAATTATCCTATCATCTTTATCTCTTCTTTACGACCACTGGCTATCTTCGTCTTTTATCATTTAAGAGAAGTTTTCAAGCCACTCATATTATAGTCTAGAAATTTCTCTTGGTCAAAAACAACAGCAACAACAACAACAACAACAACAACAACAACAACAACAACGATGACGACGACGACGACGACGACGACAACAACAACGACATCACAACCACCACCACCACCAATAATAATAATAATAATAATAATAATAATAATAATAATAATAATAATAATAATAATAATAATAATAATAATAATTATAATAATATAACAACAATAATAATAATAAAAATAATAATAATAATAATAATAATAATAATAATAATAATAATAATAATAATAATAAATTAATAATAATAATAATAATAATAAAAATAATAATAATAATGATAATAATAATAATAATAATAATAATAATAATAATAATAATAATAATAATAATAATAATCATCATCATAATAATAATAACAACAATAATAATAATAATAATAATAATAATAATAATAATAATAATAATAATAATAATAATAATCAGTACCTCTAATAAGAGTAAACACATAAAATAACACTAAAATATATATACACACACCTATAGCAACACACCCATTGCACCTAATCAATCAGTTTCCATTTCATAAATTCCATCACACTGAACTACACTCCAAATGTGTGTCACAACCACCAATATAAAATAAACTATTTCCTTTGAGTTTCCATTGATCCGTTCATAAATATAATATTATTTAATATAACGCAAAAAGTGTGTTCCCTTAAGCCTTGAACAAGGGTAGAAACATCTCCCTCCTTTCTTTGCTTATTGCCGACCAAGCAGGAAGTACATGGTTGGCTTCTCTTTCCTGTCATGATCGCATTTCACGACCCATAAAACTGTCTTTAGAAACCTCCAAGATATTAAACATCCTTTTACACTGCCACCAGAAACCAGTGCTGGCAGTGTAATGAACGCGAAGCTGGTCACTTCACAGCCAATGCTTCGTACTCCGAAACAACACGCCTCCAAATCTTTCCCTGGCAGCGGTTCGACCCAGGCTGAACTAATAAATGACACTCAGCAGCCAATACTGCTAACTCAAGACCCACGTAATAGTAGGTGTAAGGTACATAGAATATTTTTACTTTTGCCACACAGTAAAATATAAAGATAGCTAGTCAAATATATATATATATATATATATATATATATATATATATATATATATATAGATATATATATATATATATATATATATATATATATATATATATATGTGTGTGTGTGTGTGTGTGTGTGTGTGTGTGTGTGTGTGTGAGTTTATGTCATAGGAGGATGGAAATGCAGAAGTAGGTAGGGCGCTTTTGAGTTCACCAGAGAAACGTATAAATGATTGACAATTCAGGTTAACTTTTGCATTAAAAAGGTGAACAGAATATGAGTGAGAAGAAGATAGTTTTGTGGAGTGACGCTACAGGAAATGGTAAGCATGAAGTTAGTATGACTAGAAAAGCAAATGGCATAAATATAGTTGTAGAATATAGCAAGAGATGCAATATTGCAGCAGTGGAAAAAAAGGGCTGAAGATACTCCGTTACAAGAGAGTAATTGGTAAGGAGAAATGTTTTTCATATCACCGTATCTAATACAACTGTGTGATTGGAACGCCCCATATATACGAAGAGTACTTAATATATTGTACAGAATTAGCAGTTGGGAAGAGGGATAAAAAAAGGACCGAAGACGGCTCAGAAGACCAAACTTCACAGAAGTACGAAGTAGTAGACACCTGCCGAAACGATAATTTACTTTATGCGAAATCTAATATCATCCAGGAGGATTCTGTGAATCTAACATTCAAGATAGCTTGTAATTCACTAACCGTTTCCATTTGTGTCTCACAACTCAAAGGGGTAGTTAAAGCCTGTCTTCTAGATCAAGCTATCTTCCTTCACACAAAACTACATGCAACTAAACACACAAGGTTCACTTAAAATTCAAGAATGATGACTCCAAATCCAGTCTCGGAGTTCATTTCGAGTCGCACTGCTCTTCAGTATTGATCCTAAATGTCTTGACTCTCGCATCAACTTTTTTTTCATTAACTTCTGCAACATTAGTGGTCTTAGACATAATTTTCAATCTGTGCAACATCACTTCCCTTCTACTAAACCTTAACTTCTATTCCTAACTTAAAAACATGTGTTTGGGGCAACTGACAGTAGCTCCTTATCTGTTTGATCCTACTTCAATTATCCTTTTTTTCGTTCCAAAGCTCGATGTTGTGTCTGTGAGAGCAACAACTTGATTTGCTCTCGTGTCCACGATCTTTAATCTTCCGAGATTTTCACCATCTGTCATTTGGAGAAAATGAGGAAAATATTATATTGATTTTCCTTGATATAATTATTGTTTCTATGTCAGAGAACTATCTTTGTGTGCTGAGCACCTAACAAAAGTAATAGTGTCTTACATGGATGCATACATACATTCCTCACCCTTTTCTCAACCTTAATCTTCAAAATCTATATTTAACACAGCCTGTTCTCACATTATGCAAGACACAAGACACGTTACAAGGAAAAGTTATTACTGAGTCTTTCATCATCTGAATTTAGAGCGTTTTATATTTTTGGTCGGAATCATGTCATAACAACAACAACAAAACACAACAACAAACAACAACAATAGTATAAAAACAAAACAGAAAAAAAAACACCTTGCTGTTTTCTTTCTCACCAAAGAAAAGGTAACGTTGGCGACAAGTTTATGAGCTCCTGCTGAGGTTTATCGCCTAACAATTAACAGATGACACTTTCTGAATATTGAGCTGTCAGGAAAGACTGGGCGAGGCTCTGCCTGCAGGGCACACAGACTGCCGGAGCGGGGAAAAAGCCTGCACTCGTCACTACGGCAATTCATACAGTGCTATATCTGAATTTGCTTAACTGAAAAGGCACGTTGAGTTGCCTCTGAAAATACACCTTGTTAAAGAGTTTAAGATACTTATTCTATAACCCTATTCATTTTTCTGAATTTTCATATCTGGCAGTAGTAATATCAGTAAAAATTGCCACTACAAATTGTTATTTTACTGGTGTTGCTAGTAATTAATCAAGGCATGGAGGTTACTTAGTTAAATACTTTTTGCCCCAAGTATAGACATATTTTTATAATATTACAGTCTTATATTCTAAACATAAGTCATCGAAGTTAAGAAAAAGATATCAGAAACATGATTACAAAAAAAAAAAAAAACGACAGTGATCTATACGAGTACAATGTCAAAGTGGATACGTCAGAGAACAAAAAAATCTAATAATAATTGTTCATAATATTGATAAACAATAAATTTCAATAATCATCACTTTAACAGCGGATAGGTCATAGCGTCAAGGATAATAAGATATTCATTCAATAAGTCTGTCTGTCTGTCTCTCTCTCTCTCTCTCTCTCTCTCTCTCTCTCTCTCTCTCTCTCTCTCTCTCTCTCTCTCTCTCTCTCTCTCTCTCTCTCTCTCTCTCCCCGTTCAAACATGCAGTTTATATAATTCCTTGGCTTTCAAGCGTAATAATAACTGTGTATCAAATACTATATTAAGTAAACGTAGAGTCACTAGCAAAAAAGATTCACAGCAGCCAAAATCCATTGAGACTACAAACTGCCTAGCCATCAATGTGTTAATCAATGAAAATACGTTACAAAGAAAGACGTAAAAAGAACATAACGCTCCACGGAGTAAAGTGAATTTCAAAAGACTTACTCCACATCCACGCCCGCACTCTTGCTGGAAAAGTTGTCCATCTCACGGGTAAAGGAACACAAGCACATGTGCACACTCACTATCTCTCACACACACACACACACACACACACTCTCTCTCTCTCTCTCTCTCTCTCTCTCTCTCTCTCTCTCTCTCTCTCACACACACACACACACACATTTACTAACTTAGACATTTGCTGTGGACAACAAACAATAAACTCACGCCACAGGATTGCCTATCTCTCCTGTCCATCACAAGTAAACAATTTCATCTGATATTTTTGTCAATGGCATTTAATTACCTCAGATGAATTTTCTTTCGCTGGTCCCATTTTTTTTTTTAGTTATTGTCACAAGCCTCGTACATTCACTCCTAGTAAATACAATGGTGATGAAAGAGGTCTCTGCTTCCGATATTAAACAATGAATGATTTTTAAAAGCAATGTAGGTCCAAAACGTGCATACTAAAAAAAAAAATCGAGATAGTTTATAAATAGTGATGAGGATGGAAGTCATGGTATGTGGTGAGCATTAGTGATTTCCCATGAGGAGACACTTATATTAAAAAAGACTGTAAAACTAATTATAGGGACATGTATCTTACCTATCCATGCACCTTATAATTTTCAAGATAGTCACTGAGAATATTTTTTGACCTACAGTAAGTCGTCGTATTGCAATATTTTACAAGGGAATCCAAAACAATTCCAGTTCATGGAAGAGATACCTGAAGTCTTTCCTAAAACTGGATATATGAAAATAAAGTTACATAGATAAAAATGTAATAAAATATACTTTTGACGAAAAAAAAAAACAGGAAGAAGATCCCACTGCGTTAACTGTTTATGATTATTTTTTATGCTAAAATAACCGAAATTCAATGTTAGAATGGAAACAACCTGACCTGAAATGTATTGCGTCGACTTGTACGAAAAATCATTGGATCGTCATGTGGCAGAGCGTGTGTTGCGAGGAAGGTTCAACAGCCTCGTTCAAAGCACGCTATTCGCTTTCTCTTGTCTGTTCCCCTGATGACAAAGGGCAGTGCGCGGTCCTTCATTTCAGCGCTTCACTTTTATCAACTTCTTTTCAATTGATTTTTAACACATTTTTCGTATATGATATTTTGTCTGATTTTTTTTTTTTTTAATTGCAGCAAATTTCTTATCCACAACATATTATAGTCCAGTCGCTCTATGAAGTCTGTTCACAGAATTCCCATGAGTGCGGCTCTGCCAGTTTGACCGCCAATTATCAGATCAAAATTGTCCCCATACCCTGTTTCTCTCTCTCTCTCTCTCTCTCTCTCTCTCTCTCTCTCTCTCTCTCTCTCTCTCTCTCTCTCTCTCTCTCTCTCTCTCTCTCTCTCTCTCATAACGTATTCACCTATGTTGTATGTGTTTTATAGCTTCCAGTCTGCTTGGTGGACAGAGAGGAAGTGGGTAGTGAGCCACGACGCGTGACCTGACACCGCCTGAGTGAGGGACCAAAGGAACAGGGTTACCACCACCTCCATATCGTGGCAACATTGCAAAAACCCGCCACATGTCTTAAGGTTGATATAAATCGTTGGTATAATCCTAAACATCAACAATCATTGTATTACACACCTTCCTTTACTACATATAGAGCACACATAAAGTATGACTTTCAAATAGCACATGGATGCCAAATAAGAGAGGCGCTTATAAGAAGATTGATATGGCAGTATGCCTAGAGGCAAACGATGTTACCTGCCCAACCCCTTTTCTTGCCGTGGTGGGGAGATATGGTGATATGGTGTGTGTGTGTGTGTGTGTGTGTGTGTGTGTGTGTGTGTGTGTGTGTGCCCGCGCGTGAGTGCGCGTGTACATGAGAGTGCATGTTTATAAGCATATCAGAATATTTTCTTACGTTCTTATATGCTGCAAGAGGCCGTTGAACCTATTCGTGGTAGTCCTAGTTATGCGACGCGCCCATAAGCGTGTGAGTGAGATTTAAGTATATCTTATTTTATCATATAATAAAGAAATATAAGATTTTTATGAGAAAAATATAACAGTTGAATAATGTGAGAAGTTACTAAGTGATTACCTTTGAAGTTGAATCTCTCCCTTTATGTTGAATCATATTGCCAGCTGAAGCTTGTTTGCATGTTGAGGCATTAATTAAGGAGGAGACCCGTAATCCAGGAACTGCAAACTGCAAGGGAAAACACAAAAGGCATTAGACATACATATTTCCCCCACAAGAAGCCAGTGTGCTCAGTGAAGGCGAGAGGCAAAAACTTTTATTTTTTTCAGCGATTAGTCGATAGGTTTTCCATGGTCTCGCAAACCAAGATCTTAATCAGATCTTAATCAGTGGTCAATTTAATTCATAAAGTCACAATAATACTGATCATTAGATAAATAATTTTAGACGTGTTTTCCGAAATATTTCATTGTTATAATAGCATATTATTACTTGATTGAAATTATTATTATATATATATATATATATATATATATATTCTTTTTTTTACTTACGTGGAGAGGGTTTTTTTCATTTACCTAATTTTTTCTTCCTTATATATCTCTGTACTATTTTTTCTTTACAACAATAATTTTTTGGTATTGGTAATGATATATCAGATAAAAACATTACATGGATTTTTGCAGATTCCCTTACTTATATGTTCTTCAACAACTTCTTGTAACCATATCAGTCCACTGTCGAGTCGAGTCACCTTACTCTTTTCATGCAGTATTTGCTGACGTTTACATTTTTTTTTTTTTTTTCAAAACCCAGGAGGAAAATATTTTCCGACTGACCGTACAGTATATAAGGAAAGAATTTGCTCGAGAGAGAGAGAGAGAGAGAGAGAGAGAGAGAGAGAGAGAGAGAGAGAGAGAGAGAGAGAGAATGGGGTGGAGGAACAAGCGAATAATGTGACTGGAATGTATCTTTCAGGAATATATTCACCTGGGTGATCGAGTTGTCACATTTCGTATCTCATTCATATTAAGCTTCCTAATATTATCTGTGTCATCTGTCTGGTAAGTAGCTAAAGTGCATGATGCACTTATAACGGAAGTGTTTACTGTTTCGCTATTTCGTCGTGATGTACGTGTGTGTGTGTGTGTGTGTGTGTGTGTGTGTGTGTGTGTGTGTGTGTGTGTGTGTGAGAGAGAGAGAGAGAGAGAGAGAGAGAGAGAGCTGTACAACAATGACTGTGGTATACTAGCATGATTCAGCTTAGAAGATAATAAGAATCTGATATCCTTCTCGTTATAAGTGTCAAGGATGGGTCGTTATCTTCTTATCGTGTCTGGTATACAAAAATATAACAAAACCCTCTTCAGACTTTGTCTCGAACATACTCAAGTGTCAGAAACTAATGTCACAAGTTCCCGATGTTTCTCTTCTTCCTCTCCGTGTCCGTCTGGCAGCACCGTATCATCTTACTTTTGCCCAATAGTAATGCTCTCTTTATCTAATTGAGAGTTTATTGAGTTAAATATACCTTATGAAACACTGGCGGGGTTGCTGCACGAACTTTTCATTCATTATTGTTGAAATTTTGTTTTTATCATATGTGGGATCGCTCACTTAATTTTGATAAAAAAAAAATCCATCATCTCTCTCTCTCTCTCTCTCTCTCTCTCTCTCTCTCTCTCTCTCTCTCTCTCTCTCTCTCTCTCTGTTGCATTATTTAATTAAGAATCACCTTAAAACGACCACTGCAATAGAAGTTCTTTTCTTAGTTACTATTTTCCCGTTTCTATCCTCAAAGTACAAAAGGTATTAGGAAAGTCGGTTTCAAGAGTATCTTAGACAATGCGGGACAGTAAAAACACACTTGGATGGAAAATCGTGAACTTCGTACCTCATAAAGGGTGGATGCCTAGAACTTTTGACCGCAGGGTCTACGAACAGCGTCAGCGATAAAAAGGCCCAATTTTTGCTCAAAACTATCTAAGGGCAAAGCGTGGTAGGAGGTGATTCTGAGAAGGCAAGTTGGCTTATCTGCTGAATGCGAAAAAAAAGAGCATGAAAGAAAACAGGTAAACATGCGTAAACGTCTAATTCAACTTATGTCACGTCATCATCTAACAAACACCAACTATTCAAGTTGAAAAAAAAATTCCCACAAGCGCATTGATTCTTGCATAATTTACCAGGTTCAGTGAAGACGATAAGCATACGCTGAGAGTCATGCCTTGGTGGTCGTGTTTGAGGTGCAAGTCTTCAGCGGGATAATTGGGAAGAGGCACGTACGCGGGTATTGATCGAGGCCGTAAGGGGTTGCGGGGGCGTGATCAAGGCACTCACAATCTGCCGCGTGATGGTCCGGCTGCTTGGGAGAAGCTCTCGCGCTGGTGACGTTAAAACTGATGGAGCGGTGATGACGAGTCATGAAATATATATATATATATATATATATATATATATATATATATATATATATATATATATATATATATATATATATATATAGATATATATATATATATACGTAAATACATAGTTATTACACTGCGCTGTAAGAACTGGCTTATTGCCTCCTTCCCTTATTGCTGTTTTCCTGTTAGGATGAATGTCATTGATAATCTGATATTATCATGCATCAATCTATTGCTGTTGCTACTATTACAACTGTAACTACTACTATAACTGATACGAGTACTAATGCTGATCTTACAGCCACTGATGTTACAACTAGAAAATAGTAGTACTACTACTGTTACAGTTACTACTACCTAAACCACAACTAACCTACATAAGTATACTAAACCAAGTGTACTTTTCCCTTTTCCAATCTCCTAATAATCCATTACTCTGTAATTGTAACTTCTGACACCTGTGCCGTTGCGCAAATGGCACAGGTCACTACTCAGTAATTTTCATTAACGATAATCTCTAATCCCAATAATGAATACACTGTTGTATTTGTTATTGTTGTTTTGAAAGACACTGATGAACGGGATAGTGCGTCTGATGTTACTTTCATAGTTGCTTATAAAGTAATTATATTTGTAACGTAAGGAAAAGTACTTGGAAAATATTTGTCAAAGAATAGATTTCATTAAAGACAAAAACAAAAAGTTTGGATTACAATTCGTATATTATTGTCATTATATGCAGATTTATATAACAATAATAAGGAAATCCACTATATTGGCTCAGTACTTCAAATACATTCAGCAGGAGCGACAAAAACACCAGAAGCAGCATTAGCCCAATGTTATTCACAGACTTCGCGTCAATTGCTATTTCATATGAAACTAAGATTATTACTGCGTTGTGGAGAGATGGACATTCATTATTGGTGTCAAGCTGTCATACTATTGGTATAACTCATCCTGGGCTATGTTCGTTACTTCCAAAAGAGGTAGGAGTTCATGTGTGTGTGTGGAGTGGGGTGGGGTGGAGTTGGGGGGAGGGGGGCGAGGTGTAAGGGTATTTGTACCTTGAAAGGGAAGGAGAGGTTGTATTTAAATTATTTCATTTAAACCTATCGTCTGTTTGAAAATGTCAGCTCACTAACACAAACAAAATGTGTTCTTTTCTTGCACACAACAATAACTGACTAATTACGAGATGCATTTCCATGACATTCAATATGCATGTAAAATGTAATACGAAGCATGCAATTTATCACGTAGCTCATGAAGGTTTCCTGTCTACAGCACAATTATATCCAACATCAGAATAATCGCATGTTAAAAGCCGGCTGAATTTCAAGAAAAGAATAATTTTTCATTCCTAGACAGAGCACTTTCCCGAATGTTCTGTCTCCTTATTGACATTTTGGGTATTATTGTTTAAGGTTAAAAGCTACAAAAAGCACTTTGAAAATAAATACTGAGACGAGTATATTGTTTCTCTTTTTGACGGACTGTAATATATCCTTCAACTCTTCTAACAATCTGAAGTGAGATAATACACACACACACACACACACACACACACACACACACACACACACACACACACACACACACACATACATACACACTCAACCCTCACTCCCCTTCAGAAACACACAAATACAAATACACCCTTTACCTTATAACGCGTTTCCACTGATATACTGGACTTACATAGACAGATCTTTAAGCCACACCACACCTCACACACACACACACACACACACACACACACACACACACACACACACACACACACACTTGCTGATATTCACAGTACGGTTCTGAAAGACGAATATCCTTGGATCTTCCTAAGCTTTGAAGAGGTCCTTTGATGCTGGCGAGACGAGGTACTCCGATACAGACATAAGTTCCTGTTGATCCTATTTCGTGATGCCATACACATAGTCTTCAAGAGAGTCCTGCTGGAGATCTGTTCATTACGTCATAGGTGTCTGTTATGAAAGCCTTCAGCCAAACCACAGTCCGCTTTGAGCTTGATGCGCTTATGAACATCACGTTTGAGAAGTGTACTTGAGGATCACAAGGGTCACGGCGGTACCAGGTAATGTCGCCAACTCATTTACTGATGGATCATTTCTCTCTCTCTCTCTCTCTCTCTCTCTCTCTCTCTCTCTC